>OZ025889.1:3478077-3553138 GCA_964019415.1 Ianthella basta | reverse complement strand
GCTATTGTAACGTGGCCCAGACCTGCTTGTGTTAGAGATGTCAGGAGCTTCTTGGGCTTAGCATCTTATTATCGACGTTTTATAGCAGGGTACTCCGAGGTGGCAGCTCCCCTGCACTTGTACACCCAGAAGGGCGTCCCTTTTGTTTGGTCCGAAGCAGCTGAAGCAGCATTCACCAGACTGAAAGAAATTCTCAGCAATGCACCTGTCCTGGCCTACCCAGATCCGGCTGCCACCTTCATCCTTGACACAGATGCCAGCAATGAGGGGATTGGTGCTGTGCTGTCACAGGGGATTGATGGAGAAGAAAGGCCAGTAGCTTTCTTCAGCCGAACGCTTACTCGGCCACAGCGGAACTACTGTGTAACACGCAGAGAATTGCTGGCAGTAGTAAAGTCTATCAAACAGTTCCACACTTATCTGTATGGACAGCAATTTGTTGTACGCACGGATCACTCGGCACTGCAATGGCTCCTCAATTTCAGACACCCTGAGGGCCAAGTGGCAAGGTGGCTGGAAGTCCTGCAGAGTTACAGCTTTACCATCCAACATCGGCCTGGTCCGAAGCACAGCAATGCAGATGCTCTATCCCGGCGGCCATGTCTCACCACTGACTGCAAGTACTGCAATCAATTGGAACTGAAGGACACACAGGATGCTGAGCCCTCATCACAACCTACAGTACAAGCAGTTAACTTGAGTGCCGGCATTATTGCGGATATGGGTATTGCAACATCACCAGAAGCACTGCGACAAGCCCAGTTAGCTGACGAAAACCTAAAACCTGTACTGGAATGGTTGGAACTGGACACCGCCAGGCCACCATGGGAAGTGGTTGCCCCCTTTAGTGGGCATACTAAGGCCTACTGGGCTCAATGGGACAGCCTGAAGCTGGAAAATGGAGTGCTGTACCGCAAATGGGAAACTACAGCTGGGGACACCACTCTTTTGCAGCTCGTGGTCCCCAAGGAACGTCAAGAGCACGTTCTCAAACAGTTACATGGCACCCGAACGGCCGGGCACTTCGGGGTTTCCAAAACCCTTGGTCGTGTGCGAGAACGCTTCTACTGGGTTGACTGCCGACGAGATGTCCAGGACTGGTGTCGCAACTGCAATTTATGTGCAGAAAGAAGGGGCCCCCCAAAGAAACCAAGGGCATCTTTGCAGCAGTATATGGTAGACTCACCCATGGAGCGCATTGCCCTTGATGTCCTGGGACCACTAACTCTCACTGAGCAAGGGAACAAGTACATCCTTGTCGTAGCAGACTATTTCTCTAAGTGGACTGAGGCATTTCCCATGCCAGATCAAGAGTCCAGCACTGTGGCAGACTTTCTGGTTAAAGAAGTCATCTCTCGATTTGGTGTGCCTCTCCTCATTCATTCCGACCAAGGAAGGAATTTTGAGTCGGCCTTGTTTTCTGAAATTTGTCACATGCTGGGAATGAAGAAGACCAGAACAACGCCGTACCACCCTCGGTCTGATGGTATGGTCAAAAGGTTTAACAGGACCCTTCTGGATCAGCTGGCCAAATTTGCTGACTACCACCAGACAGACTGGGATCAGCACATTCCTTTCCTCATGATGGCATACCGGTCAGCAGTTCATGAAGCGACTAATTGTTCCCCAGCTAAAGTTCTTTTTGGAAGAGATCTGCGATTGCCAATTGACTTGCTGCTGGGACGTCCTGAAGAAGAATGCCCAGAATCAGTAAAGCAATACACTAGAGACTTATGTCAGAAGCTGGAGAGAATTCACTGTTTCACCCGTGAACATCTCAAGCTGTCATCTGATAGGATGAAACAGCGATACGATTTGTTGCAGGAGGGACAACCACTGGGAGTTGGTGATGCAGTGTGGCTGCATGATCCCCAGCGAAGGAAGGGGTTGAGTCCCAAGCTACAAAGACCCTGGAAGGGCCCATATCTTGTCATTAAAAAGATCAATGACTTGATCTACAGGATACGCCTGGGGCCCCGAATCAAGCCAAAGGTTGTGCATCGGAACCGGCTGTGGAAGTACACTGGATCCAATCCCCCACGTGGCAGAACATCAATGGGGATTCGGAAATGGCACAGTCTGCAGAACCATCGAGGTCTGTGAGCGAAGAAACACTGCCCAGCGCAAGGGAACAGGACCTGGAAGATACTGCTAATCAGCAGCAGCGGAGGAGAAGCAACCGTCTAAGAAGACCACCTGCCCGCTATGTGGCTTGAAGGGGGATGCTGTGTCTCGGGAGGGGAGAGTGTGACGATTTAAAGAGACTCTGTGTCTGCACTAGCTGTCTCATCTAGGCCCTGACATGACTTGATTTTGTTGACTCCTGCATGTTCCCTCACACCTGATCCTTTGTAAATCCATCACAACAAGTAATCCCATGTGTATATAAGGAGCTCATTTCATTGTGTAACCAGTCCCCCCTGTGTTGGTTAATCCCTATTCAACTGAATTGGTACGCATGCGAAAGCTGCTGTTCGTAACAGTATGTATGTGTGCTTGTGCGCACGTGTGTGTGTGTGTGTGTGTGTGTGTGTGTGTGTGTGTGTGTGTGTGTGTGTGTGTGTATGTGTGTGTGGGGGTGTTAATTGGTGTAGGGTTAGTGTGGGGGTGTTAATTGGTGTAGACCAGAGTGACCAGAGTGAAGGCTAGAGCTCACTGAGCTTAACCATTCTAGCTGTCTAGGCAAGCAACTCTGCTTGTTTTCTGGGTTTTTCCATAGTACTTAACCTATAGTGACTAGTCTGGCAAAGTTTGGTTGCAATCCCATTGCTAGTTTTCAAGTTCTGGTTGTTTGTCCTGTTTAACACCTCTTGGAATGGATCACTCTACACTCAAAGGCTGTTACTTCTGCCACAATACTTTCAAAAGCCTAGGAAACCACTATAAGGGGTGTCCTGAGAGGAATGGGGCTGACTACCAACATCTGTTGTCCCAGAGAACCCTGGACAACAAATCCAAGGGGAAGGCTAAGAAGCTGCCTTGTCCTAAGTGTGGAAAGCGGTTTATTCGGCTGGAGGCACATCTAAGGAACAATGCCTCTTGTAAGAATATTACCCTCCCTGCTGAACATAGTGCCCCACCACCACCTCCACCACCTCCTGTGTCCTCAACTACTGCACTCAGCCCTTCACCTGCACCCAGACCCCAACCACCAACGTTGCTGCCCCGAGCCAAGCTCCCTACAACCCCTGAGCAATGGGCTGAAGTTGATGCGTTCATCCACACCAACATCACTCCAGCTGTGCTGCATGAGGGGGATGTCAACAAGATGCAGCATGTCATCACTCATGGCCTTTACACCTACTTGGTATCCAGGTTTGGTGTCATGTCTGACAATCATCACCGTCAACACCGCAGACATGACAATGTGTCAGCATCCAAGCTGAATGCCATTAGGGAGGCCACTGCTCAGAAGAAGCAAGCTAAGAAGGAACTGCAGCAACTGAGGAAGAGTGGCACCTCTCCTGAGGAGGTCAGGCTGCTGGCTCAGAAGTTCCATCTGCTGGTCCGCCAGCATAGTAAGTTAGTGAAGGAAGCCAGACAACTGACTGCCAAGGTGTCTGCCAAGCAGCAGAGGAAGGAGTGCCACCGTGACATCCACAAGTTTGCCCGCAGGATCCTGGATGAGGACAACTACGCCTCAGTTCAGCCATCCTTTAGCAGGGAGCAGGCAGAGGAGTACTTCTCCCGAGTGTACTCTGCTGCACCCAAGACCTTCAGTCAACCTGAGTGGATGCCAGAGTGCCCACAGCCATCCGCGCCCATGATCACTTCTCCCTTCACAGAAGAGGAGGTCAGTGAGGTCATATCTGGTCTCAAGTCCTCATCTGCCCCCAGCCCTGCCGACCAGACACCTTACACCATCATCAAGAGGTGCCCTTCCCTTCTGCCTGCACTGCTGCACTTGTATAACTGCTGCTGGACCACCCAGGCCATCCCCACAGCTTGGAAGGTTGGCATAGTGCACCTGTTGGGCAAGAAGAAGGCAGCTGATGACCCCACCAATCCGTCCCACTTCCGCCCCATTGCCCTGACATCGTGTGTCAGCAAGGTCTTCACCAGCCTGGTGAAGAGAAGGTGGTTGTCGTTTACGGTGAGCAACAACTTCCTGAACACAGCCACCCAGAAGGCCTTCATTGATGGTGTGCCTGGCTGCACAGAGCACCACCTAAAACTCCTTACCATCCTCCGGGAGGCTCAGAGGAGACGCAAGTCCCTTTGTGTCTGCTGGTTGGATCTGGCTAACGCATTTGGTAGTGTACATCACGACCTTGTCGCGTTCTCTCTGGCCCACTATCATGCTCCTCCAGAGATGATTCGGTTGGTCTCCAACCTTTATGATGGCCTCACAGCAGTCATCTCCACTGACAAGTGGACCACCGCCCCCATCCAACTCCAGCTGGGAGTCTACCAGGGTGACCCTCTGTCGGTCATCATTTTTAACACCGTGATCAACACCCTGGTGGACTCTATCACCCAGCACTGCACCCATCTTGGCTACAGCCTCAACTCCGTTTCTGGCAGGATCAACCTCCTGCAGTATGCGGACGACACCTCCCTCATCGGTGATGGGCCCTCCTCCTGTCAGCATCTGCTCAGCCTCACTGAGTCGTGGCTGTCCTGGTCTGGTATGCGGGCCAATGTTCCCAAATGTGTTGGGGTTGCCATCAAAGCCTCCACTGGGAGGGCCTACAACCCCAACCTCTCCCTCAGTGGCCAGCCCATCCCCTACCTTGGTGACACCACTTTCCGGTTTCTGGGAGCACCAGTGGCCATCCACTCTACCTCAGCTGAGACCAGGGAACATCTCATCACTAAGCTGTCAACCATGCTGCAGAAGGTAGATGACACCGCCATCACACGCCAGTAGAAGCTCAAGATTTTCAAAGTCAGCATCTGCCCTCGTCTCACATGGGACCTCTCCATCTCAGACCTGCCTATCTCCTGGCTGCAGAACAATCTGCAGCCAATTGCCACCAGGTATCTGAAAAAGTGTAGTGGCCTGTCCAGGTCAGCCGACCCCAACCGCCTGTTCCTCCCAAAGTCCAATGGTGGACTTGAACTGCCACAAGGACAGGCAACGTTTCGAACTTGATCTGATTCGTCAGGTCATTACTTGCTCTTACACTATTTGGTGCAAACTTAACTGGTGCCAGTGATTTTCTTTCTTGCATGATAACTCTATACTGTTTTACTGTTGACTCATTCACCTGTTGTCTGTTCTTTCTTCACCACATTTGTCTGTTTTATCTTTACCTCTTTTTTTTCTTTTTTTTACTCTTAACTAGTTCACAGGTATCTTAACTATACTGTGCTTGCTTGTTTACAAAGCATTTTTTTGGCAGTGTTGAGTACCTGTATGTCACCTTCGTTAGTTTTCTTACTCTGTTGGTTTCCTGTATGCATGCTTGACCAGTCTTCGTACTGGGTTTGATTATAATAATGATTGGTGACATTTGAAAAAAAAAGAAAAGTGTGTGTGTGTGTGTGTGTGTGTGTGTGTGTGTGCATGTGTGTGTGAAGAAGAGTGCAATATGGGTTACGTTCATCCTAGCAACTAGGGACTTAACCACAATTGTACATGTAGTTGGCATTTGTATTACATTGTGATGTATGTGGGACATTATGTTACAAACATGACTTCTGGTTCCAGCATATAATAGAGAAGTTAAGATTGCCATTAATGTCTAATGCATAACACCTGGAAGTCATGTGATCCCGTACTTGCTGTCAAATTTGCCATTACGCATTGAAGTTTCCATCACTTGTTTTTGTTGGTTCCTTTCGCTTTGATACACATTTGGTGAGCTAAACTTGGTTATATGATGCCTATTAAGCATGTTTTCTTTGCATATAAAGCTTCACTGGTTGTCATGCTCTTATATACAATGTTATATTTCATTGTGACCCCCTCCCATAAAAGGTCTACGGGTATGTAAGCAAAACTGCCATAACCCACATGCAGATGCACCATAGTTATGCAACCAAATTACAACGTTGAGAGCTACACATGGTGAGAAAGAGAGGGGAGGGGGAAATGGCAGAGAATTGGAGCAGAACCAGCAACCTCCCGATCTTTAGCCGAACCCTTGGCATGTGAACCACATGCACTGGTCACTACCAGCAGCCATTGATCCATTCCTCCTTGTGTGTGTGCGTGCATGCATGGGTGCGTGTGTGTGTGTGTGTGTGTGTGTGTGTGTGTGTGTGAAGAGGAGTGCAATGGGTTATGTTCATCCTAGCAACTAATAAGGGCTTAACCACAATTAATTGTAAATGTTGTTGGCATTTGTATGACATTGTGATGTTTATGGGTCAGTATGTTACATGACTTATGGTTCCAGTTTACATTGTCACGAACAATTAACCACGCAAGTATATACGTAGCTTACCTTCCATCACTTACAGTATAGTAAATGGCAATACTGGACAGTAGGCAAGCAGCAATACCAATAGTCACACCATGCCATTTTGCCATTCACTATTTTGGCCAACCTTTCTGAAAATCAACTGTACACACTGAAAATTGCACTTCAGTCTCCATTGAAGGGTGGAACATCCAATAGCTTATAATAACATAGCCATAATAGTATACATGTTTAGTATATACATAATTATATATATTCACTGTAAATGGATTAAGACCAATAACACAGCAGCATAGTCTGGTACCACTAGCTGCCACATCCTGACACAGAGCTGCAGTTAGTAATACATTCTGTGCAGCACCTTGTGAATGATGACCTTCTCTAGCGAGTCAAAGTTACTCGTGTTGAGAGCTTCTATCTCAGCCTTAACCTTCTTCTGGTGCATGAGGTTGAGTTCTCTCTGGTAGAAGGGGTGGAGCTGCATGCAACAAGGGAGTGGAGGACACAGGGCTCAGAGATTGATGTGGATTTGATGGACTGCATGTTTTAAATACACAACCGCAACATTGGCATTGTGTGTACATATGCATGCACACCAATCAGCTTTGTGCTGCCCGTTTCAATGTATAACATTTAAAGTAGGCAATAGGCAGACAAGAGTTGCCATTGTGGCATAGACAGCCAGAATATCAATTCACATACTTGTATGAGACTTAGGTTTAAGCACTAGTGGGAGCAGGCCCCATAAACTGTGTCAGGATGGTGATGGACATGCCAATGGTGTACATGGTCATAGTTGCAAACTGACTGTAAGAAAGACACAAACACATGCATGCACGTGCACACACACACACACACACACACACACACACACACACACACACACACACACACACACACACACACACACACACACACACACACACACACACAGTAACATTAAAATATTAGATACTAGCTTACAGACACACATAAGCGAGATACAAACAACAGAGCTGGAAAAATACAAGGAAATAGGAAGAATATTGGTCTTAACTCACTTAAAAAATTAAGTCAAACAGAAATGAATACTAAAGTAACAATAGCTCCAAACAGTGAAAGGAGGCCGTGTAGGATGAGGAAGCATGTGAATCTCATTCAACATCATTGAGGGTAAGGCATTCCTTAATACACAGGTAGTTGGATTGTATACAGTGTGGAGTATTGGTCTGTGAATAGGGATTGCTCAGTGGAGCGTTCACTGAGGGTGATCCTGCACAATATGTTAACACACATGTTAGATTTGTATGCATACATGCCACTATGGGGACTGCACACACACACACACACACACACACACACACACACACAAGACTTACGTAGGTCCAAACACAAACTAGATCAGGCCCTATAAACTTTATCAGGTTGGTGATGGACATGCCAATGGCATACATGGTCATAGTTGCAAACTGACTGTAAGATACAAACACACAGGCACACGCTCCTCAACACCCACCCACAATCAGGCCAAAATAAGGCAACGCAAGAAGAAAGGACTTCTGATTCATACAGAGATCATGAAGATTATAAGCACCAACCTAACCAGAGTGCAAAGAGTTTATTACTGCTTTTTACTGTACAGCCTGAATCAACAGCTGGGTTACTGCAATAGGTACATGGGGTATAGGCACAATACACCTGTGTATGCTAGCAGTTGACCATGCAATCCGACAAAGTTGAACAACTGTTCCTTTGTCTACACCAGCCAGAAGCATAACTGAAATAGAGCTGAGAACAACAATGGCAGCACTGGTTACGAGTCCAGTGGAGTATAGATTGAGAAGTGCACTTCGCTGGGTTTCCATTTTCTTAAACTGAGGACTAGTTGACATTGCTGCAATGACAACTGAGTTTAGGGTGATCTGAAGTGGGCACAACACCAACAAAGAGAGGAGGTTGAAGACCAAGTAGCCATTTGTTCCCAGAACAATTGCAAATCGCTTCCTACATATTCGTACTGTTTGAGAAATTCAACCAGACATCACTCATACAGATGCAGCCTCACACAGACACAGACTACGGCAATCATAGACAATCCCTTCTATCCCTACTGTGTATAGTATGCTATCAGTATACAAATACAATCTCCACCTTTCACAATTTCATACACCATATTCAGTACCTCAGTCAATGTATTATTCCATAGGCAGCCCTAACTGATACGTATATCCACACCATCCGAAAATAGTGTCAGATGCACTATTACACAAGAGGATGTGCACACAAAGTATGTAGTAGTGCAAGCACTAACCTTCTCAGACGCATCCATTAACAACTTGAGACCAGTAAACACCTTGTTGTCGCTCGGTGCCCAGTTTTGCAGTGCCTCTGGTGCTACTTTGCATGTGCCCAGATCATCAAACAGGTCAGAGTGGTGCACTCCAAGCCACTCCACATCCACAGCTGTAAGACATACATGCAAGTATGCAGATGGTAACACCACATACAGTATACATACAGATACTCCTGTTGTGTAACATGGCTGACAAGAACATCATCAAACCACTCACGACACACTTTCAAGCATTGCTCTCACTTATGACACTAACCTAACACAAGAGAATACTGATAGAAGTGAGATCAAGGCTGAAAGGTGACTCTAAAGTCGCTGGACATTCACAAAAGCCTTTCACACAAACTTTGTAGGCAGATGCTATAATACAGCATTTTGTCAACCATACCATCTATTGCATACACAGGCAGTCACCTGTGTGTATATACAGCTTTGACAAAGGGAAGAAACTATCTCAGACCTAAGGTATCATACACATACATACATTCACAAGTACACATGGCAGAATAGGTGCCATATAATACCATAAGCGTGACTCTCTGTCCCCATCCTTGCTGATCCAAACTTGTATGTCATGAGTATACGCACACCATGAGGCTGTAAGGTGGTATAGACAGCATTCACAAACACTAATGGCCCCTTATGCTCTTATACATGACAGTGAAGGTAGAAGGCCAGAGATCTTGAAAAGTCAAACTCACATTATAATCAAATAGCCCGAGGGCAGGTATCCTAAGAGTAGTTGACAGCTTCTTTGCCACTGCTCTCACACTCAGTGGTGGGTAGCCACATCCTGTACATGTGCACACAGCAGGTGAAGTACAAGTACAAGTGAAGGGAATAGTTGAGTTTACAGTGCAATTTCAACCGCAGCACACCTGTCAGTAGTACGCAGGGGAGGGTATTCCAAATTCGTTGTCCACAGAGATAAGTAAAGACAGCATCTAAATGTGAGAAGACCTGAATGCATTAAAATTTAATATAAGTTACATCCACCTAAAAACCAAACGGTACTGTACTAACCTTTCTCTACAATCAGGATGTACCTTGCCCCAAGGGACTCAAAACTTACTTTATCCACCACTCCAGGAATCTAAAAGGACCAGACACAGCTGCATATATCCAAATGCACGTCACAACAGGCAAGGCTTCCATGGCTAACTTGTACGTACGTACATGGTACCTTTCAAGCTATAACTGACACACACTAGTTCAGGAAGAATAAGAGTATACTTATACATTGGCCTACAGTGGTACCCCTACACACCTGTTTAGCAGATTCTGACTTGGAGCAATCGTAGGAGTCTGAGCCTGCCTCCTGCACAGAAGTAAATTGAATTTTAAGAACAGTATACCTTTCATGAAACCTGGTGAGGCCTACTCCCAGCAGCCTTGACATGCATATGTCTCACAACAAGCAGTCTGGCCCTATGGCAGACATGGTGGCCATGTACGTAGCTATAGAGTCCTCAGGAAACTGAAACCATATTACAGGTACATGTCTCTTGAGCTTGAGCGTAGTCAGTGCTGTGCACACATATGCACATGCATGTCTGGGCACTGTCGCTGGTAGCATCATTGGTAGTACAAATGTGCAGCACAGTGAAGGTTGTCCTATAATTTCGTTGCCAGGCACATTCTGATTACCATTTTGAAGCAAATTGCAATTCAGAATGAGACTACTCACCCAAAGGGCATGCAACTCCCAAAACAAGCCTGCATGCACACATTCAAGAAATAACTGTTCAGGTCAACCCACGTACAAGTGCATACAGTATACATGGCACCACACAGAGAGCAACACAGCCACCCCATGCATGCACTGCCTTGTGCTTCTCACCTTCCACAAAACTAGGCCAGCAATGTATCCCGACCCACTTGCACAAACACCAAGAGATGATCTTGCACATTGTGTGAGCGCCACCACATCTGCACCAGAGACCACACAGAAGGAACAACACTATACTCCTTACAATACTGGCAGCAATGCGTGAAGGAAGAGTGGGGCAGAGAAGGAAGGGAAGTTTCCATGTATACCTTGAAGTGTGCTGTTGAATTCACTCTGGGATTTGAAATGCTGCACTAGACAGTAGTATGCCTCACGTTGGGTAGCCATTTTTCCTTCACTCAACAGCCGATACACCAAGCTAAGCACTTGCCAAACTAAGAACAAGGACAACACTGTTAGTCATCTAACAAATGCATTTTCTCTTCAAAACAAATGCACAGGTACATACATGTACATTGTTCGTGCTCACTTTTCACGAAACTCCTACACCCAGCACCATTCCTGGAAAACAGACTCTTCACTGTCTTGTCCTGCCCTAAATGAACCCTCCCATGTTCATCCCTCAGCACATTCTTCTCCTTCTTGCTAGCCTGTATGATAGCATAGGAATTTAACTACGTACACATACAGCACATGTTAACATGCAAGAGGAGTATACTGTACACGTGCTCAGCCCTACTAGGTGGATCTCTGGAGTTCTTCCGCTGGCAATGTCCTCCAGAAATTGGCACGTAAGTCCTTCAATTATCCTCATCGTCTCTTCCCTTCCAGTGACGCGAGCATCGAAGAACTCTTCAGCAGCACATGGAATGGACGTATCCCAAGGCTTTTCGTCCTCTCGCTGACGAGCCATTTAGCTCGCCCGCCAGCAGGCGTCCTTTCCCGCGCAAGACCCATTTGCATTGTTGATTGGTCGTCCGTTGCGCAATTTGAACGATTATTGAGTAAGTTTTCTCTGCAGCCTAGCGCCTTTGTCTCAGGATGTTCCTGGGACAAAGAGGTATTGTTCTTAGTGTCCTCGGTAGTCGAGTGCTACAGCAAATTCGTACGAGAAGATCGCAGTTACTGGACATCAGCAGACAAGGTTTTGTAAAAAGATGCTTGACAATTCCTAGGAAGATTGGTCTAAGTCCTCCGACTGTAGAGGAGCTGTCCATTCTCTATCGGGAAAGACTCGCCGAATTTAGACGTAAGTGTGACAAATGGTTGTTTGATGTCTCAGTTCATACGATGTGTTTAAATGTGATATGAAGCAACTTGACAGCTAACATTGAACCACACCATTTGCCTGTCGCGAGCGATATTATGCATGTAGCTAGCTGGCTAGCTAACTTCTTTTCTAGTGTTTCATTTTGTTTGTGCTGAGTTTGTGTTGCTATTCGGCCTGCCCGCGCCAAGTTGGATCAGGTGCATTGCCCGCCAGTTTACCACTAAAGCTGATAGAAATGTAATGGCATCCATCAGTATGCCAAGCCTTGACTGTGATGATGACAATGAGCCTTGACTGTGTTCATGATGGATTCCAGAAAGTGATGACGGAGCATTGACAGTGCAATGAACTATTTCAAGCACTGAAAGAATACAGAGTATGGCAATGTGTAGCTAACTCACTGCAAATTGTGGACCTCACTACATGTAACTCTAGAAATTGGTCAGCTGCTCTTAGTCAATACCTCCCATGTAACCTGATCACACAGATTGACTCAGCAGTCCTGTTGTGGGATAGTATTGATGGTGGTAGTGATGATGACGATGATAATGATTATGATGACAATCATCATCACCATCATTGTCATCATCATCATGAGATTATTGTGCTCCTCTATCTTACACCTGCACTGCAGAGAGTTATGGTCACCTATCCATTGACAGTCAAGCTGTGTTTGCTAACAACGAGGTGTCTCTCAAGTACATTGACACCTATGGGTTTGATTATGACTACACTCTGGCCTGCTACACCTCCCGCCTACCTGAGCTGTTGTACCGCTTATGCAAGGAGAGATTGGTGCAAGCATATAAGGTGAGTCAGCAGTGAGATGGGAAAGCTGCTGTCTATGTAGCTTTGAGTGCTACAGCGAAGTACAATGTGGATGTTACTGATGTGGTCTCTCTCCCTCTCCCTTTGAATGAACAGTATCCTCAAGAAATCCTTCAGTTCAAGTATGACCCAGATTTTGCCATCAGAGGCCTTCACTTTGACTATGAAAAGGTACACTACACAATGTGTCATGTAGCCTGTAGTCAAAGTATAGCCTGTGTGTTGGCATGGTCTGTAGTGTGTTGTTGTGAAATGACTTGTATCATCCTTCACTGGTGCTGCGACGCTGGGCATGCCCGACAGAACAGCCCAGGCTGCCCAGGCCATGGCCTGTCCAGATTTTTAGGCCTGGCCACTCTTGTGTGTAGCAAAGATACTTGTTGGCCTGTGCATGTGGCCATCTAGGTAAGAGTGTCTTGACGTGGCCTGATCACCTTTAAAGTGATTCCTCCCACCCTGCTAGGGTGTGTTGATGAAAGTGGATGCATACCAACATATTGAACTGGGCACTGTGTTCAGGTGTGTGTGTGGGGGGGGGGGGGGGTAGATATGTGCATGGCTGTACATGTGCTTGTGTGTCTGTATCTGTGTATATAAGGGTAGTGCATGTCATTGTGTGGGGTGCGTGCATGTGAGTGATTGTGTGTGTTGTGTGCATGTGTGTGTGTGTGTGTGTGTGTGTGTGTGTGCGTGTGTGTGTGTGTGTGTGTGTGTGTGTGTGTGTGTGTGTGTGCGTGTGTGTATGTATCTGTGAATGTGTGTGTGTGTGTGTGTGTATGTATTCAAATGATTGTGCATGAGTGTCTGTGTCTGCATATGTGGAACTTGACGTGATCGTTGTGATGGTATAACTGATATACTGCACTAGCTTTAAGGCTGTGGCATGCATGCTCTGTCAGTTGTGTTTGCCCAACGGACCATGCAGAGGTCACTCCCCTGTCTGCGACAAGGAAGTGGTTGAGATGTATGGAGGGACACACATTCCCCTCCACAGGATGAACTCTTTCTACGGGCACCCTCAGGAAGTAAGGCCACACTGCACCCACCAGAGACAGCCTTCTCCTCTCATCCACCTCTTTGTATCCTTTTTCTCTCTCACTGTGCTGCTGTCTTAGGGAGGGTCCCTGATGCATTACCTCGACATGTTCTCTCAACCAGAAGTGACCCTCCTTGCTGATGTCATTGAGGTTGGGCTCCTAGTGTGTGCGTATGTCTGTGTGTCCATTCATGTGTGCGCATGTTGTGTGTGTGTCTATTCTTGCTCTGTATATACTTGCTCCTTATTGTGCATGATTGCAGCATCTCTCAGCACAGAACAAACCTTTCCATCCTGAATCAGTAGCTAATGACTGCAAGGTGAGCCTGTAACCATTTGGTATTTCTCATGCATGCCCACACAAGCTACGTAACTTGTTGTCACCCCTTTGTATGCATGTACGTATGTTCACTGCTACCATCACCTCTGCATGTTCACTGCTACCATCACCTCTGTATGTTCACTGCTACCATCACCTCTGTACGTTCACTGCTACCATCACCTCTGCATGTTCACTGCTACCATCACCTCTGTATGTTCACTGCTACCATCTCCTCTGTATGTTCACTGCTACCATCACCTCTGTATGCTCACTGCTACCATCACCTCTGTATGTTCACTGCTACCATCACCTCTGTATGTTCACTGCTACCATCACCTCTGTACGTTCACTGCTACCATCACCTCTGTATGCTCACTGCTACCATCTCCTCTGCATGTTCACTGCTACCATCTCCTCTGTATGTTCACTGCTACCATCACCTCTGTATGTTCACTGCTACCATCCCCTCTGCATGTTCACTGCTACCATCACCTCTGCATGTTCACTGCTACCATCACCTCTGTATGTTCACTGCTACCATCTCCTCTGTATGTTCACTGCTACCGTCGCCTCTGTATGTTCACTGCTACCGTCACCTCTGTATGTTCACTGCTACCAACACCTCTGTATGTTCACTGCTACCATCCCCTCTGCATGTTCACTGCTACCAACACCTCTGTATGTTCACTGCTACCATCCCCTCTGCATGTTCACTGCTACCATCACCTCTGTATGTTCACTGCTACCAACACCTCTGTATGTTCACTGCTACCATCTCCTCTGTATGTTCACTGTCCCTTTGTACAATCTGCAGTCTGCCATGGCCTATGTCCACGCCAGTGGTGACATGCACTCAGCTATTGCCAACAACACTGAGTCGTTCATTCACAGGGACCTGAAGGTGGCACAGCTCCTGGACACACTGCGGAGCTCAGGCAAGAACCTCTTCCTCATCACCAACAGCCCCTACCAGTTTGTGTGAGTAGCAATCAGGTTATGTTTGCACAAAGCTGTATAGCTGCTATTGCCTTGGCTTTTATCTCCTTTATTCCCTCTTCCTCCCCATTCTGCACCTACCCCTCCATTCCTCCCCTCCTCTCATCCCCTCACTCCTCCTTTCGCAGTAACAAGGGTATGCGGTATATCGTGGGCGCAGACTGGAAGGACCTCTTTGATGTGGTAGTGGTGGATGCAAGGAAGCCTGCATTCTTCCTCAACAACCACAGGTAAGGGGACACTGTGGTGTGGTGTGGCCTTCTGATGTGGGCATGACTTGAGACTTTGGTTTCATGAGATACGTACAACATCAGAGCTTGCTTGTCATTTGGAAGTGTGTGGCTGCTTGCTGGGGTGTTGGGTGACCTTGCTGGGGAGCTTATACAGTGGATCATCTGTGGGCTGTTCAGTATATCTGTACGCATCTGCCCACCTCAGTTCACTATCATTTCTATCTCACTTTGTTTATATGCATCTGTGTTTGTGTGTGTGTGTGTGTGTGTGTGTGTGTGTGTGTGTGTGTGTGTGTGTGTGTGTGTGTGCATGTACATAGCCCCTTCAGAGCCATGGATCCCTCTGACCTGAGCACCACATGGAGAGAAGTGACTAAATTCAAACGTGGGACAGTCTATGCAGAGGTGAGGGCATTTCATGCCTTATGAGTAATACTGCCCAGCTTACAACCAACTGGAGGGCATTTGAATGGCAGCGTGGACAGTAGACATGTAATGTACCATATTTGTACATATGCATACTTGAGGGAACTGCTATGTATATGTAATATGCCCTTATATATCATGTTACCATGACAACCGGGTGATATCTGGTGTGATAAATGTTATATCTCACACTAGAACTTGACCTGATATGTATTGATTATACCGTATACACTTTCGCAGGGCTAAATTTTTGCGTTTTTTGCAGATCAGCAACCATCTGCAAAAGTGGCATCCCACAAAAACATACACAAGGTATTAGATGTTCAGCCTGAGACTCTGCAACTGCAAACGTATTAGTGTGAAAAATGCGAAAACGCACAAACTGCGAAAGTTTAACCCTACAAACATTAAAGCATATGGTACCACACACAAGTGTGATATAACTAATACATACTTGTGATGTACCCTTATACTTGTGATGTACTGTTATTGTGTGAAAAGCGTGTGTACCGCAGTGTAACTAACACATGTGAGTACTATGTTGTGTGTGTTGTTATACATGCATGCAGGGAAATGTCGACGCTTTCTTGCAGTTAACTGGGTGGAACAGCGGCTCTGTAATGTACTTTGGGGACCATGTCTACAGTGACCTGGCTGTAAGTGTGTAGCAAGTAGCGGCCAGCTCACCCTGTAGAGTGCAGCTGATGCTGCATGGTGGTGCATCTGAGACGGAGGGGGAGTGTGCTCCTGTTCACACGCAGTGAATGTACATTGACAGATAATGGGCCCACATTGATGTCATACATATGTACAAACAAGTGGTTAGCTGTGCTAGTTTGCATACATAAGGTAAAGAAACCATGATGAGGTTATTTCCACCTAATTGTACTCAACAACAAACACACACACACACACACACACACACACACACACACACACACACACACACACACACACACACACACACACACACACACACACACACACACACACACACACACACACACACACACACCTTCAGGACCCTGTTCGGAAGGTTGGCTGGAGCACAGGTGCTATTGTACCCGAATTGGAGGTAAGCACGCATCTCTTATGTCAGTTATGTGCTGTGGGTGTTGTGTAACTGGTCCCTTGTTTGTTGCAACAGGCTGAAGTCACTACAGGTACCTCTGCAGAGTACAAGGACCTCCTCTCAGAGCTGTTGACTGTGGAAAGCTTCTTAAGGGACTACCAGGTCTGTGTGTCCACCTGTGACTCCCTGTATCTGTGTGTGTGTGTGCATATGTGTGTCAGCGTGAGCTTCTGTGTGCGACTGTACATCTGTGTCGGTGAGTGCGTTAGTCTATTCATCTCTGCATGTGCTATGTTGGCTAGATGAAGTTCATTTTGAATCATTAATTTGGATGCCAAGATTCAGCTACGTAGACACCATATTACTGCGATTTATCCTGAGCCAGCACCAAATGGTACTCGAGTGTTGATATCTTGGTACAGCGGTGCTCCTGCTCTAACAGTGCTGACAGACTAGAAAGTAGTCATTGTTCATTTGTTGTCAATGATGTGTGTACATACTGTCCTTCCCCTCAGAGCCTCTCCTCCGCTGAGTGTGTGGCACTTGTGGATCAGTGGAAGGAGAGAAGGAAAGACATAAGGTACAGTCTCTTTTAGTGATACCCACAGCTCTGTGGTGGTAGTGGCGTCATAGCATCTCATTCTTTTCTCTGTACGTACCACTTGAACTAGAATCCTAAAATAAACCCTTCATTTACACGGATGCACACACACACGCACACACACACACACACACACACACACACACACACACACACACACACACACACGCACACGCACGCACGCACGAACATTCCTGTGTGCATGTATAATATTATGTTAGTGTACATTGTGTGTATTATGCATAGCACACTTTAATGTGTCCTGCTGTGTGTGTAACCTCAGCACTCCTCTTTCCCTGCCCCTCCACATGTGCAGGTTGCGTATGAAGTCAGTTTTCAATCCTCATTTTGGCAGCATGTTCAGGACCAGGCGTGGCCCTAGTTACTTCACTCGGAGACTGATTCGGCTATCAAACATCTACACCTCCTCTGTCACCAATCTCCTTCGCTACCCCCTCGACTATGCGTTTTACACCCGAAGATATGCACTGCCTCACGAGCTGGCGGTCAATTTTGGCATCTGATCGAGCCAAAATATTATGACATGTTTGGTTTATATAATATATTATATGCGGATATATTTATTGCATATCTGCGCAATATAGGATGTGCATCATTTCATCATTTTATATTGTATAATATATATCACAATGACTATGTATGATATAATAATATTCACTCCGCGCATGCATGTGATAAGCACACCCAATACGGTAGCTAACTGAAGCGATATCACGAGCTGAGCTCTCTTGGGAGGTACAACTTGCATCAGCGCACTAAGGCCGTCACTGCAGAGTGCTCACACGTAGCTATATTCAGCACCCAGCGGGCGCGCATGGAGGAGGAGAGAAAACACGCTATTACACACGTCATCTTTGACCTGGACGGCCTTTTGATTGGTGAGCTTCAGCTGGTGCGAGCTGGTGTGCATGGGGTGAATATAAATACCTGTGTGTGTGTGCGGTGGAGCGGTGCCTACTCTCACGTAGCCCGCGTACCGCTATGCAGCACAGACTCAATACCCCGCATGGCTCGGTGTTGGTAATTCAAGCTGAATTTGCAGCAGCTGTTTTAGATGATGGTGATGCGTGCATTAATGTTAACTAGTGCACTGCATGTGGATAGTGTGTGTGTGTGTGTGTGTGTGCGTGTGTGTGTGTGTGTGTGTGTGTGTGTGTGTGTGTGTGTGCGCGTGCGTGCGTGTGTGTGTGTGTGTGTGCGTGTGTGTGTGTGTGTGTGTGTGTGTGTGTGTGTGTGTGTGTGTGTGTGTGTGTGTGCATTAGCTACATACGTCGGACAGTAAGGAGTACCTTGAGAAGCCTCTAATCTTGTACCTGACCCTGTCCACATACCAGCCATGGTGGCCGGCAGACTAGGTCGTCATGTGCAAGACTAGGAGGCCACTTTATGTGTAACTTGTGTAACTAGATTGTTTGGTTATTTCTGCACATAAGACCCTTTCAGACCCTTTCAGAGTGACTGTAAGCTGCATGTTTGCCTCCCCCCCCTCCCACCGGAAGGGTCTTGTGAACGAGGCTAAGACATCCACTTCTTGTCTCTCACTTGTATCAGTTGTATGCTTATGTACATACACTGTATCTGTCAGTTCAACGTCAACTGACCAACTAATCAGAGAAGTCAGGGAGTATTTATCAGTTGAAGTTTTTCAGATGAGCATAATTCCAATGATCTGCACTTGACATCAGAGCATGCTGAGACCTGATAGGGCAGAGTTGCTGTTTCAATGTATTTGGCTAACGTCCACTCATACGTCATGCCTTCTGTCTTTCCCCTTCTGCAACACATGTTGATGTTGAAACTGAGTACTTCTTCTGTGTATAATTTTGCATTTGTTGCCATAGAAACCGAAAGCCTGTACACCAGGGTGACACAGAACATTCTAGACCGGTATGGTAAAACATTTGAATGGAGCCTAAAGTCCCGTATCATGGGACGTCCTCCACTGCTGGGGGCGAAGATGGTGGTGGACAGTCTGCAACTACCACTGGAGCCACAAGTGTTCTTGGATGAGCTACACGAGAAGCTGGACGCGGAGTTTCCACATGCTTCTCTTATGCCAGGTACGTACGTACATATGTACGTTTGCACACATTACATTTGACCCAAATATTATGGACATGAGTTGAACCTTTTCTGGCATACCGTGTGGCTGGAAATTTTGGCGGATTGCTGAAATTTCTGTATTTGGCAGAATTTACTCTGGTGGTTTGACAAAGCCTGTGCCATAATGATATTCATAGCAAAATGGCTAATCCAGACAAACAGAGCTAGATTGCTAGAGAGTCTCTGAGGAGTACACGCACTGTTGTTTGACCATAATTGGGTTACTTTCGTTCCAAGCTTTCCCACAAATGTTGCAACATACAAAAGCTTTCAAGCCTCCTTTTGGCCGATCTGCTGACGCTCGCCTGCAGCCTGTGACCTTGCACACAATTGTACCACTCCAACGCAGAAAAAGAGAACAGGCTGCTGAAATCTGCCGCAGTAAGTTACCGACAATGATCTCAACGTCAGTTTCACAGCAACCGCATATACGACATCGTTCAGATTGCCTTCGGCTTCCTCGCGCTCTTCTTCCACCTCCGGCATGCAAAACTCTTTAGAAACATAGTGTCCTCGCGCTGCTGTCAGTTGTGAACTCCATGCTGACGATAAATCTATAGGCCTGACGCAATCAGGCTTGTTAAGCAGGAAAACTATAATGATTGCACAAATTTTGGCAGAAGAAATATTGGCGGATTGCTCTCAAAACCACCAATCCACCAAAATAAATTCCCTGCCAAAATTTCTGGCCATACGGTATATGCTGTACTGTATGTATATGTCACAAGTTACTTCTGTCTGACTGTGGATGTACTGCTGGTTTTCTCACTCCAAACCATCTGAATCATTACATAGGATATTAACATTTCAGAATAGCAGCACAAACGTCCACAAATGCTTCACGGTTAGCTTGCCGGCCACTCGTGGGAAACAGTATGAACTTCCAATGACTTCATTGGAATTTCTGTAATAATGTGTGACATGTACGTACCATAGGTACCGTAGTAGTATTTTCTCTGCTTTGCCTGCAGCCACTGTATATATCACATTGACAACTGATTGATGTAACTGGCTAGTACAACAGCTAGTTGTGGCTTAAGAGCTACTGCTCCAGTGTGCACAGGTCTGAGCTTTACTTTCCTCATTACCCTTTCTCACGCCTCCCTCCAACTCTTCCTGCCACTCTCCTTGCCTTTCTCCTTCCCTCCCTTCCTCACTCCTCCCACCAACTCTTCCTGCCGCACTCCTTGCCTTTCTCCTTCCCTCCCTTCCTCACTCCTCCCACCAACTCTTCCTGCCACACTCCTTGCCTTTCTCCTTCCCTCCCTTCCTCACTCCTCCCACCAACTCTTCCTGCCGCACTCCTTGCCTTTCTCCTTCCCTCCCTTCCTCACTCCTCCCGCCAACTCTTCCTGCCGCACTCTTTGCCTCACCTCCCTCGCTCCTTTTCTTCCTACCCCACTCATTCCCTCCCTCACTTCTTCCCCAACCCTGCCCTTCCCTCTTTTCAGGTGCTGAACGTCTGATCTGTCATTTTCGTGACCAAAATATCCCCATGGCAGTAGCTACGGGGTCTGCCAGAGTGCAATATGAGCTAAAAGTGAAAGAGAAGGACAATCTCTTTAGCTGTATATTACATGCTGTATGCAGTGATGACCCTGGTGTGGAGCACGGCAAGCCCAGCCCAGACATATATCTGGTGGCTGCCAGCAAGTTCACCTCACCACCAAAGAGTTTGTCCAATGTGCTTGTGTTTGAGGATGCACCAAATGGTGTGGAGGCAGCAAAGAAGGCAGGAATGGTGAGAGAGTGGAGGAGGGGAGAGGGATGGTTAGAGGAGTGGAGGAGGGGAGAGGGTGAGGAGTGGAGGAGGGGAGAGGGATGGTTAGAGGAGTAGAGGAGGGGAGAGGGATGGTTAGAGGAGTGGAGGAGGGGAGAGGGATGGTTAGAGGAGTGGAGGAGGGGAGAGGGATGGTAAGAGGAGTGGAGGAGGGGAGAGGGATGGTTAGAGGAGTGGAGGAGGGGAGAGGGATGGTGAGAGGGGTGGAGGAGGGGAGAGGGATGGTTAGAGGAGTGGAGGAGGGGAGAGGGATGGTTAGAGGAGTGGAGGAGGGGAGAGGGATGGTAAGAGGAGTGGAGGAGGGGAGAGGGATGGTTAGAGGAGTGGAGGAGGGGAGAGGGATGGTGAGAGGGGTGGAGGAGGGGAGAGGGATGGTTAGAGGAGTGGAGGAGGGGAGAGGGATGGTTAGAGGAGTGGAGGAGGGGAGAGGGATTGGTTAGAGGAGTGGAGGAGGGGTAGTTGTCGGGAGAAAGGGGATGGTAAGACCTCAGCAAGGAGCATGCTAGCTGACAATGTCATACACAATTGATGACTGACTCAGATGGTTGCTACGTAGGTACAGAAAATTGCTCAGTAACTAATTGTTGTCCCACAGTAATTGGTCACAGAGGACAACAACTAGTTACCAGTCTTTCCAGTATACATACATACATACATGTAGATCACCTTGCAGATGACTGTCCAGCTCCCTACCTCTGGGCTTACTGAACATTAATTTCAATTCATTGCACCTCTGAAGTGCTTAGTTTATTACATTGTAACAGTGGTACATACCTGCTTGGTCCTGGTACCTATGGTACCACCTTGGTCTAGCTGTGTTGGACAGTGCACTGCTGTCAGTTTCAGTGGTGCATACATATTACACAGTGTGTATGCACGCACGCACACACACGCACACATGTAACGCAGAGCGCGCCGACGTAGCCGAGAAACACTGTCTCAAAATGAACTGGACTCAACTCAATACACAAAGGGCACTGGACAGCATACACGAGGCAGATCATGTGAGTGCACACACCTACTCTAAAACGTGTGCATGACCAATTAGAAAAGTGTTAACCAAAAGCATTGTTGCTAGCTATTTTTACATCACCCCTGCCTCCCAAAGGGGCTCGAATTTCACACTTGGATGCTTCCTGAGGGCATAGCATTGCTGGAGTGTTGGTTGTTGCACTTCGCCTTTATCATTGGAGCTAGTTGATGAGGGGCCTTCACCAGGCTCCAGACAATCAATCCAATTGGGGTGATGTCCAATCCCTTGTTGGCGGCCACCGTACCAACAATATCCAGCTGGATAATTGATCAGGCACAGGCACACTCTTGACTGGTGCACCTGGATCGACTTCTCCCCAGGGAAGTACACTTGGTGACAGATACATCAGGGTTGTTGGCACTGCTGATCCAGTTAGGGCCATGCCAGGGTTGAGACAACCTATGGTTTTGGCCTGTTTCCTCACGAAGAAACCTGACAAGGACCTACTGTCCCACTCGAAACTGAATTTCTCTGGCCGTGCGGTCGTAACTCTTCTTGTACCTGGCCTGAGCCTCCTTAATGCACAAAACTTCACTGCTACGAGTAGCAACCAAGGATAGTGCTAGTTCTTCTCGCTAGTCATCCAAATTGCAGGGTTGGGGAACGGAGGGTGGCAGGAGGCAGGCTTCACTTGGGGAACGACAATCCGATCTGATCACAAGGAACAAAAGTGTGTCACCAGTTGATTCATGTGGTGTGTTACGGTAAGCCCACAGATGGAAGGTAACAATCCCATTGTCGGCCAAAGTCCTCCACATGCTTCCTCATCATTGCCTTCAAAGTTCAATTGAAGCGCTTCACCATGCTGTCACATTGTGGATGATAGACTGTCGTCTTCATTTTATGAATCCCCAGGGATTTGCACACATCCAGCATCAGATAGGATAGTACGTTTGCGCCACAGTCAGATACGTAGCAAGGCTTCCAGCACACCACAGAAGGGGATGATGTGTTCTGTGAGTAGACAAACAAGGCGGATAGTCTGTTGGTCAGGTACAGGGAAACAAAAAGCCATATGTTGAACAGGTCTTGAAACACTACAATGTAAGAGTTACCACTTGATGTTATGGTAGCTCCATGAGGTCCATCCCAAGGATCTGAAAGGGTTGAGTGCAGGAGTGGGGTACAATGGTGACGACCGAACCCACTCACTGTGGCACACTGTGGGCAGTTCTTACAGAACTTCATGGCATCTGAGTACATACGGTTCCACCACCAGTGCATAGTGAGTTTGGCAAAGATTCTCTGGCCAGAAAAGTGTCCACCAAAGGGTCCGCTGTGAGTCTGCTCCAGTAACTGCCACTGCAGCTGGTGGGGGACAACAGCCCGTTTCCAATGGTTGTGCTTGCCGTCAATGAAATACAAGATTTCATCTTGCAGGTCAAAAATGGGAGGCTGAAGTGCATGAAGTGCTTGAAGTGAAATCTTGTGGGCTACACCTTCATCATCAGGTAGTTTCTACTCCAAGAGATACGTACGTACTGAGTCAGGTGATGAATCCACGGATCCTGCTGCTGGCTGTCCTGAAAGGACTCGGGTTCCAGAGAGGAAGGGTTGGGGTCCTTGCTGACTAGTGTCGATATGTCTTCAGCCTGAACAGCCAAGACATCAACAGGTACTGTAGGTGCCAGCAGTGTGGGACCAACTGGGTTGCGCAAGAGAGAGCGTCCGCAAAGGTATTCTCCTTCCCGGAGCGATAGACTATCTCAATCTTGGCTATACCACGTCCAAAGACTTTGTTCCACCGCTGTGCATGCTTCCCTGTGGGGTTGGGCATCTCCAGGACAGCCTTTACCACAGAGTGTTCAGTATAGACAATGACTGCCCTTCCATACAGACAGTGACAGAAGTGGTTGATGGCCAATACCACAGCAATTGTTTCCAACTCTGTGTTGGAATAATTCTTTTCTGGTTTGGACAGTGCACGACTGGGTGTGACTTCCAATATCTGGATTGGGACAGGACTGCTCCCAGTCCATGACCACACACACACACACACACACACACACACACACACAGGGTGTACACGCTATAGCAGCACTGTTTCCTATTATGGCATTGAAACAACAGCCAAACCCTCAATGGGTATGCCTTACCTGTGGCTGCCCCGTTTGATTGATTAGGGACTCCCACTGCTGCATTGTGTGATAGTGGCCGTATGAGGGACCTGCATGGCTTCTCTTTACATTCCTGTCCTACTATCTAACTACCTGCAGGTGTGTGTCATGGTCCCAGACAAGAGAACTGACAAGGAGAAGACAAAAATGGCAGATGAAGTCTTAGAGTCTTTGAATGACATCAATTTAGCCAAATATGGTCTTTCTCCCCTCCCTTAAGTACATTAGCATAACACCTACTACAGTGTACTAAATATATTTTTGAGAATTATTTGCTCAATCTATTGATTGGTAAGTGTATGTATGTGTATACTTACCCAAATTGGTCTTGTAATTGACGATGTTGGCTATGACTTTATTCTGGGCTGAAGACTTCAGTGTATACATAAGTACATATACAGTATATGTGATAATTATCTACTACATATCTCATTTAAGCTTATATATAGATGCTATTGGCTATAGCCAAAAGTAGCTATATACACAACTGCAAACGTCTTTCCACTTTAAATGGTGTCAAGAGTAGACAAGAGATCTACTCTTGATGGTATATAAAGGGAGTGGATCGGAAGGAAGGATTGCCCTCATTGAATTATATCCCTTGAGCCCCTCCCCCACCCATAGGCAGGATGAGTTTGCCCTGTGTAGCCATGTATGGGAGTAGTGACCCCTGCAGAGCATGTGACTCAAGCAATGGAAGCATGTTTGAACAATGCTCACCCATGTGACCACAGATTATCTAAACCACGCAACCATCTATGATGTGACCATGTACTAGGGGTCGAACACTGTGGGGTCATGTGTATATAACCCTTTGCCCTTACGTATCACCAAGAAGGCTTCATTCCTTATATGTACCATCTGGAATGAACTACACACATTCATGGCTGCATGCTCTTCATTGCAGACAAGACAAGAGTTGGGCATACCACAAGCAAGCAACAATCATTGGTGGTACAGTGGAACCTGTCTAAGATGGTCACTGTGTTGGGCAGCCACCCCTCTACAACAGCAAGCCTCCCTGGCCCAAAATACTGGTACTAAAACATTGCAATCTACCTCTGTAGAGCAGCCACTTCTCTGTAAAGGTTAGTTAGAAATAGCCCACAGGTGGTTGTTTTAGACAGGTTTCACTGTAGGACATTTCAGCCACCGTGAAACAAAATACTTCACACCTGCATACTTATATCATGTAGTTGTGAAAAGCAAGCTTTGCTAGACAATTCTGCATGCTTAGATATGAGGTAACCACATGAGGGGATGAAAGGACTCTGCAGCTAATGCAAGTGTTTGCAACTGGGAAATGCAGATCTTACAACGGTGAAAGATACTATAGCATTGTTGATAGATGGCATTCAGAAGGCATATTTCAGCTACATTACATTGATTCTAGTGATGACTACTGTCCTGTATCTGTTCGGCTGGTTGCTCTACAAGATCAACCGATAGGATGTTCAGCATTGTCTGCCATATATAGGGCAGACAGCATTCATGCTTCATCTTCCTTTCACAAGATAGACAATATCACATAACTCATTGAAAAACAGAGGTGGCATTCTGAAGTGTACCTACACTGACTGGAGACAGGCAATGGGGAGTCACACCATGAATGACTAGCCGAAAGCTTGCATTGTGGGGCATGCACAAGTCCCAGAATGACCATACATGGGCTGAAACCCCGTGCTGCACAAGCATGCACATACCACAGCCGTGCACAGTCTGAGATCACGGATTCACCCTCACAATGATGTCATTCACATACCCCCCAGAATTACAGGTTAGGCCCAATGGCACACAGCAGAATATCCTGTGCACCTACATTAACTATAATTGAATTGAATTGAATTGAATTGATATACTGTAGTAGTCCATGGACTAAAGGCTGCCCCACACCAGTTGGAACAAGACTGCCAATAGGGCTACCTGTATTGTCTAGAACACATACACAATAGATTGGCAACAGAAACAACAGTGTAATGCAATGTATGCCATAGTGAAATAACTGACAAGGAATAGATAGTTTCAATCCAACACTATTCAAACAGTGGCGGTATTGAAACAGCAAGCTGTCGTGTCCTTCCACACAGGAGGGTGTGTGTTGGATAATACACCACACCACAAAGGTTACTCCTATGGGCTCCACAATCCCAATCTCCTCTAGCACCAAATGACCAAAGGCTTTATGAGTCAACACTCTTCTGAAAGCACTGCTTGCATAGCATCAAGTTCTTAGGGTCACTGTTGACAGGATACTATCTCTTTCCAAACTACATGCATATACCTGAAGCTGCTACTATAAAACAGATTGGGTTTGTTGGGAAAGTATATTCATGCCTCAGCTGAAGTACAGTGTTGAGTATTAAATACACCTCCTGCAAGCATGTCCGAGTCTCTTCCATATGACACCTTACGAGGATAATTCCACACAGCCTTGGAGCCTATGCCACTGCAGCTGTCGCAGGAGTGGAATTTCGCGCGCGTGACACGTTGACGACGAAGCCAGAGCAATGCTATGTGACCCGTGCATAACGGCCATTTTGTGTGTAGAGTAAGTCCCTGCAATCAAGAAACGCTCATCACGTGATTGTTTGTTGGGCTCTGATTGGCTGAAGACAGCGAAGAGGTGTGACTGCATTCCAGGATTAGATTTCCTGTGGAAGAACAGTGATTCATTACAGGCCCCAGAATAAAGAGGGGATTGGAGGAGAATGTCGGCCGGTAGAGTCAGGAAGCAAGGTAACACACTCTCTTTAACGTACGATGCATGCACTGAGGCGTTGCTGTGTCCTCGTTTGAATGCGGCATCGTTCCACACCGCCCTCCTACCACCTTCCCTTTCAGATGCTTACTTGGCTCTTGAGCGATTGGAGAGCTACAGAAGCAAGCTGAATGAAGCTGAAAATGAGGAACTCAAGAAGGCCCTCGATCGAGCCATCGCTGCCATTAGATCTAAGCTGTTTCAAGCCTTGCTAGGTAAGTGGCTCCCGCGCGTGCGACAAGGTCGTGGGCGTACCAAGGCACGCAGACAGTGCTTTTAATCCCGTGAAAGTTTGGGTATATTTACAAGTGGACCTTTAAGGCTTTCTTTGTAAAATGAAGAGTTTAGTCCTACTTGTGATCTACATTAAGTTGTGTCTAATGGTTGAACAAGTGCTCCTGCTCGTGCTGTGTGACCATTTTATTGCTCTGGTATGTTGGCTATGTGGTTTGGGAGTGTTCCCACCCCCAAGTCGAGTACCTTCTTGCATATTTGGGAGTAAGATCAGAAACCCCTTGCAGAGTTATACTTGGGGAATTACAGTCTTTTTATCTTCCTCTACATGACACCCAGCACACCACTTGAAATGCAGTGGAAATGCTGGTGTTGTATAAGCTTCACATTGGTACTGTTGGTCACAATGTATTGCTGTGTAGAGTGCTTCAAAAGTTTCCCCACATCTCTTTCTTGTCATGTTGTAGTGACCCACTTTCAGGGTGTTTCCACCTATGCACATTGTAAGACCACTGTGTTATACGTGCACCTCTATGATGTGCAAACTCTACCACGTATTCATGGTTTACGGAATAGAAAGGATTGTGTAATTTTCTGTAACCCACATACATAGGCCATTGAATAAGTTGCATGAAACAACAACAGAATGTTGCACTCGCCTGAAGAATGGGTACTAAGGATGACATGTATGTGACAAACATATGAATAGCCTTGTGTTAGGTGACGTTCAATTGGACTGACTATTCATTGATCATGGTGATTGGTCGTGCTGTCCTGGCGATGTCAACGTTTTGCAAGGTGTTGTCAAGAGAACTCCTTCCCTAATCTCTGTAAACTCATGGAGAGTGACATCACAGTTTTGCAAGGTGTTGTCAGGAGAGCAGTAACTCCTTCCCTAATCCAGTTGGGCACTGTGGATTGTCCCACATAATTTCTGTTACATGATCTCACATCTTGGCAGTGGGGATTGTGTTAGTGTGTGCTTGTGATGGTGAGAAGAAAGGATGCCAGAAATTTCCACTTGTGATCATCATTTGCCACCCTTGTCACCAACTACACGTGCAAACGTATGTACTGGTAGATGATCAATACAACTCACATCTTTAGTAGTACGTACATGTACGTACTTTGCTAGCCCTTGCTTCTCAGCTCAACTGCACACACGTGTGTGTGTACGTGTGTGTACATACACAGGTGAAAGGTGTGTGTGGGATGTGTTCTGGTTTTTTTGACCCACTCGGGATGATCATCTGTAATTTGATTGTGACCTGCTGTTTACATGTTGATGTTTGTGTAGGATTGATGGGCACACAGTACTTGAGTGCCCACAGGAATGCAGTGGGTCTGTAGGCTCAGACCTCTTGGCAACTTTCCCCTATTCCTTCAAGGTCACCAAACAGGTTATCTCACTTAGGTATTTGGTCACAGGGTCGCCTGAGCTCATACATGTGTGTGCTAGCTAACGAAAATAAGCTTGCGAACTGACACAGCTCGTGTGCTTCTGCTGTTGTAGCGTTGGTGTACTGTTTAGATTCACTGCTTCTTTGTTGTACGCATTGTGTGCGTCACTTGTGCACCCTCCAAATAATAAGGTTTCACATCTATAGACCTGCACAGTACTGGCCCGCCCTGTCACGTACACATACTTGGACTTTTACATCCACTAGTTACTGAGGCTTCACTCGTATGCCTACAGCCAAACTGACCCGCCCTATGCTGACAAAGTGAACACATGCACACACATACACAGGCGTACTCTACAAGAACCAGTGCTGTTTAAATGACTGTGGGTTGTTGTAATGTGTTGTACAGTACATGTGTACACATGCAGCCTATACATATGAGCATACATGGTGCAGTACACACTCACAACCATACACACATTCATGTGTGTGTCGTGCTTCTGTGTCCTTACAATACTGAAGTGTATACACTTTGATGAAGTCATTGGCTTTGAAGAATGGACCATAGGCATGACATCAACTCTCAATGGGTATGTGTTTGTAATCATTTCTGAGACAAGGGACACTCTCACGTACAGGGGGACTGTACACACTCCCTAATTGTACACACTGCTACACTTTGCGGAATCACACAACTTGGTGTACGTACGTATTTGGTCAAAATTAGCCAGCTGCACCCGCTCAATATTTCCTATTCACAATAGACTACAGTAGCCCCCTTTATATCCTAACATACATACAGTAGCCCCCTTTATATGCTTACACACATACATACGTACAGTAGCCGCCTTTATATACTTACATACATACAGTAGCCCCCTTATATCCTTAGGCATGGCACCTTTTCAATGAGGACAGTGCCGACTGTCTCAGCTACATAGAAATGAGTACCTCTAAAGTAAGGACACCTCTGTAATCAGGACACATGGCCCTGTCCCAGAGGAGTTGGAATAGAGGTGTACGTACATGTACACACACAAACTGCCCTACTCACATTATCATCCTATTCCCCTCCTCCTGTGGCACAGATGTCCAGGAGTTCTATGTGGCCACGCTGGATGCATCCCTTCCAGAGTCCCAAAAGGCCTTGAGGACAGAGCAGCTGGCAAACCAATGGGAGAGACACTCCCCTCTCCCAGTACAGGTACAAGCACCACCCCCTGTGGACAAGAGCTATGACATCGCCATGAAGGCACCGGAGAGGATCAAGGACAGCACAGTGAGTTGTGTGCAGCCAATGGTGATGTACGTATGCTTGTTCGTGGGTGAACAAGGCTGTGTAGTTACATTAGTGCACATATGTACGTACTGTGTATTGGGTTGTTATGTTTAGTCATTGATCTTCAGATGTTCCAAGGTGTGTGTGTGTGTGTGTGTGTGTGTGTGTGTGTGTGTGTGTGTGTGTGTGTGTGTGTGTGTGTGTGTGTGTGTGTGTGTGTGTGTGTGTGTGTGTGTGTTGGGAGGGTAGAGTGAGGTGGGGTGGGATGAAAGTGAGGGTGATTGAATGCTTGCTACCCGGTATGTGTTAATATGAGGATGTACACACATTCAAAGAAGTGGTACTGGTACTGGTACTGGGTAACTGGGTCTCTTTGACATAATTGTTCTGTATTGTCCTTTGTGTTGCTTTTGACAAAATTCGCATTCCCCCTCTATTGTAGCCTCCCACAGTTGAAGTGGTAGCACCAGCAGTCAACCATGTCACCACTCCCAGAGAAGGGGACATTGAAACTATTGTTCTGCACAAGGTGTGTGTAGAGAGAGTGTATTTGTGCGTGCGTGCGTGTGTTGCCGCCGTTAAAAGAGTACATACGTGTGGTCACTGTGGTATGGTACACAACTTTCTAACTGAGTGCAGATTTACATTTACCGTTAGGTTGTTCGTGTGATAACCACACTGATAGTGATAACACACTTGCACAACAATTCTGGGATAAGTGCACTACATGTTGGCATGTACAGTGCATTCATGTGTACATTGTGTGTGTGTGTGTGTGTGTGTGTGTGTGTGTGTGTGTGTGTGTGTGTGTGTGTACTGCATGCTGTGTAGTGTGTGTATGTGTGTCTCTCATGTGACAGTGTGCACACATACGTATGCTGTGTGTGTGTGGGCATGTGACTGTGTGCATATGGTGACTGTAGTTCAGTGTGCACAAGGTGTGTGTTACGCCTTGTTAACTTTACACACAGTTTACACTCCTTTACAAGGTGTTGTACTTTCTACATGCCCTTTAGGCTGGCCGAGGTCTTGGCTTCAGTATCTCTGGGGGAATTGACAACCACCACATTGTTGATGACCCTGGTGTATTTGTGACAAAGATCCTCCCTGGGCTTCCCGCAGAGATGGATGGGAGATTGAAGTAAGGAGGGTTGTGTTAATGTGATGAGAATGAGTGGGTATAAGTGTGTGTGTGTGTGTGTGTGTGTGTGTGTGTGTGTGTATCACCTTAGTCTGTGCTTTCTGTGTCAGCGGAGGATTGACTCACTGGCAAATGACTCTGTGTGTGTGTGTGTGTATAAGTAAGGATTCTTTGGTAGTTGTACATACGTACTACCTATGTATGTTTGTGTAGAATGGATGACCAGATCTTGAGTGTTGATGGCACTAGCATGGAGAAGGTGACCCATGGTGAGGCAGTGCAGGCGTTGAAGGATGCAGGAAACACTGTGGTCCTGGTTGTGCGACACGCCGTGGCACTGGCCACATCTCGGAGCATCTCCCCTCACCAGAGGAACGTTGCTTCACTGAGTCCAGAGCCCCCATTTGTCACCGTTGTTCTCCATAAGCCCCCAGGAAAAGGTGAGGGCAGAAAAGGGTATGCCAGATTGGGAGAGACGGTGGGTTTTAGAGGAGAGGGAGGGTGAGAGAGAGATTGGGATGTGGAAAAGGAGGTGGGGTGTATGGTGGAGGCAGGTGTCGACGTGTCAGGCAATAGACTCACAAAGTTCTTTTTTCTCAGTCATCTATAGATACAGTATGTTAGAGGGCACTGATGCATCATTAGTACACATGTCAGTACTGTATGTGTGTTGCATGTGTTTGTGTGTTTGATGCAGGTCTGGGGTTCAGTGTGGCTGGTGGCAAAGACAACATGCATGTGGACGGTGACAATGGCATCTTCATCACCAAGGTTATCCCTGGCGGGGCTGCACATGCTGAGGGGTCTCTCGCTGTAGGAGACAGGGTCATTAAAGTGAGACACTTCTCTTCTTTTCCTGTTGGTACACCTAATACAACTCATTACACCTTTCCCACTCACACATGCATACGTACGTAGTTACGTACATACACCAGCCACCGCATACACTGTGTTAATAACTGATTCATGTATATACATACACAACTGATTAGTGCATCAGCTACGTAATTGTGGCTTCCCTCCCTTTCTCTCTTCATTCTCTCCCTCGCTCTCTACCCCTCTCCTTTCCTTTTCTGTGTGTATGCCTCTCCTTCCCTCTATCCTTCACTTCCTTTCTCTCTCCCTTCCCCTCTCCTTCCCTCCCTCTCCCCATCCTGTGCCTACCCCAGGTGGATGAGCACTCCATGATAGACATCCACCACGGTGAGGCGGTGTCCATCCTGAAGAGCACACAGGGTCATGTTGTACTGCAGTTGGAGAAGGGAGCTCTACAGAACATGGGCATCACTCCCGAGCCCACTTCTGCACCAGTGCAGCCTGAGGAGCAGCCGGATGGGGCAGCTGCCTTCGCTGTAGATGTGCAGGTCAGACAATTAGCTTAACAGTCTCAGCCTACAGACATACAAGTGTGATTCATCTAGCCGAGCCGAGATTATAGTGTGCTTGTGGAATGTACACTCCTGGAGATACATACGTACAATCATACATACATATGTCATACTGCAACTTGGGCATATATACGTACATTACAAATGCAGCAGCCTCGCTGTAGCTGCTGCAGGCCATAGAGACTCAACAGTGTCAAAACTGGAGAAGGCAAAGCGCCTGTACAGGAATGTAATTGCACTGTGCTTGTGCAGTACTGACTAACGTAGCTGGCCTTCAGAAAGGTTAGCTGAAGGGAGTCTAGGCTAAAGTGAGCCGAATGGTGCTAGCCATGAAGGGCCTGTGATGTGCAAACAAGCAGGAGTCACCCCCCCCCCCCCCCCCAAGGGGCTGGTGTACAGGTCTGGGGGCACACCATGCAAATGACCTAGCCAAAATGGCGGTGGGAAACCGATAGACCACTAACATGAAGCATGCTGCGCATCAGATTGTGGGAAATAGATTTTCTGATCCAATGTAGTGTGAACAATGACAAAGACTGGCAGGTGGTGTTTTATTGCTGATACATAGCTGCAGTAATTTTGTGCATACCTACGTATTACCTTCAACACCATTAGTGTTCTCTCTAGCCTCTTTCCAAAGGGCGTAGTGCCCTTCCCATCATTTCTTACTCTTCACACACAAGTATTTGTAATACGTGCACTTAATCATATCCAAATAGTAAACTACCGTAAATGTAAGAATTTTTGCAGGTAATGAATTTCACAAAGAGCCATTTGTACGTATGTACAGATGAGTTATTTGTGTGGAAGTATTTTTGCGCAGTGCAAATATTTCTGACAAAATCGTCCAACACGTACGAAGTGGGCATGACTGCGTTTCATGGTGATGCTGTAGATACTCCAGTGGAACGTTGGGTGGCAGTGTCAGGTCAAGACACTACCGCACGTAGCTGTAAGGCGACAGAAGACATGGCCACCTTTGCATCAAAGCACCGGTACGTAACTGTACCACTTCTCCTCGATTGTATGGCTGCCCCTTCTTGTATGTACTTGTTGGCTTCCATAGCAGCCTGTCTCTGATTGCTGAAGAGAATGGTCCCTTGGGGACTGATAAATCATCTCTACAAACTGACTTGAAGTCACACAGAGGATCATTTGTTGTGCATTTAGCAGACTATATTTTCACAGTACCTGCAGATATAGTGAAAATATTTCCACCACGAACATTTTTATGATTACAGCACTGTCATATTGTACATTGAATATCATTATGCTGTGAGTAGAGCAGTGTTCTGACTCGGCCATTTTGAAGGGTGCAGAACCCTTCTTGCTCCCATAAGAACCCTCCTTGAGGCTATAAACATGGCACTGTGCCCTCCTTGAAAGGCACCACTAGTCATGTAGTGTGGGCAATATAGCATTTGCATGCATTACTCCCTGTGTCATGAGGCTCTCCATGTGTTCAGCCACTGTATTTTGCACAGGAAAATGACACCCTCTCCCACACCCAACCATCCACTAGCCACTCCTCACATAACTAATGACCAAGTGTACCTTTCTTAAGCTACGTATTTTCTGGGAAGAACACTTGTCTGTGGTGTTTGGCATGCCTGTATCTCTCCTTCTCCTTCCTCCTCCACCTCCGCTCCACAGGTCACTCAGGCTGTTGAGATCGAGCCTTACAAAATGAGGAAAGTCACTTTTGAGCGCCCCGAGGGGACAGGCCTGGGCTTCAACATCATCGGTGGTGAGGAGAACTATGGGATATTCGTCTCCTTTGTGTCTGTGGGAGGAATTGCAGATATGAGTGGATTGGTCCGCGTTGGAGACCAGATCCTGGAGGTAAGGGCATACGTACATAAACATGGAGGCAGCCACCTGTGGCCCCAAATACATAGCACTAAAACATTGTAGCCCAGCTCTGCAGCAGTCACCTTTCTGTAAATGTCAGTTACAACTGCCCCACAGGTGTCTGGTTTAGACAGGTTTCACTGTAGTACATACATGGTGGAGCTGTGAGCCGGCTAGTATTACCATATCCAAACCATGTGATTGATTTCACCATTGAGACGGATACCGTTCAACCCACTTTGTTGTCGACTAGAGTAAGATGTACTGTCATGCCAAATTTGCCCCCCCCCCCCCCCCCGCAGAACTGAAACAGTAATCAAAATGGTTCCCCCTCTGCTAAATCACCAGCGATAGCGCAGACTGACGGTCAGATTCGTCGTGAACTTGTACCCTGACGTCTATCCCAGGTTGGGACGTATTCTCAATCCAGGATAATATGTTTTGTCCGATGAAAAGGCGATTTTGTTCATTGGATGGATGCTTTGGTTCGGTTTATAGGCAATTTCCCTCGATGAGTGGACAATTTTGTCCAATGAATAGACGATTTCAGCTGACATATCTTCGCTGTGCGCTCAAGATCCACCACAACAACAAATATTGTGAAACGAAAGGGACTTTGTCACTACAGCGGAACCACAATGGCAGCCATTTTCTGCCGTTTTGGCCAGGTGGAACCATTTTGGCAGGGGAACTTTTACGCCATGACAGTACTAATGTATTTATGTATGTTTGTATGTTCCTGGATGGGATGACTGTCTTGCACATGTATGTAGGTCATGTATGTTATTCTCATATGAATAATGAGTGCACGTGCACACACACACACACACACACACACACACACACACACACACACACACACACACACACACACACAGAGATACGTACGTATAAAGTGGAAGACCTGCAATGTGACAGTCCTCCTCTCTTCCCTTCTCCCTGCAGGGCCCTTCATGACTTTGATGCTTCCATAGACTCTACTACCCCCCAGTCCAGCCTCAGCTTCAGGCAAGGTGATATCATTCATGTGCTGAATGCCGGGAATGAGGAGTGGTGGCAAGCAGCCGCAGTGAATGCCAGGTTGGAGGATGGTCCAATGGGACTGATCCCCAGCAGGAGAAGGTGAGGGAGGAGGGAGGACTGTTAACTTGACACTATTATGTATGTATATGGTATACAGCATTGTGCAATTGTGTGGTGGGTCATAGTATGCTGATTTCACTCCTTTTTTGCATGAAGAAAGTAGATAATAAGTTTGGTTTGAGAAACAGGTTTCTGGTGGTTATGACAGTGTGTTTGTTCCATTTCGTTGCTATGGCGATACAGGTTTGAGAAACGTCTGTCAAAGCAGAGCAAGTCTGTGAATTTCCCCAAGAGATCCGAAAGTGATGTTGGTAATGAACGAGGAGATAGGAAGAGACGAAGCTTCAAGTTCTCCAAGAAGTTCCCATTTGTCAAGGGCAACAAGGAGGAAGAGGAGAGCATGGCAGAGGTGGGAGGTGGAGAGGCTGGACCTGTCTATGAAGCTGTCCAGCTCCATGAAAGTGAGTTGTAAAAGCTGATCGTCTCGTGTCACATTTGCATCAAATCATTACTTGCATTGTGCACATGCGAACGTATGTGACTATAGTCAGCAATACAGTATCTCCATGTACGTACATATCTGGGACAGCAGACACTGTCATCATTAGAGAGGTGTCCTGAATTCAGAGGTAGTTTGTACACATCTCTATGTAGCTGGGACTGTAAGGACTGTCCTCATTATAGAGGTGTCTTTAATGAATGGATAACAAAAATGTATGTCTTCATGTATCTGGTGGTGCTGTCATGAAGTAAAACTTCCCCTGCCGTATTAGTCCCCTGGGCCTAAAACAGCAACATAGTGCTTGCCAAATTGATACCCCCTTGCCGAATAAGGCCCCCCGTTTGTGCCATTACAACTGGCGGGAATGGTTGAGCGTGTGTCGAGTATATAATGGTGTAATTGGCATTACATTCAATTGAAAAGGCAATGTGAGCGAGAAAACAAGCAAAGGGGGAAGACAGGACATTTGATGAAGCCATCAGATTTGTTATTGCAGTGTATTGAACTAGTACGTACCCAGAAGGGTGGGACGAGCATGTGGAGTGATCTGTTAGGAAGCATCTGCCCATACTTGTACTTGAGTGTGGTGTCCACAACAAATGTTGCTACTGTGCACGTGCAGCTGTTTAAGTAGCATGGTGCTGCCCTTGTTCTAATTTTGTCCTTGTCTGCAGAGGGCCACTGTCGTCCAGTCATCATCCTCGGTCCCCTGAAGGATGAGGTCAATGACATGCTTGTACAGGAGTTCCCTGATGAGTTTGCAGGATGTGTGCCTCGTGAGTTGATGCATTACAGTATTGGGAAGTATGTATGTGCACGTGTGTGTGTGTGTGTGTGTGTGTGTGTGTGTGTGTGTGTGTGTGTGTGTGTGTGTGTGTGTGTGTGTGTGTGTGTGTGTGTGTGTGTGTGTGTGTGTGTGCATGTGCGTGTGTGATGGGGACAGACACATTGTGCAATCTTTACTTGTGCTTCCCACTTGTCCCCTTTACTCCAGACACCACCCGCAGCCCTCGTCCTGGAGAGGTGAATGGACGAGACTACCACTTTGTCTCTTCTGTAGAACAAATGGAGGCTGACATTCAGGCCCACCTCTTCATTGAGGCAGGTCGCTACAAGGACAATCTGTATGGCACCAGCATCAAGGCAGTGCAGGATGTAGCAGAGCTGGGCAAGCACTGCATCCTGGGAGTGAGTGGCTATGCCATAAGGAGACTGCAGGCAGCCAACCTACAACCAATTGCCATCTGCATCCATCCCAATTCAGGGCAGGTCATCCTGTGAGTCACACTCTTGACATTATGCATCATACGTACGTACTTGGTGAGAGATGGCTGGTGTTGATGTGTGATGCTGCATTTCTTCATGTTCATTGTCTTTATGAAAGTGTTGACCTACGTACGTATGCCAGCAAGATTTTCATTCTAGCGAATGCCACACAGTTCCTGAAATTCACATACTGTACAAGCGTGCATATGTACATACGTAGTCCTGTGGTGCTGATCATTGTGCTACGTATGTAGTTAGGACCAGTATGATACAGTAGCTCCACCTACATTTTGCAACGTGGGATTGTGTGGTCCACATACGAACGAGTAGGACATAGTAAGAAATAGGACATTCGTAGTATACTCACATATACTCACATGAAGGGTAGTGGGAGATGGCTACATACATCAGGGACATTGTACGTATGTACACACATACATACCTATGTACGTACATATAGGCATACTGTATGTACATAGCTGATTTGAATGTCCTTATTTGATAATTATTGGTATCTGTGTTGCCTACCTCCTTGTTTGCTACAGGGACAGCATGCCTAGCAAGAGTGGGTACTCCTTGGAAAGGGCCCAGGAGGACTACGAGAAGGGACTGAAGGTAGAACAAGATTTTGCAGAGTACTTTACAGGTAGGTTGCATATGAGTTGTTTGTGTACATGTGTACGTACATACACAGTTTGTGTGCTGGGCCTCCTAATAGTATGCGTGTTGAGTGGACATGCTTGAAATGGTGTCAAGTTCTCACCACTTGGAATTGAAACTGGGAGCAGTGTAATGAGTGTTGTGTGTAGCGTATTGCTGGAGAATTTAACTGCAATTTGTGAGAGTGTCAAACCGGCAAGTTGGATCCTTGTCAAATTCGCCAACTGTACAGCATATTGGCAAGCATATGTAGGAATTATGGGATAGATGTGTTCCTATTGATACATACATAGCTCTATACACTATGTACGGTACATGATTCAACTACCACCACAATTGCTGTTTGAATATGTGCCCAATTCCTGCTGTGTACGTGTGTGCACAGTGTACACTTGTAGTTAAGTTCGTACATATACTGTACGTATATGTGTGTGATAACCAGCTGGGACTATGTTTGAAGTTCAGTGTAAAGTACATCTTAGCAGAGATCAGCTTTGTCATCACCTGGGTCATGCCTTGGAGAACGGATGAAATATTACTTGAGCGAATGGACAGCTTATCCTTACAGGGGGTTGGGGGTATTGGTGAATGTAAAGCCCATTGTCTCCTTAAATCTGAGGACTTAGAACAACTAAACTGCCTGTAATCTTAGGTAGTCTGCAGGTTTGGTATTTTATTGGTGGCTCCACTTTCTTCACTACAGCTGTCATTGAGGGAGGATCGATAGCAGACATTTACGAGAAAGTAAAGAACACCATCAACGAGCAATCCGGCCAGCACGCTTGGCTGCCTTCAGATGAAGCCATTTAAAGGATGTTTGTTGCTGCGAGATATCCACCAACCTTAACCTTTTTAGCAGTACATACATACTTCACAACTGTTAGAGTTGTTGTTTAGAGTTCTAGGTGCTACATAAAGGCATTCATATGTATGCCTCACCCATGCAGTATGTACACTTGTATTTTGTGTTTAAGACACCCTCTCTATCTATGGTAATGGCTACCTCCAGTGTTACCATGACTTGATTTTTGTGGTTGGTTGTAGAATGTGAAATGTTAGGCTGCTTTTTACAATTTGCCCTGTACATATAGTGTAATACAGTAGTACCATAAGTGGATTTAATGTGATGACACTCACTGGAGTTCTATACTCCATGCATGGGAGGACCGGATTGTGACACCAAAAATTTGCAGAGCATGCCTGCAAATTTGCATGTCCATGCCTCCTGTACTGCCCACTGCTATTGCCAATGTTACTGTAATCTTTAACTGCTTATCACATTCCATTGGCTTATTTCCTAATGATTAATAGGTTATTTATGGTATGTACGTACAATTAATGTATATATCAGTGCTCATAGTTGCTGCATAGGAGTTGCTCTGTAATTATGCTATGCAGTTTGCAATAATTGATGGCAGAGAAGACACTACTTAGCTAGTCTGGCTAGCTAGACCGTCCCAATAAGTGTCAGGTGCACCCTGGATGTGAGCGGGATGGTCTAGCAAGCCAGACTACCACTTAGATACGTATATATAGCTAGTGCAATGCTGCAATTTGCAGAGCTAGAGCGAGTGTAACTACAGTTGTGTGGCATACCAATTGCAAGTTACATATGCAGTAGTCAGGTGTCATGTGACCCCTCCACACACTATGTAGCTATGAAGGGGTCAAGCGTCGTCTGAATACCAATGCAAGTTATATACTGGCATCTGATCAGGTATTTTTGTGCTCGTGTATGCAGTAACTAACATATGCTGTGCTCAGGCAACTATAGCTATACTGCTGTGCATGACAGAATCAGTGTAACAGTATCATGTCATGCCTTGTGTAGTGTAAAATAGTACAGTAAATGGTGTGCCGTTACACAATCTGCAGTCTCTGTTAGCTTCATTCAAGTAATTACCTGCACCATTGCGTAGCTACAACTAGCTTCTGTACTTCAGCATCCAATGTGCTAATTAACTGTTCATCGGGTACGTGAGCTAATTATGAAATAGCTACTGCCTCGGCTCCAAGATTCTGAGAGTCTGTAAACCTATATTATCTACGCATACGCCTACCAGGAGACATGCCGCCACTGGAGATGCTCCCGGTTAGGCTATCCGCTGGTAATTCCCCAAGGAAAGTCAACTTAGTTACTACGTCGCGACCTGCCATGTTCACACAGTGACACACATTGGTGGTTGCTATGGCAACAACTGCAGCTCATTTCCGGTTATTCAAAATCTTGCCGCGGTAACGTATGGCGGCTATGGAAGAAGTGATGGAGCTGTCTTCTCTAGCTGCGGAAGGCGAGCACCGAGAACCTATCAGTGTACCCGTAGTTTTCGAAAAGGACGAAGAAATTGAGAAGGACTGCAACCCTCCTGTCGATATGGGGTTTGCTTGTATCATTTCAGAAGTCCCCCGCCCTGCCTTGGAGGAGGCTTTAGAGGTACAGGCGATCTTAACCCCCAGCACACACGTAACTGGGGCCTGGGTATTTGGGTTGCTTCCTTCATTCGGTACAGTAGAAGGAGTACTGCACAGATCTTGTCTGCTACTGTTTGCCCTTGTTCGAATGTGTATGGGTACTCGACTGGTTGTTGTCAGGGCAGCACCAGCGAGACGAGGAGTATAGGTAGCGATGGCGTTCTGTGCCATCTACCAGCGTAGCGTCTTCCCTAGGAATGGAGACCGCTAAGGAGGGGCAGAGTAAATCCTGCTTCTGCCTCTGTGTAGGAGTACTGTCATCGCATTCTGAGGGCGTTCAACTCTCTAGGGCTGTAGGGCGTGTTGTTGTTCCTGGCTGGGCTGGTGGCACCACTGTGTGTGTCATTGCGCCTCTACCCCTTGCAGCACACTGGCTTGGAGGTGTGCTACTCCAAGGATGGTCGACACCTCCCTGACAACATTCCAGATGAATGCGACATTGTATTTGTGCTTGAGGAGTTTGCAGGACCTGTTTTTGAGCAGTTGAAGTCAACAGGACTGAGGTGATCCCTTTGTGAATGGTTGTACGTGTACATGTGTATGTATGTGTGTGTGTGTGTGTGTGTGTGTGTGTGCGTGCGTGCGTGCACGTGCTACTCAATCTGTCTTTGTGGTGTTGAACATCATGTGTTCTGAGGTAACCGATAAGCGATTTGAGTACAAGGGTTATTCTCTGATAAGCACACACACACATCAAGGTTGAAATATGCACTTTGAAGTTCACTTCATTGAAATGACCAGCGCAGGACCATATGTCTGCTTTCACTGACCTCCCTACTGACCCAGCACTCTGTGTGCACCATTTAGCAGCACAGGTGACTAGACTGAACGGCAGATTCAATGATGCAGTAGAATGCATTTGTCCGAAGTAACCACTGCACTGGGCCACTTCTGTGGATGTTGTGTTGATGACGGGCAACCATAGATTGGTGTCACTGTTATTGTTTATTGTACACTATGTCTAATGAAAGCCTGTCCATCATTGCACCCCTTTGGTGGCTGGCCTTGTAAGTGCAGAGTATGTGCACCCAACATGCAGAATACCTCAGTGGGTGTCTCCGCAAAGTGTGTGTACAATGATGCGGCATCTAACACACACTGCTCATGGCCTCCCCACCCACACACGCACACGATTCATAACAGTATTGTTTGACCATTGGGCATGTACAGTTGTTGCTGGAGAGCCATTGTAAATCAATGCTTTGTATATAGCACCTCCCACATCTGTTCCCCATGAACTTTCAGTGAACGCACAGAACAATTCTCGTCAATTCCAACTTGTTTTAAGGCCACTAGAAAGTGAAGACTGCTTCAATGAAGGGTCCCCTGCACTCCTTCCCCAACTGTATGACTGTGCATTCAATGCCATCATTTCTACTATTTGGACAGCTACCCCAGTCAATTATGCAATTTGGCACCGATTCACCCGCTCCTGATCTAGGGGGTTGCACCAATGCAGCTGCTTCCACTAATCTAATCCCCACTCCCAGCTCATTCAAATGTACATATAAGGGAATTTCTGTATGGCTTGGCCCATAGGCACATGCGTAACTCATTTGACCTCCCTCTGCTGCTGTCCATTGCTCCTTTCTACAGAATTGTTGGCACGCCCTGTGTGTATTCATGTGGGAAGAGGAAAAAGGTTAGTTTGTTCAGCTCACCCATGCATGCTGTGTATTCCTACTGCATGTCACATTAGGGGACACCTGGTTCACTGACCCCAGTGCACCCCATTGCACGTATGAGTGAATCTGTTGTTGGCATGCTTCCTTGCACCAATCAGTACTGTAGTCACAACATTTGGGTCAGTCACTGGGTTGAGGTGAGGTGCTGTCCTGTAGCCTGTCTTGTGAGGTTAACAGCTGAGTCAGCAACTTGTAAAAGGAGTTCTGTCTGTGTCCCCCCAACCCCCCTCCTCACTTTCTCTCTCCCCATGTGTGTAGCCCCTGCCCAACTCCATGAGACCGGTGTACTCGTGCACAATGGAAGGTGCTGTGGTCTGCTTCACGGGCTTCAAGGACAAAGAAGAATTGGTAAGTCACTTGTGGCTATCAGGTTAAAGGATCACATCTGGATAGCAATCTGGTTTGCGTGCACATGCATGTCATCTTTAAATTGCACATACCCACTGTACTGTGCGTATGTGTACGTACGTACACTTGTGCACCTGCTGTGTGCTGTGCCAGGACTGGTTCAAGATACATCGTGTACCCTGTGGAAGTGTACTAATCCCATTATGGGGATAGAATTTACGTATATTGGCAAAGGATCACAGCATACTGGGATGCATTCTCGACAAGCGATTAGTTAAAGTTGCGGCTCATTGAAGCTGCATTCCGCCCTACTTCTTCTGAACAGCAGTACTTTTGTGCCCCGTCCAACATCAAAGGACTTTGATAACCGCAAACGCCTTTCATGCAATCTGATTTGTCTAGTGACATTCCAGTAGAGTTCCCAAGAACCTTTGGTCTGACTAGACCCTAGTCTACTTGCTGGATGCAAGACTGGTGTCTGTGTGAGTGTGTGTGTGAGTGTGTGTGTGTGTGTGTGTGTGTGTGTGTGTGTGTGTGTGTGTTGATGTGTGTGTGTGTGTGTGTGTGTGTGTGTGTGTGTGTGTGTGTGTGTGTGTGTGTGTGTGTGTGTGTTGATGTGTGTGTGTGTGTGTGTGTGTGTGTGTGTGTGTGTTGATGTGTGTGTGTGTGTGTGTGTGTGTGTGTGTGTGTGTGTGTGTGTGTGTGTGTTGAAGTGTTGACTAAATGTACATCTGCATATGTGACTTTATTTGCTAACACTTGTTGTGTTACAGTACTTAATGTTCCCACTCCCTACCCAGCACAACTTGTGTAACCGTGTTCACATGCTGGGGGGCAGCATCCGTAAAGACATGACTGGTAGTGTGACCCATGTGGTGGCACACACAGTGAGCGGCTCCAAGTACAAGTTAGCCGTGGGGCTGGAGACACCCATCATGAGTGAGGAGTGGGTCATGAAGGCATGGGATGCCAGGAATGACATGTGAGCAACACAGCATAGTCAGTCACTAGTGAGATGCACAGGCACTAGGGCATGTTCCCCCTATGGAACAATGTGGGCACAAGTGAATAGTACAGTAGTGGTCATAACCACTTGTCCCCCTGCCTCTTTCGGGACCTGCACTGAGTTAGGAATCCATTGTCTAATTGTCTCATCTGCCTGCATTGTCAATAATAAGTAACACACTTCACATGGACTTACGTATGGGTACTTTACTGTACTTAACAGGTACAGCACATGAAGATAACCTTTCAGGGTTTCACTTACATTCGTACATGTATGTATGTATGTATGTATGTACATCTTGTAAGCCTTATAATGGACCATTTTCGTTGTTACAGTTTGGCATAGGTAAACCCCACAGCTCTTGTTATCAGCATACTATTATACATAATGAGAGTGAAGTTGAAGGTGAAATGTTACTCAATGACACCAGTCCTAAGCATGTGCAGAGAGACAATGTTATGAGCCACTGCATGTGTGTGTGTGTACTGTAAGCTGTAACTGTAAACATGACACATGAGTCAAGTGGTGTCAAGCACAAGCCAAGGTGTAGCAGCATGCATCAGCTGTGACCTGTAACTTGTTCAATATGCCAATTACATAGACCTCCCTGAAGCCTTTAGTAACATGCAGTGTCATGTACTTCTCAACTGAGGGAGAAACTGTAGTAAAAACGTACGTATGTATGTACGTGTGTACGTACACATGGGTGTTAATCCCATTATCATGCCATTAGCAAGACACCTTCCTCCGGCACTGACAAACAGTGGTACAGTACTACTGCTGTAGTGTGCTATGCAGTAATATACTGTAGTGTACTATAATATACTGTAGTGTACTATAATATACTGTAGTGTACTATAATATTATACTGTAGTAATAATACTGAGCTGTCAAGTATACTGTATATGTACATATGTACTACAAGCACAGCCCAAACAACTGTATATAAGGAGCTTGTACGTGCTGTACATTCCTGTATATAAGTATCATTGTGTCTAAGTTGATCTGCTGTGTGGCCATGTTGGCCGGGTGCTGGTTCAGAATTGTTTCCTTCAAGGCTTCAGCTACTTCACACCGTGTAAGGCTTGTGATAAGACTGTCAAGTTGCAATATAATGCAAACAAAGTTAATACCCAATTACTTACCTATTGAGCACTGATTGATGATGTGATAATGTGACTGATTTTGAGGGATTAGTTGATTGATTATTTGATTAATTAATCAATGTGTTCTCAGTCAGCTGATCACCCTAATTGGGTCAAAGTTAAAGAGTAAGTGTATGTAAGCAGAGTGCTATATTTATCATGACTGGGGTGGTTCACTACTACCACTTCTAAACAGGGCAGCCAATGATGTTTATGAAAGTCACTTTTGCCCCGAGGAAGGCCAGAGAATGTAGTTGAAATATCAGCAAGGCCTCAACCCTGTTTTGAAGATGATATTACGTAGATAGGAAAACTGCCCTACTTGTGCCTGAGAAGCCTTCACTGCAGTATCCTGCATGTAGTATCAATGTGCTATAGTCCACCCACATGCAATCATTGCAACGTATTGTGTACCAATACACAGCACACTAAGCTGCTGGCAGTGTACAGTATGTGCACATGTACATACACCTCATCCAATCTGATGCTAGCATTTTGTGTCATATCACACATATATACATACACATGGCCACATTCTCTGTGACTGCTGCCTCTCTCCCCTCCCTTCTCCTGCAGTGATGCGTCTTCAAACAGTGAGGAACTAGTGAGTTTGTAATGGGCCATGGAGTGGTAGCGGCCAGTGAGGCCTTGATCCAATGACTATAAGAATGCCATGTAACCTCCCCCCCTGCTCTCCCCCCTTCCAAACCTACTGTACACTCACATGTATTTTCAGATGCAGTACAAACAGCTCCCTTTTGCCGGCTGCTCTATCGCATTCCTGGGATTCACTGAGGAGGAGGAGGAACACATGAAGGAGATTGCAGGAAAGAATGGTGAGAGAGGGAAGGTGTGAGAACAGCTCTTCAGCTCTGCACTAGCAGTACACAAAGTCTCAAGACTGTACCTCACCTTCTACACACTGTACGTAGCTTAGTGCATTGTACAGCTCTGTCAGTGCTAGCCTCCTACCCAGGCCGTCTGCCGATAATCAGGAGGGGCAATTAATGGGAAGACCTGTGTGGCAGTTTTGTACTTTCTCATGCGATGTGCACTGTATCAGTGTTCCTCACTTGAGTGAATTGTGTGCTGTGTGTGTGTCCTTTGTCTGATGTGGTGCTGTCTGCTGTCTGTGGCAGGTGCTGAAGTAAAGTCCCTTGGCAGTTCTGGTGTTACTCACCTGGTTGTGGCAAGTGAGCTTGACCCGGTGGACATCCCAGTGGTGTCATCCAGAGTCACCGTTGTGAAGGTCCAGGTGAGGAGTGGGGAGGAGGCCTCTGGTCCCATGGGCTCCGTCAAGTCACTTGCAGTATGTACTGTACCTCTTCCCTCTTCTGCCTATTGCAGTGGTTCTGGGAGAGTATTCAAATTGATGCCTGTGCTGATGAGATGTTGTACTTGGCTAAGGTACACTTGTCTGCATGTGAAGCCTGTCAACATACCCACTGTGTGTGTGCACATGTGCGCGCGCGCGTGTGTGTGTGTGTGTGTGTGTGTGTGTGTGTGTGTGTGTGCGTGTGTGCATTTGTGTGTGTCGTCCAGTAAAGTCCATCTACATATCTAACTCCTCTTCTCTCTCTGGAAGGATGCTCCAAGCAAGAAGAAGCGCAAACGCCTTTCAACTGCGCTCAATACAAGCACAGACAGATTCAGTGACGCCTCTCTTTTCTCCATTGCATCCTCCACATGCAGTATTAGTAGTGAGTCATCCCCACAGAATGCCTTTTGTACGTGTGTATGTACATAGGTATGTGTGTGTGTTCCATCACACCCTAGTTTCACTTTCCACCCCACCCACCCCCCCCCCCCCTCTCTAGCCCCCACCAAGACTGAAGGTCACCCAACCAGCTCTACAGCGTGTGGGTCTCCCAGTCCAGTAGACACAGCCAGGCACCACATAACATCAGAGCTCCTTCAGACAGAGAGGAACTTTGTCAACATACTCAGAATCATTGTGGAGGTGAATGGTCTAACACACGCACAAACAGTAGATATCACACCCTCTCCTCTCAGACATGTTTCAACTGATGTACGTATGTACACGCTTGCATGCTTTAATCTGGCTAGCTCTGAGTGCTGAAGGTTACCATACACATGATGTTCACTTTTGTGAATCGTAATTTCAATGGTAACTGATCGGCGTAATCACTAGATTCACAGCATTCAACTTTCAATAGATACGTACGTAGCATAGGGGTTGTCTGAGCACAGGCATGCTGGACTCAGATATGCTTTTGTTTGCCCTACACGTGCATGGCAGGTGTTCAAGCAGCCGCTAGAGAACCCCGCTATGAGAGGGGGACCCATACTTGCTGCAGAAGACATCAAAGGCATCTTTGCTAACATTGACGACATCTTGTACGTGCATGAGAGGACCATGGTACGTGTAACTGAAGTGGCGCACACACACACACACACACACACACACACACACACACACACACACACACACACACACACACACACACACACACTGTCTACATGCCTGCCATTTACTAAGTACTGTACAATATATGGTAATACCCTAACAGTGGTGGTGGACCAAGCCTTTTCAAAGTGGTTACAGTGCAGTCATGCAGTCTGACACAGCTGCCAGACTGCCATTTTGTGCAGACACCGCCTTCCCTAAAGACAATCTGAGGACTAGGTGGCAAGATATAATTAGCAACACTAGCAACCTAAATTAACCCTATCACTGATAGGTGTACGTAGGTAAAAGAAGAACAAGAACTAGTGCAGTTTCTGGTTCTTTGAACACGATTGTTACGCAGCTTGTCATGCGTACCTAGTACATACGCGCATGTACTTAGCTTACAGTCAGTTTACCGCTGCATGCAAACTTTGTTATGTATGTACATGTATGTATGTATGTATGTATGTACATGTATGTATGTATGTATGTATGTACATGTATGTATGTATGTATGTATGTATGTATGTATGTATGTATGTATGTACATGTATGTATGTATGTATGTATGTACATGTATGTATGTATGTATGTATGTACATGTATGTATGTATGTATGTATGTATGTATGTACATGTATGTATGTATGTATGTATGTATGTATGTATGTATGTATGTACAGTATGTATGTATGTGTATATAAGCAACATTCAAATGACTGTCATTCAATGTGTAACAGAGTATGTATGTAGCATATACACACCTGTAACCTCTTTGGTGCGAATGTCTCTATTACATGTAATGGCTTAATCTTGCGTTTCAAGCAGCTTGTAGTTTGACTCGCTATAAACTGTTAGGTATGTAACTCATCCGTTTTGAATGGCTGTTGTGCACATACTGTATGCAATGTCAGTCTTGCAAACTACAATCAACGATCAATCACAAGAGGATATAGTTATCATGACACGTGCTTGTCATTTGACCATTGAATGACACTCCTGCTCCTTTTGTCTCTGAAGAGCAACCTTGCTAAGCGTGTCTCTTCTTGGACAGGCCACACTTGCATCGGAACAGTTCTACTGGATGAGGTGAGGACCCACCAACATTCACATGTAGTCTCATACCCAGTCCTACTTCCACCACACAGACAGTGGCTCTGACTATGAGACTAACATTAACATGGCAACCTACACTTGTCCAACCATCACCAAACTGCAGTATCTTCACCCTACACTTCAAACTCTGTCTCCCCCTCTGCACATGCAGGCTGACGAGCTGGTCCGTGTGTACCCACCCTTCATCAACTACTTTGAAATAAGCAAGGAGAGTCTGAACCGCTGTGACAAGCAGTACCCTCGCTTTCACGCCTTCTTGAGGGCCAACGAGTCACGGCCTGAGTGTGCCAGGCAGAGCCTGGAGGACCTCCTTATCACCCCAGTGCAGAGGCTGCCCCGGATCATACTCCTCCTGCAGGGTGAGAGGGTAGGGACTGGGCATCAAGTATACTAACCACAAGCTGGACATAGCTTGTCTGAACAGCTCACATCAGGTGAGATCCAAATACAAGCCTCCCTCTTTACTGCACGCTCTCCTCCCTCCCCCTCCACAAGATCTGATCAAGCACACAGAACCAAGTCATGAGGACTACAACAACCTTCAGAAAGCACTAGAGTGCCTCAAGAAGGTCATGACGTGAGTCACCTCACACACACACACACACACACACACACACACACACACACACACACACACACACACACACACACACACACACACACGCACACACACACATGCACACACACACACACAGGCAGCAGCTGTCCCACAGTATACGTACATAACTTATGTATGTATGTACACAGGCATATTAATGAGGACAAGAGGAAGACAGAGGGACAGGTCCACATGTTTGAAGTGTTGAGGGACATTGAGAACTGCCCTGTTAGTTGAGCAATTCACACACACAACCCCACCACACACAACATGTATGTACAACACTTGTGTCAGGGTACATACGTAGGCTGTAGTATATACGTACATGACTGTGACTCCCATTGTGTTTCTCTTTTACTGAACTGTTCTGTATGTGAGCTCAGAAAGGATGTGATTTTCTGCTTCCCAACCTTTTCCCATCCCACTCCCTTCTTCTCCCCATTCCTTTACTTCCCCATTTCATCTCTCTCCCACCTCACCCCCACCCCCTCTGCAGGCCATTGTCCTCTCTGCCAACAGGAGCTTCATAGCCAAGTATGGAGTGGTTGACGTTGCCAGCCCAAAGTCTGCCAAGGGGGACCAGCTGGTCATGTACCTCTTCTCTGACAGCATAGAGGTGAGGGGACACACCAGTCATGGTGAAGAGTAATATTGTAATGTACAGTGTGTGATAATGTTGAACTACATTCACAGTATGCAGTGCATGTTGTGCCACTCACTCCTTTCACTCCATTGTCATGCTTGCTATCTTAAGATTGCCAAGAAGAAGTCTGCCACAGCCTTCACCCGATCAACCAAGCCCCTCCGCCACTTGGAGTTCTTCTCTCTGATGCACTTCCGATCAGTTGTAGCCTTCCCAGACACTCCAGGTACACCTCACACTGCACAGAGGGAGGGGGTGCAGCACTGGCTAGCCGTAACCTTGGCAACAATCAACCTATTACAGTGTACAGGGTGCACAGATGCTGTTGTACTTTTACACATACATGTACATGCACAGCAGGCAGAAGGTTGTTCTCTGTACTGTACTACCATCACTACTAATCTGATAGAGATCTACCTACCTCTCGTGGTTGACATTATTGTCCAACATTATTGAGCTTGTCATCCTAGTACAGCTGTTCTTACCATTCTTTACACACGTACACTCATGGGATAACTCTTTGTACTATCAGGATTACTTGAAGGGAGTAATTCTAAGGAATTCACCATGTGGTGTGCACTGTCTCCCGGTACACTGTCCCTAGCTCCTCCCTCACAACTGCAGACATGTTTGGCTTCCTGGTACGATGGCCCAGTGACCCAGAGCATGAGAAGCTCCTTGCCTTCAGACTGGTCTCCACGGAGACCACTGCTGCTGAACTCACTGATCTGCTCTGCAAGCAACTGGCCAGCCTCAACTACGTCACTGACCATGTAAGCACTGTAGTGTATCTTAGGGGCCATCTACATGTGTGTGTGTGCGTGTGCGTGTGCATGTGTGTGTGGTGTTGTGAGATGTGAGTATTCCTGAACATGTGTGTCCTACTTTCTCGATCCTTGTGCCCCTTCTTGTATGGACAGGAGCACTTGCTTGTGACAGCGTCTGCAGACACCCTCCTCAGCATCAGCTCAAAGAGACCAGCAGAACCTTCATCCACTTTGAAGAAGGCACTAAGGTAAGAGCGCAAGGAGCAATTCTAGCACATGTACCATTAGTCTGTGTGTCTCCTCCTCCTCCCACATGCCATCACCCTCTTCCCCCCTTCTAATACTCCCTCCCTCTCTCCCTTCCCCACCATTCCTCCCTCAGTGGTGCTAGGAAGAAGGTTCAAAGGGCTCTGTCTGGCAAGTCACAGAGGAAGCCCTTGGTCAGGTGAGTCAACTGACACAGAATGTGCTAGTTACAGGTTCCTGGCACAGGCAGGGGAATGGATTATGCCTTTAAGTTCTTCTATTTGTATTATTCTCTGATTGCGTGTGAGCATGCTTATATGAGCACAAATGTGGTTGTGTGCCATTTGCAGCTCTCACCTCTTCTCCTTCAGCCTCCACCTCAACTTGCAGAGTCTGGAAGAGAGTCAGTTGTGCACTCCATCCACTTCACCAACTGCCAGTGTTCTGGAGCCACCTGTGAGTCAAGGAGACAGTGCATGCATGAGTAGCTATTGTTACCTTGTATTGACTTCACTGTAGTGCCACATGCTACAGATACACACACACAGGCGCACACATGCACACACACATACAGCCAGTGGACTCACAAGTTTGTCTGAACAACATGTTCAATGCAATGTTGTATGTTGGTACACAGTATCGTAATAACTGTATGCACAGTTGTACCCCTCCTCCTACTTACTTCCTCCTCTACTATTCCATTCCACTACTCCCTCCCTCCCTCCCTCCCTCCCTCCTCTCCCCTCACCCCCTCCACAGGACTCTCCTGGCAACCAAAGTATCATGAGCAGTCAGTCCATGTGCATGTTCACCTCTGTCACTGACCTGAGGACACCACAACCCAAGAGAGCAGCCGTCACACGCTCCTTTGGAGCTGCTGACAAGAAGGTCTACCACGCAGTGTAGGACGCATGCTTGTACCTCAGAGCAACAACAGCCATCATCACACACCACATTTCTCACCAGCACTAATGTTTGATTTCATTGAGTGTAGACTGTCAATTGCAATGTACGTGTTGTTTGCCTTAAAAGACACTGACTTTAGTTTGAGTTGCTGTTTTGATTATGCACAATACATTTAATGTTACCCAATTACTGAATTGAATGTAGTTTAACACAGCTGAAGGTATATGTAGTTAATGGGCAGGGTTCGAAATGCCTGCGCATATCATCACCCACATGGGTATGATAGCTAGGTATTGCGCATGCACAAGGATAGCCCTGTGACTGCACATGTGCATGCGTACGTAGAGGTCACCTTGTGCTAACTGACCAGAGCACATGCAAGCATTGCTGCATGCTGTCGACAAGACTGTCTTCTTTTTTCTTGTTCTTGTTCTTTTCCTTCTGTTTACAACCTCTGCTTTCTTAGGAAGGCATGAATGGGCTGTACGTATCCCCCAGGTTTGTTGGTGACCTCAGCTGCGGAGGTCAAAGGTCAGGGGTCAAGTACTTACATGCTGTAAGGGCCCCCGCGGCTAATGACCAAGTCTGACCATCCAAGCTGGGGGGGGGGGGGGGAGAACCTGCCCCTTAATACCATGGAGGAACTCCATATAACGCATGGTCCTGAACAAGGGCTAATCACTGGATTTTACGCCTACCAGCTTTCTACACCAAAGTGTCTCAGGAGGCTGGGGGGCTGGAGCCCTATTGACAGCAACCAGTGATCACCTGACCGGCGATGACTAACAGGGGATGGCGATCACTGGTTGCCGTCAATAGAGCTCCGGCCCCCCCAGCCCCCCGAGACACTACCGCATAGAAGGCTGGTAGGCATAAAATCCAGTGATTAGCCCTTGTTCAACCTAGCTGAGCCTGTTCCTTGCAGTGACCTACTGCAATGAACTGACCTCTCACGTATGGTCCTATCTCCTAGAATAGATGTTGCTTATAGCTACACATGCTTGATGTATATCAATGAGAATCATAACCGCCAGCCAAAGGTCCATGAGTCTTCTTAGGTATGAATGGAGAACACTAGGCCATTAAGTGCCATGTATAATTTATAGCTAGTGCAGATAACATGCAAGTCTAGGAACTATGAGATTAAGGAAATGGTGAAGATAGGAAAATTTAAGCTCCCAAAATCAATTAATGCAAGAATGTAATGCAGAATTATTCAATATGTCTAAAAACAATGAGGGGCATATAGCAGTGTTGAGGGCACTCACTACATCAATTGGTTCGGTCCGGAGCAATTCCAACCACCACGTACAACACAAGCCACTTCTGTGAATTCCAATGGGAATACTCCACAACCTCCAGCAAGTGAACTGTTAACTACCAGCATGCTAGGTGCTGTAATAGCTCATATTATGGCACTGTACCACAGGGATGTCCCCTAACTGCCTCTGGATATCAATCTGAACATGAATATGGAGTGAATTCATTGATCCACTAACACAACAGAGCCATGTTTGGCACTGTATTGTCCGGTTGTATCCAGTTTTTGTTTATGCCTCCCAGGCGAAGTAGAGTGCAACAATTCTTGAAGAGATGTCACTGCCTCTCCTGACTCTCCTCCTCCTCTCCCTGCTGTCAGTGGTAGATGGCAAGGGACATGAAGTCAGTGCAGCCACCAACACCTCACATGTGTGTGCCTGTCCCAGTCTGAGTGGGCCTCAGGGACCATCAGGTCCACCTGGAAGAGATGGGAGGGACGGGAGGGATGGCAAGGACGGACGAGACTGCTGCTCAGCTGGAGAGAGACAGGTCTCTGGAGTGGGACTGGAGGAGATTCGAGAGATTGTTCGACTGATGGCTCACGAAGAGCTGTACAACCTCACACAACAGATCTGTGCCAGGGACCCAGTCAAGGTAGTCGTCGAGTGTGCCTCCAACCAAACACATGTGGCTCCAACTGAAATGACTCCAACCCCAACTGTTGACCCACAGCCATCAACCTGTCCCACCGCAGAGCCCAACTGTCCCGGGATCACTGCCAACAAACCTGCTACATCATGCAGAGCCATCCTTGACTGTGACCCCTCAGCCCCATCTGGCTACTACTGGATCTACAATAGAGTGCCCCCTCAGAACAGGAGGTCTGTCCATCACATGTACTGTTACATGGAGGCTGACAAGTGTGGTGTGAGGGGAGTCATGAGAGTGGCCCACATTGACATGAGAAACACCTCCATCAACTGCCCCACCCCTCTCACTCAGTACCAGCTAGACTCAGGAAAGAGAGTGTGTGGGTCGACTAAGACTGGATCAAAGACATGTGACTCTGTGGTCTTCCACACCCATCACTTCAGCTACCAACATGTGTGTGGGAGAGCTGTTGGGTTCTCCTACTTCCACCCATGTGCATTCTACTATTACAAGCATGGTGGTCAGACTACCATCGACCATGCCTATGTGGCTGGACTGTCAATCACACATGGCCCTCAGGGTGAACGCCACCATATTTGGACATATGTAGGAGGGTTTACAGAGACACCACGGCATGACTGTAACTGTCCCTGTGCTGCTAACTCTGGGGCCAGTCCACCACCATTTGTGGGACAGGACTTCTATTGCGAGTCTGCCACACGCTACTCACCTCCCTCAGGGAGATGGTACACCAACAACACACTGTGGGATGGAGAAGACTGCTACCCTGGAAGCAGCTGCTGCAACAATGCTCTTGCTCCGTGGTTCAGGAGGACACTTCAGCAGAGCAGTACAGAGGACATAGAAGTGCGCTGGTGCACTGCACAGGGACTTGCTAAGGACAGAGTGGCCAGTGAACTCTTGGAACTGTACATCTACTAGCTGCAGTAGTCGGCTTGTGAGACAAGGAGAGAGTAGCTACACATGCATACACTAGGTAGTTTAATTTGTATTATTCTGTAGTGAGTCACTGTAGAGTGTGTTACAACTTGCAATAGTTTTCTACCATGTTTGGACATAGAGTGCACTGTATCACTACTTCATATTACTGTAATCATACTTATACTATTGTGTGTAGATGCAGTAATAATGGTTCAAAGTATATAACTAATGTTTGCAATTAACGCCAGTCAGTCGACTCAAACAATCACACATTACATACAAGCAGTATATACAAAGATTATGTCATGTTGTTGAAAGAGTAGTGCATTAAATATTATGTATTCCTTATGTTAGGTGCTGTGCACGTGGCCAAGAGAGTGTTACAGTAAATAAGGACAGGACGTTTAATGTGCTTACCACATGTACTGGCTGAGCAACCATGAATGAACACAGCACACATCAGTCACAAAATTCATGGGACAGTGTTTCCCAATATCCATTAACCCACTTAATTATTGTACTAGGAGTTCATGCTCACCATGTGAGCAGTGTCTTTCCTCCCTCACCTCTCCTCCCTCACAAATGCACATATGTTTGGCTCCTAGCTGGTACAATGGCCCATAAATGTACACAGCACACATCAGTCACAAATGTGCATGCATGGAAGAGTGTTTCCCATTATCCATCAAACCATTAAATATTATGCGCAGGATTGCAATTATTCTAAGGAGTTCACCATACGTACATTTGGTGTGCACTGTCTCCTGGTACAGTGTCCCTAGCTCCTCCCTCACCTCTCCTCCCTCACAACTGCAGACATGTTTGGCTTCCTGGTACGATGGCCCAGTGACCCAGAGCATGAGAAGCTCCTTGCCTTCAGACTGGTCTCCACGGAGACCACTGCTGCTGAACTCACTGATCTGCTCTGCAAGCAACTGGCCAGCCTCAACTACGTCACTGACCATGTATGCACTGTAGTGTGTGTGTGTGTGTGTGTGTGTGTGTGTGTGTGTGTGTGTGTGTGTGTGTGTGTGTGTGTGTGTGTGTGTGTGTGTGTGTGTGTGTGTGTGTGTGTGTGTGTATGTGTATGTGCGTGTGTGTGTGTGTGTGTGTGTGTGTGTGTGTGTGTGTGTGTGTGTGTGTGTGTGTGTGTGTGTGTGTGTGTGTGTGTGTGTGTATGGTGTTGTGAGATGTGAGTATTCCTGAACATGTGTGTCCTACTTTCTCTATGCTTGTGCCCCTTCTTGTCTGGACAGGAACACTTGCTTGTGACAGCGTCTGCAGACACTCTCCTCAGCATCAGCTCAAAGAGACCAGCAGAACCTTCATCCACTTTGAAGAAAGCACTAAGGTAAGAGCACAAGGAGCAACTCTAACACATGTACCATTAATCTGTGTCTCTTCCTCCTCCCACATGCCATCACCCTCTTCCTCCCCTTCTCATACTCCCTCCCTCCACTTCACTACATTAATCTTCATCATCTCCCTCCCTCCCTTCCCCACCATTCCTCCCTCAGTGGTGCTAGGAAGAAGGTTCAAAGGGCTCTGTCTGGCAAGTCACAGAGGAAGCCCTTAGTCAGGTGAGTCAACTGACACAGAATGTGCTCACTACAGGTTCCTGCATGGCACAGGCAATGAAATGGATTATGCCTTTAAATTCTTCTATTAGTATTATTCTCTGATTGTGTGTGAGCATGCTTATATGAGCACAAATGTGGTTGTGTGCCATTTGCAGCTCTCATCTTCTCTTCTCCTTCAGCCTCCACCTCAACTTGCAGAGTCTGGAAGAGAGTCAGTTGTGTACTCCGTCCACTTCACCAACTGCCAGTGTTCTGGAGCCACCTATGAGTCAAGGAGACAGTGCATGCATGAGTAGCTATTGTTACCTTGTATATTGACTTCACTGTAGTGCCACATGCTACAGATACACACACACGGGCGCACACATGCACACACGCACACAGCCAGTGGACTCACAAGTTTGTCTGAACAACATGTTCAATGCAATGCTGTATGTTGGTACACAGTATCGTAATAACTGTAGGCACAGCCGTACCCCTCCTCCTACTTACCTCCTCCTCTACTATTCCATTCCCTCCCTCCCTCCCCCTCCCCCTCCCCTCACCCCTCCACAGGACTCTCCTGGCAACCAGAGTATCATGAGCAGTCAGTCCATGTGCATGTTCACCTCTGTCACTGACCTGAGGACACCACAGCCCAAGAGAGCAGCCGTCACACGCTCCTTTGGAGCTGCTGACAAGAAGGTCTACCACGCAGTGTAGGACGCATGCTTGTACCTCAGAGCAACAACAGCCATCATCACACACCACATTTCTCACCAGCACTAATGTTTGATTTCATTGAGTGTAGACTGTCAATTGCAATGTACATGTTGTTTGCCTTAAAAGACACTGACTTTAGTTTGAGTTGCTGTTTGATTATGCACAATACATTTAATGTTGCCCAATTACTGAATTTACTGTAGTATAACACAGCTGCAGGTAGTTAATGGCCAGGGTTTGAAATGCCTGCGCATATCATTACACACATTGGTATGATAACTAGGTATTGCACAAGGATAGCCCTGTGACTGCACATGTGCATGCGTAGAGGTCACCTTGTGCTAACTGACCAGAGCACAAGTGTTGCTGCTGTTGACAAGACTGTTTTTTCTTTTTCTTTTCCTATTATTTACAATCTCTGCTTTCTTAGGAAGGCATGAATGGGCTGTGGACTGTATCCCCAGGTTTGTGTGCCATGTATAATTTATAGCTAGTGCAGATAACGTGCAAGTCTAGGAACAATGAAATTTAAGGAAATGGTGAAGATAAGAAAATTTAAGTTCCCAAAATCAAGTAATGTAAGAAATTAAGGGCTGTAGAAAATGCAGAATTATTCAGTGATGTTTAAAAACAATTAAGAGCATATAGCAGTGTTGAGGGCACTCACTACATCAATTGGTTTGGTCTGGAGCAATCCCAACCACTACATACAACACTAGCCACTTCTTCATGCCACGCTACACAGGAGAAGCAGCCACATATACTTGAGGAGTTTCGTGGGAGAGTTTGATGCCTTTGCAAGATCATTGGACACCTGCTAGAACACTGTGTAAAGGGAGTCCTTGGAAATAGTGAAATGGAAAAATTTGAAGCTAATATATTAATTGATAATGTATGAAATGTCTGGATGGCAGAAAATGCATACATATCATGTTGCAAAACAATGAGGGGCATAGCAGTGCTGAGGGCACTCAGCAGAAAATTTTACCAGCATTCCTTCCACAGCACTTTGGAGAGGAGGCAATGGAGAGCTGCATGAGAGTGACTTGCATGTTTGACACTGTATGATGCTGACTTCTATTGTCTGAATTGTATAAATTTTGGAACAAAACATTTGGTTTTCAACAGCCTTTGTTAAAACAAAAACTTCCACATTTATCACCAATCCCGGCATATAAGGGGCGAATTACTTCTACCAACCTTGATAGCCTTCACATATGTACTTCAGCCTATGCAGATATTATCTGGTTCAAAAAGACATTTTTGGATTTTGAAAAATTAATGTTTTTGTATACAGCGTGTGTAACATGCAGTCCTTAAGGATGCCCAAAAGCAAGTCTCATACATTTGGCGAATACTATTCTCTGCTTCTGCTAGCACTGTTGTGCAACTTTGCAACAGTTGAAATGTGGAAAGGGGCTGACCAAGTATAAGACTGTACAGCATGGAGATGGGAGCCTAATTCACAATATAGCTGAGTGCATGTCACTTGATCACAGACAGGTGCACATGTTTATGTTTAAAACATAACAATTTAAGACAAATTACATGTACATACATACATGACATCTCCCTCATTGCCCTCAGCCTACTGCAATAACAAAACCTACATAGAGCATACACAGTTATAGGAGTAGAAGCTACACTATATACAATGTATATTGAAGCAAGGAACTCTCCCACACAAACTGTACCAGAACAACTATATGCAGCTAGTCACATAATATCAGATGACTCCTGAAGACAATGCAGGTCACTTGACTGTGAACTCCAATGGGAATACTCCACAACTTCCAACAAGTGAACTTACTACCAGTATGTTGGGTGCTGTAATAATTCATATTATGGCACTGCACCACAGGGATGTCCCCTAACTGCCTCTGGATATCACTCTGAACATGAATATGGAGTGAATTCATTAATCCACTAACACAACAGAGCCATGTTTGGCACTGTATTGTCTGGTTGCATCCAGTTTTTGTTTATGCCTCCCAGGCGAAGTAGAGTGCAACAATTCTTGAAGAGATGTCTCTGCCTCTCCTGACACTCCTCCTCTTCTCCCTGCTGTCAGTGGTAGCAGGCAAGGGACATGAAGTCAGTGCAGCCACCAACACCTCACATGTGTGTGCCTGTCCCAGTCTGAGTGGGCCTCAGGGACCATCAGGTCCCCTTGGAAGAGATGGGAGGGACGGGAGGGATGGCAAGGACGGACGAGACTGCTGCTCAACTGGAGAGAGACAGGTCTCTGGAGTAGGACTGAAGGAGATTCGAGAGATTGTTCGACTGATGGCTCACGAAGAGCTGCACAACCTCACCCAACAGATCTGTGCCAGGGACCCAGTCAAGGTAGTCGTCGAGTGTGCCTCCAACCAAACACATATGGCTCCAACCAAAATGACTCCAATCCCAACTGTTGACCCACAGCCATCAGTCTGTCCCAACACACAGCCCAACTGTCCTGGGATCACTGCCAACAAACCTGCTACATCATGCAGAGCCATCCTTGACTGTGACCCCTCAGCCCCATCTGGCTACTACTGGATCTACAATAGAGTGCCCCCTCAGAACAGGAGGTCTGTCCATCACATGTACTGTTACATGGAGGCTGACAAGTGTGGTGTGAGAGGAGTCATGAGAGTGGCCCACATTGACATGAGAAACACCTCCATCAACTGTCCCACCCCTCTAACTCAGTACCAGCTGGATTCAGGAAAGAGAGTGTGTGGGTCAACTAAGACTGAAACGACGACATGTGACTCTGTGGTCTTCCACACTCATCACTTCAGCTACCAACGTGTGTGTGGGAGAGCTGTTGGGTTCTCCTACTTCCACCCGTGTGCATTCTGGTATTACAAGAATACTGGTCAGACAACCATCGACCATGCCTATGTGGCTGGACTGTCAATCACACATGGCCCTCAGGGTGAACGCCACCATATTTGGACATATGTAGGAGGGTTTACAGAGACACCACAGCATGACTGTAATTGTCCCTGTGCTGCTACCCCAGGGGCCAGTCCACCACCATTTGTGGGACAGGACTTCTATTGCGAGTCTGCCACACGCTACTCACCACTCAGTAGAATGTGGTTCACCAACAACACACTGTGGGATGGAGAGGACTGCTACCCTGGAAGCAATTGTTGTAACAATGCTCTTGCTCCGTGGTTCAGGAGGACACTTCAGGAGAAGACCACAGAGGACATAGAAGTGCGCTGGTGCACTGGATCAGGACTTGGAAGTGACAGAGTGGCCACTGAACTCTTGGAACTATACATCTACTAGCTGCAGTAGTCGGCTTGTGAGACAATTAAGGAGAGAGAGCAGTAGCTACACATGCATACACTAGGCAGTTTAATTTGTATCATTCTGTAGTGTGTTACTGTAAAACACATTACAACTTGCAATAGTAGTTTAACCATGTTTGGACATAGAGTGCACTGTATCACTACTTCATATTACTGTAATCATACTTATACTATTGTGTGTAGATGCAGTAATAATGGTTCAAAGTATATAACTAATGTTCACAATTAACACCAGTCAGTCGACTCAAACAATCACACATTACATACAAACAGTATACACAAAGGTTATGTCATGTATGTTGAAAGAGTAGTGCATTGAATATTATGTATTCCTTACATTAGGTGCTGCACACATGGACCCCAAGAGAGTGTTACAGTAAATAATGACAGGACGTCTAATGTGCTTGCCACATGCACTGGCTGGGCACCCACAAATGTACAGCCGTAAATGTCACAGCACACATCAGTCACAAATTGTATGGAAGAGTGTTTCCCTTTATCAATCAAACCATTAAATATTATGCGCACTACCAGGATTGCAATAATTCTTAGGAGTTCACCATACATATATATGGTGTGCAGTTTACTCAAATTTTTAACATCATAATCACCAGTTGTCCTTTTCTCCATTAACTTTAGGCCTGTAATCTATCTCTCACTTATTACCCTGCACGTATGTGTGTATATAATATATATATGTATGTAGGCCTATGTATGTCCCGGGGAGCACTATTATAGGATGACCTTTTGTGCAACCCTGTCCATATGTCTATATGGACAAAATTAATTCAATTCAATTCAGTGTCTCCTGGTACAGTGTCCCTCCTCCCTTGATCACCTCTCCTCCCTCACAACTGCAGACATGTTTGGCTTCCTGGTACGATGGCCCAGTGACCCAGAGCATGAGAAGCTCCTCGCCTTCAGACTGGTCTCCATGGAAACCACTCCATGGAAAGTAGAGTGCAACAATTCTTGAAGAGATGTCACTGCCCTCCTGACTCTCCTCCTTCTCTCCCTGCTGTCAGTGGTAGCAGGCAAGGGACATGAAGTCAGTACAGCCACCAACACCTCACATGTGTGTGCCTGTCCCAGTGTGAGTGGGCCTCAGGGACCATCAGGTCCACCTGGAAGAGATGGGAGGGACGGGAGGGATGGCAAGGACGGACGAGACTGCTGCTCGGCTGGAGAGAGACAGATCTCTGGAGTGGGACTGGAGGAGATTCGAGAGATTGTTCGACTGATGGCTCACGAAGAGCTGCACAATCACCCAACAGATCTGTAACAAGGACCCAGTCAAGGTAGTCGTAGAGTGTGCCTCCAACCAAACAGACATGACTCCAACCAAAATGACTCCAATCCCAACTGAGGGCTCACAGCCATCAGTTCATCCCACCACACAACCCAACTGTCCCGGGTTCACTGCCAACAAACCTGCTACATCATGCAGAGCCATCCTTGACTGTGACCCCTCAGCCCCATCTGGCTACTACTGGATCTATAATAGAGTGTCCCCTCAGAACAGGAGGTCTGTCCATCACGTGTACTGTTACATGGAGGCTGACAAGTGTGGTGTGAGAGGAGTCATGAGAGTGGCCCACATTGACATGAGAAACACCTCCATCAACTGCCCCGCCCCTCTCACTCAGTACCAGCTGGATTCAGGAAAGAGAGTGTGTGGGTCAACTAAGATTCCAACAAGGACATGTGACTCTGTGGTCTTCCACACTCATCACTTCAGCTACCAAAATGTGTGTGGGAGAGCTGTTGGGTTCTCCTACTACCAACCACGTGCATTCCATTATTACAAGAATGGCGGTCAGACCACCATTGACCATGCCTATGTGGCTGGACTATCAATCACACATGGCCCTCAGGGTGAACGCAACCATATTTGGACATATGTAGGAGGGTACACAGAGACACCACAGAATGAATGTAACTGTCCCTGTGCTGCCAACCCAGGGGCCAGTCCACCACCATTTGTGGGACAGGACTTCTATTGCGAGTCTGCCACACGCTACCGGCCTCCCAATAGTATGTGGTTCACCAACAACACACTGTGGGATGGAGATAACTGCTACCCTGGAAGCAGTTGTTGCAACAATGCTCTTGCTCCGTGGTTCAGGAGGACACTTCAGGAGAAGACCACAGAGGACATAGAAGTGCGCTGGTGCACTGGACAGGGACTTGTAAATGACAGAGTGGTCACTGAACTCTTGGAACTATACATCTACTAGCTGTAGTAGTCGGCTTGTGAGACAAGGAGAGAGTGGTACACATGCACTAGGTACTTTGTGTTACTCTGTAGTAAGTCACTGTGCATGTATAGAACACGTTACATCTTGCAATAGTTGTTTACCATTTTTGGACACATGCACTGTATCACTACTTCATATTACTGTAACCAAAAATATATAATTAATGTGCGTATAGGTGCAGTAATAACAGTTCAAAGTATATGACTAATGTCTGCAATTGACACTAGTCACAACTCAAACAATCATAGAATCATTACAAATAGTATACACAAATTGGTGTATGTCATGTATGTTGAAAGAGTATAGTGCATTGAATATAATGTATTCTTTACAGTAAGTGCTGTGGACCCCAAGAGAGTGTTACAGTAAATAATGACAGGATGTCTAATGTGCTTGCCACATGCACTGGGCAACCATGAATGAACACAGCACACATCAGTCACAAAATGCATGGGACAGTGCTTCCCAATATCCACTAACCCACTTTATTATTAATTTTTTGAACTACCAGAATTGCAATAATTCTAAGGAGTTCACGTTCACCATGTGGTGTGCAGTGTCTCCTGGTACACTGTCCCTAGCTCCTCCCTCACCTCTCCTCCCTCACAAATGCAGACATGTTTGGCTTCCTGGTACGATGGCCCAGTGACCCAGAGCATGAGAAGCTCCTTGCCTTCAGACTGGTCTCCACGGAGACCACTGCTGCTGAACTCACTGATCTGCTCTGCAAGCAACTGGCCAGCTTCAACTACGCCACTGACCATGTACGCACTGTAGTGTATCTTAGGGGCCATCTGTGTGTGTTTGTTTGTGTGTGTGTGTGTGTGTGTGTGTGTGTGTGTGGTGTGTGTGTGGTGTGTTTGTGTGTGTGTGTGTGGTGTGTGTGTGTGTGTGTGGTGTGTGTGTGTGTGTGTGTGTGTGTGTGTGTAGTGTGTGTGTGTGTGTGTGTGTGTGTGTGTGTGTGTGTGTGTGTGTGTGTGTGTGTGTGTGTGTGTGTGTGTGTGTGTGTGTGTGTGTGTGTGTGTGTGTGTGTGTGTGTGTGTGTGTGTGTGTGTGTGTGTGTGTGTGTGCCTTGACAGCCTAATTCATGGCTATGCTGCTCTGCAGCCACCCACCTAGGGTCGTCAGGTGCGAGTCTGGCTAACTCACTGTATCAACAGACTTGGTCTTTACAATCTTGGTCTTTAGGATCCCAGGCTATGGCCTGGGTCCTGCCCTACATTCTCACGAGGGCAAGGTGACTAGGGGAGGCCTAGGAGGAGAAGGAGGAGGTGTGTGTGCATTGATGTTGTGATCACGCGATGTTCTGTGAATTTTGAACATGCAGCACCAACTTCATACAATATTTTTGAACATGTGAGCATCCTACTCTCACTGTCGTTGTGCCCCTCTTGTGTGGAGAGGACCACTTGCTCGTGACGGCTTTGCCAGATACCCTCCTCAGCATCTGCTCAACGAGACTAGTGGAACTGTCGTCCACTTTGAAGAGGAATGTACATGGGTATAGGCTTGCACATGCAGAGCAATTCTAGCACACGCACCATTAATCTAGGACAGGATGACTAGCCGTGGGGAAGGCAATCACTGGTTGTCAACAAATAGGGCTACAGCCCCCCAGCCTCCTGCAACACCACTGGTGTAGAAGGCTGGTCAGCGTAACATCCAGTGAATCACCCGATTTCACCATTATCTATGTTTCTCCCATTTAATTGTCTCCCACATGCCATCACCCTCTACCTCCCTTCTCAAACGCTCTCACTCTACTTCATTACATTTCTGTTCATTATCTTCTTCATCCTCCCTCTTTTCCTCCCTCCCTCCCTTCCTCCCTTCCTCCCTCGGTGGTGCTAGAAAGAAAGTACAAAGGGCTAATTCTCTCTGTCTGGCGAGCCACAGAGGAAGCCCTTGGTCAGGTGAGTTGGCTGACACAGAATGTACTGTTTACAGGTTCCTGGCACAGGCATTGGAATTGATATGCTTTTGTGTCATTCTATGCTAGTTGTGTTATTTTGTGACTGTGTGTGCATGCTCGTATATATACAAGCACAACTGTGGTTGTGTGTTTCTTGCAGTCCTTATATATTATCTACATTCTCATCTCCTTCAGCCTCCACCTCAACCTGCCAAGTTCGAAAGAGAGTCAGTTGTGCACTCTAACCTTTTTACCAACTGCCAGTAAACTGGAGCCACCTGTGAGTCAAGTCGTAGGATACACATGGGTAGCCGTGATGACATGGAATGGACTTCACTATAGCATCACACACGCACACACATTCTGATATACCTGAAGGAGGTCCACTCAGTCAATATGTAGTGCTCATGAAATATTTCTAATAGACTCACAAGATTACTGACACGAACAACTTGTTTGATGTGATGTTTGCATGTTGATGCACTGTATCTACATGCACAACCAAACCTTCGTCCTACTTTCCTCTCTCCTCTCCTACCTCATCCCCTCCCCCTACCTCTCCATTTCACTCTCCCTTCCTCACCCCCACACACACTCCCCAACTCCTTGCACTTCTCCTTCTCTACCTCATCCCTCCCTCACCCTCGCTCCCTCCACAGGACTCTCCTGGCAACTAGAGTCAGTTTATCATGAACAGTCAGTCCATGTGCATGTTCACCTCTGTCACTGACGTGAGGACACCACAGCTGGCTACTACTGGACCTACAATAGAGTGCCCCCTCAGAACAGGAGGTCTGTCCATCACATGTACTGTTACATGGAGGCTGACAAGTGTGGTGTGAGGGGAGTTATGAGAGTGGCCCACATTGACATGAGAAACACCTCCATCAACTGCCCTGCCCTTCTCACTCAGTATCAGTTGGACTCAGGAGAGAGAGTGTGTGGGTCAACTAAGACTGGATCAGTGACAACATGTGACTCTGTGGTCTTCCACAGCCATCACTTCAGCTACCAACGTGTTGTGGGAGAGTTGTTGGGTTCTCCTACCACCACCCCTGTGCATTCTACTATTACAAGCGTGGTGGTCAGACAACCATAGACCATGCCTATGTGTCTGGACTGTCAATCACACATGGCCCTCAGGGTGAACGCAACCATATTTGGACATATGTAGGAGGGTTGAGAGAGACACCACAGCATGACTGCAACTGTCACTGTGCTGCTAACCCAGGGGCCAGTCACCACCATTTGTGGGGCAGGACTTCTACTACGAGTCTGCCACACGCTACTCACCTCCCAATAAAGTGTGGTACACCAACAACACGCTGTGGGATGAAGATGACTGCTACCCTGGAAGCAATTGCTGTAACAATGCTCTTGCTCCATGGTTCAGAAGGACACTTCAGGAGAAGACCACAGAGGACATAGAAGTGCGCTGGTGCACTGGACAGGGACTTGCTAGGGACAGAGTGGCCACTGAACTCTTGGAACTGTATAACTACTAACCTACTGCAGTAGTCAGCTTGTGAGACAAGGAGAGAGTAGTACATGTACATTAGGCAGTTTGTATCATGCTATAGTCTGTAGTTAGTCTTTATATAGTTACACTTGATAATTACTGTTGTTGGCCAGTATATACTGATAATGCACTGCTTATTACTGTATGGTTCTGTGCATTGGTATTAATGTATGTGGAAAGAAAAATATTATAGGCTAAATCCTGTTGGCTGACTTGGAAAACACAATACACAATGCAATGCAACCAATGAAGTATACGTAACCGTCTTCCGGTCACGTGGGCAATAGTTGGAGGTTTGCGCAGGTTGGAGGTTTGCGCGTAACATATACATACAAGTGTATAGCTATACATGTCAGCAAATCAAAAGTGTATGGAAGGTCTTTGAATTTTGAATTCAATCTGGTCTTGTAGGCTAAGTGCTATACATGTTGGCCCTCAAGTGTCAAACAATGGAAGAATGCTACCACTGGCTAGTTGTGATGCAAGATGGTAGGGAAAAGACCCAAAGGAAGACTCAGATTGTGGTATAGACTGACATTTTCAAAAAACAAATCCATCGCTGTCCTTTGATTTATACGCATTGTATGAGAAAATATACAAAGAGATGATCTCCATGCAGAACTGGAGAAACATCCAATGATGATGATGACTATTTTCCAGAAAAATGAGCAGAGATGTAAGGATAGTGGAAAAGATAGAACAATAAGGAGTGAACAGAGCATGGCTGATGTTACTGTGCTTGTACATGGATAAACTACACTGATTTATATTAAGAGCAGGCTCTAAACACATTTCCACCAATTCCAACAGCTATCTGGTAACATATATCTGGCTTAATGGCCTTCACATGCTTCATCTCCAGATATACGTATACCAAATGTGCTATAGCAAAACCTGTCTAAGACTCTAAGACCTTTAGCTAGGCCAGTTCAAACTCCCCTGTATAAAGAGGTAGCTGCTATACAGAGTTGGATTGCAATGCTTTAGTGCTATTTGGGGTCGGGGAGGCTGGCTGTTTTAGATAGGTGGCTGCCTAACACAGTGACCATCTTAGACAGGTTCCACTGTATACGGATGGTTGAACTTGTGTTGATTACTTTATAGGGAAGTCTAAAGTAGAAGGATGGGGATGTGAACCTCATGCACAAGCCTGAGAATACAGGACACATCAGACACGCTGCAACTCCATATGGCAATTCCACTTGAGGTGCTAATATACAGTAATAGTGTTAGGACAAGCCAGTAAATGGTCACAGTCAGACAACTCCTGGTGGTTTCTTGACTATGAGCTTTAATTGACATGTTTCAGGACCTCCAGCAAGATAAATCGTTCAGTGGAACTTGCATGTCTAAGACAGCCACCGGTGGGCCAGTTCCCATTGACCTTAAGCTTTATATGGAGAGGTGGCTGCTCTACACACTGTCAGTTAGATTGCAGTATATTTTATAGTACCTTTTCATGCAGGCTAAAGATGCTGGCTGCTTTAGAGAGGTGGCAGCCTAATACAGCAACTATCTTAGACAGGTTCCCTCAGCCCCATCTGGCCACTACTGGATCTACAATAGAGTGCCCCCTCAGAACAGGAAGTCTGTCCATCACAAGTACTGTTACATGGAGGCTGACAAGTGTGGTGTGAGGGGAGTCATGAGAGTGGCCCACATTGACATGAGAAACACCTCCATCAACTGCCCTGCCCCTCTCACTCAGTACCAGCTGGACTCAGGATGTGACTCTGTGGTTTTCCACACCCATCACTTTAGCTACCAACATGTGTGTGAGAGAGCTTTTGAGTTTATCCTACTTCCACCCAGGTGCATTTAACTATTACAAGAATGGTGAGACTAACATCAACCATGCCTATGTGTCTGGACTGTCAATCACACATGGCCTTCAGGGTGAACACAACCATATTTGGACATATGTAGGAGGGTACACAGAGTTACTATAATATTATCGATATCAATAATTTAAAGTGCACACATGCAAAACAAAAGCGCTAGGGTACAAGCCCAATGAGGCACTGTCATGATTGTATAAAACACTATATATAAGGCCATAATGTCAGTTAAATTAACCAAATCTCACGCGGTCCACATTGAATATATAGATCAGCTGGGAACCCTGTTCCTCACAAGCCAAATCTGTGATTGCAGCAGTTTGGATATTGTCATTTATACAATTTTAAAAAAAATTGGGATCCTTTCCTCAACATTATTCAGCAAGTGTTGCCTATTATACAAAATGACTGTAACTGTCTTATGCTGCATGCATCCCCCTGGGGCAGTCACCTACATTTGTGGGGCAGGACTTCTATTGCAAGTCAGACACACGCTGCAACTCTAGCTCTAGGAAGTGGTTCACCAACAACACACTATGAGACGGATCAAGAAGACTGCTACCCTGGAAGCAGATGCTGCAACAATGCACTATAGGAGGACACTTGAGAAGACCACAGAGGACATAGAAGAGCACTGGTGCACTGGACAGAGGCTGCTAAGGGCAGAGTAGTCACTGAACAATAATTGGAACTGTACATCTACTAGCTTCAGCAGTAGGTTTGTGAGACGAGGAGGGAGTAATACTCTTACACTAGGAGGTCTACTTTGCACTAATCTGTATAGTGAGTTATTGCAGAACAATTTAGACATGTTACACCTTTTGCCTACCATGCAGCACACATAATTAATGCACTGTTTGTGATTGCAACATTATTCAACCACAGTGATGTGCATCATTGGTTCATGGTCATTGAAAGTCATGTAAGTGGCTGCATGCGTACTATCCCGACTGGGTCACATCTACATAGCATCAGCATATCCGAAGACGAGACTCTCTCATCCTCTTGGCATTCTTGGTCCGATCGAAGCGACAGCTCTCTTCTACGAGGCCATTTCGTCTGCGCACGCCACCCTTAGACATAATGCTGTGGAATGCCTATACGCGCTGCACGAGAAAGTTTGGTCTCGATTCATCAGTGGCGGCGCGAGGAGTTCGCGAACAAGCACCTGGGCTGCTTTGCACACCAAGCCAACGCTTGCAGCTTCTAGGCTGTCGGCGGGCTGCGCAGTATCGCTGCGAAACGTGAAGGTGTCATCTAGGCTTTGCCGCCAATGTAGCTATATGCGTCAGGCATAAGGGCTCAGTTTGCCCGTGTTTTGGTAGTCCTTGGTGCCAGCTTATAGGGCTGCGGGCCATTTGCAAGATGGCGTCCGGAAGCTTCAGTGGGTTGAAAGACAGTAACTGGTTTCGTCGGGCGTTTCCTGAAGCATGCTCCTGTGAGTTCGATCTGAGCGTGTTGATTAATTCTTATCTATTCTGTATAGTCTCGTATCCATATTCTCCAGTGGTGTTTTAACACATCTAGAAAATCAATAGCTAGCTAGCTATTTTGATACCCGCCACTGGGGAGCTTATAGCTACCAACATCTCGGTAAATTTCACTATGTTTGGGCCACATGAAGTAAGCATCAGAATTGGGAGCAAATTGAATCTTCTCCTGTTTGTCCATTAACATTTGGTATTTGGATTCCTGCCCAATTACCATGGCAGCAGCATATAAATGACTTTTGCCTCATGGACGAGAGTGGTAACATATGTAGTACAGTAGGGAGATATACGGCAGATATATATATTTGCCAAGGCACAAAGCAGAAAATGAGCACCAAGCTTAAGATTGTATACCGAGGCTCTACATATAGACTGACCTACCCTACTATACACGCATATATTACATAGTATGCCGTGTTTGTGCAACCAGGATGTACATACCTTATCTTCAGTAATCGAAGACTCATGCATTACAAAATTGAGGACTGCATGGTACTGCATTCTCATTGTACACTCACTGAAACACGTAAAGCCAGCAAAGTGTGTTGTAACAAACAAAAGGCTTTGTTATGGTCTTCAACAATGACTTTTAAATGGAAGAAGCAGTATAAATACTGCAAAACAAATTATATGGACACATCTATGCTAAGATTAGCTGCTAGGACAGTGTAATGGAAGAGTAATACATTACCTCCTTCACAATGCAACCAACGCATGCAAGCGAGCAACTTAAAGTGGTCCGTAACCAAACTAGAGAACCCTTACAAACTAACAGCACACAATGCACAAGCAACAACAAGCATGTGAACTACACTGTGCAGGTAAGCAATCACTTTTTACAGCAGTAAAGGCAAGGCAATGTTCCGCAAAGAAGGTAATGGTAAGCCTAACATGTACAATGAACATCGAAGGCCAGAATACCCCAACAAGATCTCTATCTCTTCACTAGCTCCTTAGGGTGTTGAGTTGGGTTTTAAATGTCTTTTAGAAAAGATTGCAGCACTTGTAAGCTCATTAAAATATGCAGCCTCCTGACACTCACTGGAAGAATGCTGCCTTTCAAATAATATCCCAGTCTGCATATAATAACACATACATCACAGTGCTATGGTGTATATAGATTTTGGAGTCACTTGCCCTTAGGCAAATATCAACATCAGCCATTTTAGCCCATATCACATGGATATGACATGCTCATAGGCACATTACTAGTACCTTCGCAATAATGTTGTGTGATATATGCTATATTAACTGTTACATGGGAATGTTATTCGACACAATCAGGATTGAAATGGTTAGTCAAGGAAATTTTCTAGCAGTTCCATGTGTGATAATACTACACAGTGTTTTCATTATATATACAGTTAAGCAACTTGAAGATGTGTATGCCAGCCTATAGTCAGTTTTCTTGCTGTAGCTTCCAACGGACCTATATAACATTTTAGCACACAAGGATAGGTTCAATATTTCATTGCACATTGAATAATCTGTCTGTGCCTTTACCACTGACCATTTACTGTTTTGCCTCCTGTTTGTGATGATACGTCTTGTTGTATAATTATTATAGCAAATCAAAATTGTATTACCTGCTGCCCTATTTTACTGGCATGTGCATGCAGTCCTGCAGGCTCTGCATTTGGAGAAATGCATCCTCACTAAAGAGGAGTGTAGAAGTGTTGAGGAAGCAGGGAGCTGGTGGGATGATGAGCTTGCTCTCACTGTAGCAGTGAAACCATCTGTAGTTGTGAAGCAGACTTTGGACATGATGCAAGAATATAAGGAGGAGTTGTGGTACAGCAGGCTTGCTAATTGCATCAATGGTGTGCAACTTTGCATGCATGCACAGTGCTGGAATGATTAGTGTGCTGGGTACATAATTACGTGTTTGGTTAGTCCATGGTCTTTGAATTCAACAACATATAGTTGCACACAGTATGTGGTAAATGGTAAAATTAATGGGATGCATGCATGCAGTCTCACTTCAGGACTGCTTTTTGAATATGTACCAACCCTGGTTACATGTTGTGATGGTGACTGCATGTACAGCTATTGACTGGTACCATGTTTCAGGAATCACTGTAGCAAACTATGCATACCATGTGTGAGGCAATGCTAGGCTATGCAGGGGGGAGGGGGGAGGGGGAAAGACTTGGTCAAACATATACGATTAAGGAGCTGGAGCAATGCTTGGTTATACAAGGATGTGGGGGGGGGGCAATGCTTTGCATACACAGGAAGGTGGGAGAATGCCCGACTATACAATGACCCTGCATAATTATGTGCACCTAACCGAAGGTCCAACCTAGGCCAAAGTATTACTGTGCGTCTCCAAAGCAATATTCTATGTCTTCACCTTCTTAGCTCCTAACTAGCTATAATGGATCTAGGCCATTTTTGTTCACACCAATCTCTGAAGCTGACCAAAGGATTTGCAGCTAACGCAGTCCTGCCTTCTAAGCGCAATCCGGAGGGTGTCTTTGGTGGGCTGTTTCAGCGAGGGCTTGTGAAATGAAGGTTTTGCGCAGACTCACCATACGTTCCCCTATGCATGAACGCCATCTTTGTTTTACGGAGGAGAGCGAACTCGATTATGGAATTTATAGCACATTTGGTTGTTATGGAATTTATAGCACTATTGGTTGTTACAGAACTCCTCCTTGGCCTTTGGGAGATGGTGTGATGGCTTCTTTGCTATCGTTGGGGATGGCCAAGTAGGGCAGCGAGCGTGATTCCTTTTGGGAGTGGCTTTTGCATGCTAGCAACATTTGCATGTTTGCGTGATGCATAGACTCTGCATACATAATCTGCCCCCGATTATATTTACAACCTAGTTTTTAATATATACTGAGTTCTTAGAGAAGCCTACACAGAGGTAGGACATTCTCACAATAAGAGGAGAAAGCAATGTTGTTTTTGTTAATTCTAACTAAAACTAAATTCTCTTAATATGCTATCTCAAACATTTAGTTAACTAAACTACAACTGCTAGAGCCTCACCACACTAAAACTAAAACTGGAACTAAATTGGAGAGCAGAAGTGTATGTAAAACCTATGTTAGTCCCAGAAACCCTTACCTATTTTAGTCCCCCTGAACATGGTGTGCATGCATGTAAGAAGCTGCATGCATACTACTAAGCAACTGTATATTACTCCATGTATGTCCCTGAACATGAGTGTCCATTTCATGAAGCCACTTTCCGAATAAATCTATTTGCTGGTGGTGATTTTGCTGTTCATGTGTAATTTTTATTGGACTAAAAGTAGAACTAATTTATAAAGTAAGAACTTTCTAAACTACATCTAAATGGGCTAGTTGCACTAAAACTACACTTATAGCCAAGGCGCCCCCCACTGGAACAAACTCAGACATTATTTGATAACATCTTTTTGAATCAAACTAGAGCTAAAGCAATTTTGTCTACCAAAACAACACTGGGAGAAAGCCCAACGCAGTGGACAGAATAGAGAAATTGATGCCAATATGACAGACACTTCCTGCAGATGAGAAGGGAAGAAAGATGTTTTGAATTTGGAGTAAAAAAGATAAATAATGGATAAAGAGCCAGCAATAGAATGGTAGAACAGCTATTATGATTTGCATATATATGTGATGCAAGAAACCACAGCTTGCCCTGCATGCACCTGCTCCTGCACCACATGTGGTTTCCCTTAAACCTGAAACCTGACACAACAGTAACAAGTACAGCTATAAGTTGCTATATGTGATAACTTGAAAGCATGGTAGTGTAGCTGTAACAACTGAAAATAGCATGCAAAACATAAGCTTATCTACTATATAAATGACTTGTCACCAAGGCGATCACAGGGGACCAATCAGAAACAAGACTAAGACCCATAATGATGCTGCATGACATTGTACAATGAATAAAATAAAGATGTTTCATGTATGTCTAACAAACATAGCTTAACAAAGATAGAACAACAAACATAGGTTAACAAACAAGGTTACTACGCTACACTATACCATTCAATCAGCATGAAAATGACAACAGCTAACAGATTCAATGGCAGTGGAATCATGACTTGGTTTGGGGGAGGGGGGCTGCTTGGTGGCAAAGCCATGCTGTCATGCCTATAGCCACTGTCATCTAGATGAAGAATTATTGAGGGAAGGGGGCACCTTTGATTAGATAGATAGACATTGGTAGGCAGTAGTACTGCTCAATAATAGGAAGTATAGGGTCAGGTGGCCTGTACACACAGGTTTCATTCCGTTCAATTCCATCCAGAGATTTGTGTAGACTATGTCAGAGTTATTGTCCCCACTAAACCTCCTTACCTTCAACGGTGAATGTGCTCATGTACATACATTGTAGACACATACTAGTATTATAATAGTGTATAAGAGTGTTTTGTGTGCTCAGTCTGTGTATCAGTGCTGATATATATACCGCACAGTGTTATCACAGTCGTACCAGGAAAGGTTGGTGACTGAGGATGAAGTAAAGAGCATGAAAAGAAAGGAAGGGATTCTACTTGACAGACTTATTGGACTTGACTGCTCCAGGCCTCCAGAGTTGGTGAACAAAACAGCTACTGTACTGGACAAATTTGGATATACTGGAGTAGCAAGGAAGTTAAGAGGTTGGTAAGGTAGTCAGACAATTCAACAGTGAACTCAATGCTGCAGCTGAGCCAGTCCAACCTTATGACAACCTTTTTTCAGTGTTCCTGCATGTGTGTGTGTGTGTGTTGTGTGTGTGTGTGCGTGCGTGCGTGTGTGTGTGTGTGTGTGTGTGTGTGTGTGCATGCGTGCGTGCGTGCGTGCGTGCGTGCGTGCGTGTGTGTGTGTGTGTGTGTGTGTGTGTGTGTGTGTGTGTGTGTGTGTGTGTGTGTGAATGGGTGGGTATATACGTATGCATGCTTAGCTTGCATGTGGTTAGTGTAGACCTTACAGACATTTCACTAAGTCATTACAGATGATTCTATGAGTGTTGATCAGCTGTACATGTCCGTATAAAAACACCCATGGTAGACCATTTTCGCATGCTTAAGACAGCTAGGGCAGGGATTTCTGGGTCTTTGCAGTTAACTGCACGATTATTATGTAGCAAGATTAACTCCACTGTCCTGTCTACTGAGTGAATGGCTACATGAGGATTTGGTAGCACCAAATAGTATAGGTGGCCTGTAATTCTGGAATAGTGCATAGCATAATTCAGCAGCTATTCGAAGCCCCTTGTTGAAAACGTGACTATGCAATGATGATGGCATATGATGACATTTTGGTAGAGGAAGTATATTGGTGGATTGAGCTTAAGTCTGCCAAAATATGTTTCCAACCAAAATTCCCAACCATATGGCTTATTCTTTTCTGACTACATCAGATTCTAGAAATATCTATTAATCTAGACTAAGTCAAAATTAATAACAGCGCAAGTAGCATAGTAGTAGCCTAAGAATACATGATCAATAGGTAGACCAAATCATTAGCCCCATTTCTGGAAACTCCAAGCTTCCTTCCAGAAATTCCCATGTGTGTAGAGTAGGAATATGTGGAAGGGAATAGGCTAGGATGAAATGGTAGGAATGATACTTGATGCATGGAACAAAAGTGCAGGGATTGGGGTTTGAGGGGTCTTACTTAACGGTTCCTTTTTACATGTCCAGTTGTTGAGTGTATAATGTATAGTCAAATGTGTACACAGTATAATGCCTGCATGAAGCAGTGAGTGGTCAAGTCATTACTAAACCTATCCCCAACCTGCAGTAGTGAATGAACTCTTCACTGGACACGTCCTAACAGTGGAGGAATACACCATGTTAGCTAGAAAGGCAGGCAGCCGGGAATGGAAATCCCATCTTGTTGAAATCCTGTTAACCAGGCCTGCAGAGATTGTGCAGAAAACCAGTGAAGTGCTGGAGGAGCATGGCTGCCATGTAGACAAGCTGAAGAGTGGGTTGTATATAGTATCTATATTGATAATTATGCATAATATTTTTGTTTTACCTCTACTCTACTATAATTGCCCTGAGTCACAGATAAACACACACTTCACATAATTATGCCACATGCTTGTACCTTCAGCAATTACTGTGCACTCACATATATTATAGTTTTGGTATAAGTGTATTATTTGCATGATTGCCCATGAAGTCTATGTGCCATTGCTGCTGTCCCACACAGTGCTGTCAGAGTTGTACCAGGAGAAGTTGGTGACTGAAGATGAAGTGAAGTGGATGACAGGAGAAGGAGGGAACCTGCATAAAACACTCGTCCCTATCCAGTGCACCAAATGTCAAGAAATGGCAACCAGAGCAGCTGATTTACTGGACAATTTTGGATACAGAGAAGAAGCAAGGAAATTGAGAGGTTTGTGAGGTAGTCAGACTACTCAACAGTCTTCCTTGTTCCAGCCTTGACTATTGTTTCGCAGCTTCGTCTGAATGGTAGGCTTTTCTACTA
>OZ025889.1:3388077-3473077 GCA_964019415.1 Ianthella basta | reverse complement strand
GTCACAATATCTTCTATTGTTCAGGCATATATAATTGGTTATCTTGTTCTCCCCAACCATACACGTACCTTCACAGCCTGCTAGAGGAGGATCAGTTCCTCCCATAGAACCAGCCACAGCCACTGTGAAGGGTGAGCAGAGTCGCACTTTGGCTATACATTAAGAGTTGTGATGAATCCACTGTTTAAATCATCTCTCCTCACAGCTGCCGAGGCTGCTCTAGATGAACTCTGCTGGGTCCCATTTAGTGTCCATTCACAATTTGCTGGATCAGAAGGAGGGAAACTGTGTCTACAACCTTCACTTGGTACCATGAAAATGGAAGAAGGAGAGACCATCCTTCTAGAGGTCCCACCAGGAGCCATCAGCCCTTCCAAAAGTGTTGAAGTCCGCTCTGCCATCATTCCTGTTGGCCCCTTCACACTGCCACAGGGCTACCAGCTTGGTAGCGTAGTTGTGTATATCTACTACAATGGCCGATGTGTCAGGCACCCTCTCAGACTCCACCTCCCACACTGGTACGGTGGGAAAGACCACAATAAGGATGGTCTGTCCTTTGCCATGGCTCATCACACACTGAAAGAAGGAGAATGTGTCTATCAATTTGAGCTGCTGGAAGGAGGGATGTTTGCAGAGCAACAGCAGTGTGGTGTCCTCCAGCTAAATGGCCATTGCACTTTGTTTGCTGCAGTGTTCAAGGTGAAGGTATCCTCCCTCTACTATGCCTCATTATGGACCTACCAAGGTGCTGGCAATTTAATTACTGATAGTGAGACGCGCAGCAAGGTGGTGATCACCTATGCACACCCGGTGTGGATTGAGGTCAGTATTCTCACCAATGATAATTTTAAATTACTTGATAGGAATGTATAATTATGTGTGCGCAACACAGAGACTAGTATTTTACATCAATAGAAGAGTTATTACTTTCTCATGCAGGTCCTCATGAAATACTGGGAAGACTGGAAGAGATGCACAGCTGACCCAACTGTTCAGTTCAAGTTCTCTGCAGAGAAGATACAAGGGAACCTGTCTTTCCATCATGGACAAGGATGGCAAGCATCTCTGGCTGGGACAGGCATGGTGAGATGGTGGTACTGGTCACTGGTACAGCAGGGTGTCATGTAACACCCATATCCCACATGATCAAATGCGTACTTGACTGTTATGTGGTCTGCCTTCTAGGTGCACAAGAGTGAAGTTGCCTACCAAGTTGATAGGAAGAGCCGCAAGGGTCTAAAGTCTGCAGTGGAGCAGCACATCTACCCTCCTGCTATTCACTGCATTGTGGTGTACAGCTCTCCTCCTGATTGCTCTAGAGGAGCTACGATGATTGATCTGAACATTGAAGTAACTGATAAGGAACATATCCCCTTTCCATTAAAGGTCTACGAAATACAGAGTAAGCTAGTGACTCAATTGCATGTGCAGTATTCCATTGTTGCTTTAGATTATAGCTACACTAGTCAGTCCTAGAGTATTTTAAAATGCTGTTGGGTTTATTCTGAATGAGGAGGTCCATGCAATGCATTTATAATTTTCTGTTTTTAAAGTGGGATATGCTTTTACCTACACAATGTAGAATACAATCATAAGAAATGAGTGTGCAACTGCAAATTCTCACACATAAAACAGCATTTTAATAAAAACTGATGTAGTAGCATGTTCCAAGGGAGCATGGTGGCAACAATATTCTTACTCTGTGGTAGTCACTTGAACATAGTGGTCATTCATCACATATGTGGTTATGTCTGCTTAGTTTTAATAACCATAAACTCTGCAGTTCTAGCACAGTTTTCAACATTGCTGTAGTTAGGCATGTGACACCGTAATATTATGATTAATGTGTGACTGGAGAACAAGAATAGGTTGTGTCATGCATATGTCACTTAAACATCATATCCAGTACAAGGTCAGCTTGAATAGTTCATCTGCATACTTATAGCCCAAAGGCATCAAATACAAGCCAAGTTTCTGAGTTACTGAGTGTCCCTAAGCATTCCCCTAGCTGATCCAGGAAGTCATGAGAGCATCATGACTCTTGCTGCCGAAGAGGCAGAAATGAGTTTTGTCAGAAAACTGTCATATGTGCCTCAGGCAGCTAAAATCTTTGAAGGAAAAGCAGATTTGATAGGCCAAGGATGTTCTCTGATTTTTCCATGATATTGTGTTGTTCACTTTGTTCTGATGTTCCTATCTTGAATATGAGAAATCTGATGCTGCAATAAGGGAATATTAGTTTCGTGATGTAACCCACCCATGAATAGGTTTATCAAAATATTTAATTTGGAAACAAGAACAAGTTTGACTATGAAATTATAAATGTTCTATCATGCTATCTTATTCACTCTCATCTACCACCATATGTTTGGTTTGTCCAATTGTACGTGTGCCCTGGTCCCAGTAAAAATATTTATGTAAAGTGTAAGAACTGTAATGTTGTCACCATGCCTACATGTGACATATAGTTTATATATATATATAGTTTTGTGGTGACTTATCTGTTATGTACTCTTGCTATTACCAAACAATTTGGAATGTGTTTGTACGTAATGCACCAACTTTAAATTGATGATAGGTACATTTGACCTAGGAATGAGGTTATACTTTTTGAGCACAATTAACATTTCCTGCAATGTGTTCCCCTCAGTGCCCCCCACTCCCAGCAGTTCTTTGGCCTCGTCCAGCTGTGCTAGCGCTATGGGAGACTTTTCTTCTTTCTCATCACAAATGGACACTGCACAGGAAGGTAAGGGCTCAGCAGCTGCTGTATTAAAGGTGAACCTTCGTGCTGCTGCATGTGAAGTAACCACTCTGTTCTGTAAGAGCCACATGGTATAACATTCCCATAAATAACTACATGTCCCAGTTAAAATTCAAATTATTCAGACAATTTTGAGTGTAGTGATACCTTTCTGTTCTGGACACCATTAGGATAGATTGACAATCTGTCCCAATTTTGTGTCCTGATTATAGAGGTGCCCTTATTTAGATGTCAGAGTTAGCTTTGTACATATGGCTGTGTGCAGTATCTGGGACTGCAGGCAGTGTCCTCACTAGAGTGGTGTTCTGAATTCAGGGTAAGGGGTTCTACTTTATGTGTGTGTGTGTGTGTGTGTGTGTGCGTGCATGTGCATGTGTCCATGGGAGATTTCTCAGCTGCACTCACCCTGGAATCCAGCACGGATCTGCCTTTTATGTGCATGTACAAACATGTGGCAAACACCATTCGGTCATCCATTTAGCCTGTCCTGCCTGCAGCTGCCTGCCTATTTGTTGGCACCACTTCCAGTGCTCCTTTGTGGAGTTGTGGAGGTCCTTCATGGCTCGCTATTCACCATTGAAATTCAGCATGAAACACAGGCAAATGCTCGCAAATTTTTGGGAGTAACTTGGGGGATAAGGTTGTCGAGATTGCACACTGTACCCAAGTAGCAAGCAAGGGAAGCAAGCATTGCCTCTTGTATGCTTATTCAGCAGGCATTGCTGCACTACAGTATGCCCAATGACAGTTTGTTGAGTGTCAGCTACTCCAACACAGGTTTGCCCAATTTTGGCTTATCCAATACCAGCTCACCTAGAGCTAGTTAATCTATGTATGTAATAACATCTGTAGCAGCTACAACTTCAAATTGATGAATATGTGTGAGCAGGAGAGGTACTATTTGCATGTGCATGCTGCCAACTTGTATGGTAACTGTTGCTCAATGTGTCTCTGTAATAACATATTGTGCTAAATTCATATTTAATTTAGTGGTTTTCAGTTGCACTCTTCCATCAACTCTTTCTTGTGCCTCTCTGACAGTCGTATTCATGCATTAGCATTTGCATCAATTTCCTTGACTTAGTCCTCTTACAATTCAAAACCACCCTGACATGTTATCTCTTATTCATGTACATGAATGTAGACTATTCACAGAATAACATTGATGGTAGAGATTATGCTGTCCTATCAACGACAGTGCATGGTAAGTTATTCAGCTTTGTAACTGGAGATGATTGTGGTAGTCAGTGCCTTAATTGCTCTCTGCAGACCGCCCAGACCATCTTATACTCTTCAGAATGCATGTAAGCAGAACAGCTGCAGGCAATGGGAGGGCTGTTCTTGAAGGTGTGGAGCTTGACTCAACCACAATAAGTACATGTTTCACAAGTCATCCCCTGAATGAGGAGGAAACTGTGCAAGCAGGACTTACGAAATGGAAGGAAGGCCAAGGTAGACAACCTCCCACCTGGGCAGTGCTTCTTAAAGCAATGGATTATGCCCACATTTCCCAGCAGCACGTTCAGGGTTTGAAGGAGAAACTAGGACTGTTTGGTATGTTGTTTGGAATGTGATCTGGGATGTGTATTTGTGTTTGCAATTAATCTTCTCTAATCTACAAAAGATCTCAGACTTAGTGGTCTGACATTAACTCCTTTTTGTTGCTCTTCCAGGGTCCTGAAAACTCATACTTCAGCAACATATACAACAGTCACTACATTGGAACTGTCATTAATCTGGTAACATTAAATTGTCTATGAATTCTTAATACGCACTCACCCTTTTTCGCTTCATAATTTACTTTTCATATTACGTGAATTGGACTGATCCACAGTTGTGTACTGACTACCCTGCACACTGTCACACTAACCATACAAAAGTGTATGGAATGTGTGCCTTTCCTATTTCCCTCCTCCCCTACTATTCCATTCCACCACTCTCCCCCTGTGGAGGCTCTCCTCCACAGGGGAGAAGACTCGCCTCAGGACTCTCCCCCTGAGTCCTGTGGAGGGGGCGACTCCCCCTCACCCCCTCCACAGGACTCTCCTGGCAACCAGAGTATCATGAGCAGTCAGTCCATGTGCATGTTCACCACTGTCACTGACCTGAGGACACCACAACCCAAGAGAGCAGCCATAACACGCTCCTTTGGAGCTGCTGACAAGAAGGTCTATCATGCAGTGCAGGACGCATGCTTGTACCTCAGAGCAACAACAGCCATCATCACACACCACATTTCTCACCAGCACTAATGTTTGATTTCATTGAGTGTAGACTGTCAATTGTAACTTATAGTTTGCCTTTACAAATTGACTTTAGTTTGAGTTGCTGTTTTGATTGTACATGCACAATACATTAATGTTACCCAAGGTAATAAATTGAGTGTAATGTAGTGCAGATAACATGCAAATCTAGGAATATGGGGTTTTAAGGAAATGGTAAAGTTAAGAAAACTCAAATTCCCAAAATAAATTAATTAATGCATGAAATGTACAGACAGTAGAAGATGCATGCACTATATAATTTGAAACAGTGAGGCACATAGCAGTGTTGAGGGAGAGGAGGCAGTAGGACAGCTGCATGAGAGTGACTTGCATGATACTGACTTCTATTGTCTGAATCATTATAAAACATTCTGGTTTTCTACATCCTTCCATTAAATGAACTTCCACAATTATCTCCACTCCTTGTATCTATATAGCTGTCTAGCAGAGTGGCACTTGATCATAGGCTGGTGCACATATTAAAATTTACAACCTAACATATTTTTAAGATAAATTTTGTGCACATACATGACTTCTCCTTCACACTTTGCCTACTGCAATAACAAATGTTACATAGAGCATACATAGTTATAGGAGTAGCAGCTACACTATGTACATGTATATTGGAGCAAGGAACCCTCCCACACAAACTATGCCAGAACAACTATATGCAGTTAGTCATATATATTCAGATGACTCCTGAAGGCCAGGTCACTTGACTGTGAGCTCCAATGGGAATACTCCACAACTTCCAGCAAGTGAACTTACTACCAGCATGTTAGGTGCTGTAATAGCTCATATTATGGCACTGTACCACAGGGATGTCCCCTAACTGCCTCTAGACATCCCCCTGAACATGAATATGGAGTGAATTCATTAATCCACTAACACAACAGAGCCATGTTTGGCACTGTATTGTCCGGTTGTATCCAGTTTTTGTTTATGCCTCCCAGGCAAAGTAGAGTGCAACAATTCTTGAAGACATGTCACTGCCTCTCCTGCTCCTCCTCCTCCTCTCCCTGCTGTCAGTGGTAGCAGGCAAGGGACATGAAGTCAGTGCAGCCACCAACACCTCACATGTGTGTGCCTGTCCCAGTCTGAGTGGGCCTCAGGGACCATCAGGTCCCCCTGGAAGAGATGGGAGGGACGGGAGGGATGGCAAGGACGGACGAGACTGCTGCTCAGCTGGAGAGAGACAGATCTCTGGAGTTGGACTGGAGGAGATTCGAGAGATTGTTCGACTGATGACTCATGAAGAGCTGAACAACCTCACCCAACAGATCTGTGCCAGGGACCCAGTCAAGGTAGTCGTAGAGTGTGCCTCCAACCAAACACATGTGGCTCCGATCAAAATGACTCCAACCCCAACTGTTGACCCACAGCCATCAGCTCGTCCCACCACAGAGCCCAACTGTCCCGGGCTCACTGCCAACAAACCTGCTACATCATGCAGAGCCATCCTTGACTCTGACCCCTCAGCCCCATCTGGCTACTACTGGATCTACAGTAGGCTGTCCCCTCAGAACAGTAGGTCTGTCCATCACATGTACTGTTACATGGAGGCTGACAAGTGTGGTGTGAGGGGAGTCATGAGAGTGGCCCACATTGACATGAGAAACACCTCCATCAACTGCCCCTTCCCTCTCATTCAGTACCAGCTGGACTCAGGAAAGAGAGTGTGTGGGTCGACTAGGATTTCAACAAGGACATGTGACTCTGTGGTCTTCCACGCCCATCACTTCAGCTATCAACATGTGTGTGGGAGAGCTGTTGGGTTCTCCTACTTCCGCCCATGTGCATTCTACTATTACAAGCGTGGTGGTCAGACCACCATCGACCATGCCTATGTGGCTGGATTGTCAATCACACATGGCCCTTATGGTGAACGTAACCATATTTGGACATATGTAGGAGGGTTGAGTGAGACACCACTGAATGAATGCAACTGTCCCTGTGCTGCTAACCCTGGGGCCAGTCCACCACCATTTGTGGGGCAGAATTATTATTGCGATTCAGCTACACAATATGTACCACCCTCGCAGAAGTGGCACACCAACAACACACTGTGGGATGGAGATAACTGCTACCCTGGAAGCAGCTGCTGCCACAATGCTCTTGCTCCGTGGTTCAGGAGGACACTTGAGGCAAGTGTCACAGAGGACATAGAAGTGCGCTGGTGCACTGGACAGGGACTTGCTAGTGACAGAGTGGTCACTGAACTCTTGGAACTGTACATCTACTAGCTGCAGTAGTCAGCTTGTGAGACAACTAAGAAGAAAGTAATACTTATAATGTAGTTTGTAGTGAGTTATTGTAGAACACATTACAAGTTGCAGTTATTGCAACATTGCTTATTAGACACAGAATGCACTTTCACTACTTTGCATTGCTGTAACATATTATTACATAATTAATTGTGTGCATCAGTATATGGTTCAAAGTACATACATACTGTAACTAATGGCATGACACTTGTCAGTCGACTCAATTAAGCAATTCAATACAATGGTGTATGTCATGCATGTCAACAGTGCTGCATTGGATATAGCATGTATTCTTCTAGGCTAGGTGCAGTGGACCCCTAGTGACTGCTATTCATGCAAATATATTATACTGTAGCAAGATGTCTAATGTGCTTACCACATGCACTGGCTGCATGGGCACCCACAAAATAAACCCAGACACCACTCAAGATACATTGGTCAGTGTTTCCCACTATCCATTATGCCCTTCCATGCAAACACTTACATGCTTACATGCACCCTCCTTCCTTTACTAACTTAAAGCTCCCTCCCTTGCATCCACAAGACTTGATTAAGCACACAGTGCCAAGCCATGAAGACTGCAACAAACTCCATAAAGCATTAGAGTGCCTCAAGAAGCTTAAGGTCATATCATTACTCCCCTCCTCCGCAACAGTGTCAATGTACCTGTAGTACATGTACACGTAAATGTGCATATGACTGTGTCTCCTGGTGAGTTCCTCATTTGCAAGGCCATTTAGCGTACATAAACTCTGAGATGCAGATTCATGGTAGTGGCAGTGGAATGAATGTTTTTGTATGATAGTGTGTGTACACTCTTGTACGGGCACAGCCATAGTTGTGTGCTATTTGCAGCCCATATACATTCTCTTCTCCTTCAGCCTCACCTCCACCAGCGAAGTCTGAAAGAGAGTCAGTTGTGCACTCCATCCATGTCACCAACTGCCAGAGTCCTTCATGGAGCCACCTGTGAGTCAAAGGGATAGTACACTTGTACCTTGTTAATGACATCTACTAACATAAGAGACCTGTGCATATTTCACATTGCAGCATCCAATTTTTGGTAATAACATCTCAAGGATTAGTCAACAATTCTTGAAGAGATGTCACTGCCTCTCCTGCCCCTCCTCCTCATCTCCCTGCAGTCAGTGGTAGCAGGCAAGGAACATGAAGTCAGTGCAGCCACCAACACCTCACATGTGTGTGCCTGTCCCAGTCTGAGTGGGCTTCAGGGACCGTCAGGTCCCCTGGAAGAGATGGGAGGGACAGGAAGGATGGCAAGGACGGACAAGACTGCTGCTCAGCTAGAGAGAGACAGATCTCTGGAGTGGGACTAGAGGAGATTCGAGAGATTGTTCGACTGATGGCTCACAAGGAGCTGCACAACCTCACCCAACAGATCTGTGCCAGGGACCCAGTCAAGGGAGTCGTAGAGCGTGCCTCTAAATATATCCACATGACTACAGCTGGCATGACTCCAGCTGAAATGACTCCAACCTCAACCAAGGTACCACAACCATCAATCCATCCCATGCCACATTCATACTACGCATATACATGTGTATTAATTGGGCCAGGGCAACCTCCAGCACAAGAAATCTCAGAACAAGCAAGTAAATGACAACTGGTCAAATGCAGAAGGCAACTCCTAATGGTCCCCTGACTGTGGACTCCTACTGGAATGCTCAGGACCTCCAGCAAGTTGAATTCTCTATCTGCAATGAAAGTACAGGCTGGGTACTGTGACAGGTCATATGACATCATCAGCACAGGAGAAAGTCCTTGTACTGTCTTTACACTTTGACCTTGATGCTACTAGCACAACAGAGCCATTTTTGGCATTGCAGCATCTGGTTTCATCCAGTTTTGTTTATGCTTGGCAAGGAGTAGAGTGCAACAATTCTTGAAGAGATGTTGCTGCCTCTCCTTCCCCTCCTCCTCCTCTCCCTGCTGTCAGTGGTAGCAGGCAAGGGACATGAAGTCAGTACAGCCACCAACACCTCACATGTGTGTGCCTGTCCCAGTCTGAGTGGGCCTCAGGGACCATCAGGTCCACCTGGAAGAGATGGGAGGGACGGGAGGGATGGCAAGGACGGACGAGACTGCTGCTCAACTGGAGAGAGACAGATCTCTGGAGTTAGACTGGAGGAGATTCGAGAGATTGTTCGACTAATGGCTCATGAGGAGCTGAACAACCTCACTGAACAGATCTGTGCCAGGAACCCAGTCAAGGTAGTTGTAGAGTGTGCCTCCAACCAAACACATATGGCTCCAACCAAAGTGACTCCAATCTCAACTGACTCACAGCCATCAGTCCGTCCCACCACACAGCCCAACTGTCCCGGGCTCACTGCCTACAAACCTGCTACATCATGCAGAGCCATCCTTGACTGTGACCCCGCGACCCCGTCTGGCTACTACTGGATCTATAATAGAGTACCCCCTCAGAACAGGAGGTCTGTCCATCACATGTACTGTTACATGGAGGCTGACAAGTGTGGTGTGAGGGGAGTCATGAGAGTGACCCACATTGACATGAGAAACACCTCCACCAACTGCCCCACCCCTCTCACTCAGTACCAGCTAGACTCAGGAAAGAGAGTGTGTGGGTCAACTAAGACTGGATCAGTGACATGTGACTCTGTGGTCTTCCACACCCATCACTTCAGCTATCAACATGTGTGTGGGAGAGCTGTTGGGTTCTCCTACTTCCACCCATGTGCATTCCATTATTACAAGAATGGCGGTCAGACCACCATCAACCATGCCTATGTGGCTGGACTATCAATCACACATGGCCCTCAGGGTGAACGCCACCATATTTGGACATATGTAGGAGGGTACACAGAGACAGTACAGCATAGCTGTAACTGTCCCTGTGCTGCTACCCCAGGGGCCAGTCCACCACCATTTGTGGGGCAGGACTTCTATTGCGAGTCTGCCACACGCTACAACCCTCCCTCAGGGAGATGGTACACCAACAACACACTGTGGGATGGAGAAGACTGCTACCCTGGAAGCAGCTGCTGCAACAATGCTCTTGCTCCATGGTTCAGAAGGACACTTCAGGAGAAGACCACGGAGGACATAGAAGTGCGCTGGTGCACTGGACAGGGACTTGCTAAGGACAGAGTGGCCACTGAACTCTTGGAACTGTATATCTACTAGCTGCAGTAGTCAGCTTGTGAGACAAGAAGAGAGTAGTACACATACATTAGGCAGTTTATGTTACACTAGATTATACGTAGTGAGCCATTGTAGTTGTAGAACAGGACATGTATACTTCTACCTACAGTATACAGCACACAGTATGTACTGTTTGACTGGGTCTTTGTTATATACCCACATAAAGCTGTGCTTTGAATTCAGAATCATTGGTAACTTGTGCATGCTCATTGGGTTAATTGAAGCAATGCGGTCAGCCATCACAGAAAGCAAATAGCATATTATACAAGTACGTATGTGTGTGCATGAACAGTCTGATACCAACCTGTGACAGTCCAGTCCAGGTGATCATCACTAACAGAAAGGATGTAGCCCCACATGCAGCAACTGTAATGGGTTGACAGTTTGACTTACCGACTGATGTTCATTTCCTTGTGCAAGAATCCTTTTCACCACCCAAAGATGTGATGTGATTAGATAGTCCCATGCAGATCGGTATTATAGTCACTTACATAATATCTTTGGTATGGTAAATGTCTACAACTGCATGAAATTGCAATGCTTTGTTACTGTTAACCATTGGCAATACACATGTATAGGATATATGACTTTAATGTCTATATTATGTGCTTTCATAGCTATATAGATGACCTAAACTATATACACAAGGGGCTGCACTCAAGCTCATTATGAGGAATGAACAAAGCAAACATTACATCACAAGTAGTGCGCACATGCATGCACAAACACTATACTGTTGACATGCACACAAAGTCATGCAATTAGCTGTAGTCAATGAACATCTATTACAATCTTCTTTCTCTGAAGCACACAATGTCATATATGTGGATATAGGCTTGCACACAGAACACATAGGAGTACAACAGGTCCAAACATAATACTAAATGTCCAGTCCACTCAGGCAATGGAATTACCTGAACAAAGGTTTGATCTAAAAGCAAAACCATTACATATAACTATGCACTGTACCATGATGATGCAGTTGTATATCACTGAGTGAGCAGTCAGCTTCGAGTATCTATATGTTCCCGTAAATAGGCTCTGTATTAGCTGGATCATTCAAGTACGTTGGCTGGTTGAAACTTGCGGCACCGCCCTCCCATTGCTGCTGCTGCTCACTGCTTGACATGTTGTACTTTCTCTGCAGGTCTGAGTGCAGCTTGTGGCCTTCATCAAGCTTACCATTGCCTGGATCATTCAAGTACGTTGGCTGCTTCACACCTGTGGCACCACTCTCCCCTTGCTGCTGCTGCTCACTGCTTGACGTGTTATACCTTCTCTGCAGGTCTGGGTGCAGGCCATAGCCCTCCTCAAGGTTACTGCCCAGCTGTCTTTCCCCAGTCTGCCCCATGCCCTCAAGGACGCCCCTCTCATCTCCCAACTTACGGTAGACCATGGACATTGCAGGACGGCAGTGGAAACTGGGATTCCTTGTATACAAGAATGATGGATGATAGTGCACTTTGATATACTGTATATCAGATGTCAATAGTGAACAAGCTAGCAATTTGAACTATGCAACAAAGCACACATTTGCACTTGGAATGTTCACCACTGAATCCCAGCATGGGCGCAAGGAATGTCATTACTGACAAACTCCAGTCAACAATTGTCACTGAATGACAATTCTGTTATAAAATTGCTTGAAGTACTCACAAGTGACTAGATACATTGTGGTGCACTCATGCAAATTCCCAAACACTCTTATTGTATACCATAATTGTTCAAATAGAGGCTGGCCTCTATTTCTTTCAAGATTTAAATTACTGACCTGGCTGCTACTAAAAATCTGTACAAAATGAACTGATTACTAGCCACGTTTCCTAAATTTTATAAAATCTCTGACAACACATGGCTACCGTTGAGATTCGCACATGCTGAGAAGGCGCAAGTTCCCGGAAGTCAAAAAGCTCACAATTCAGTCTCGTCCAGTGACTCCCATCTCCCTCACAGTGGCTTCTTTTGTGGCTCTACTGTGTTCGCTCCATAACTTTAGCTGCAGGAAGAAGTAGCTATGCAGTGCACTTTCTCTTCAGACTTGGACATCGCTACTGCAGCAAGGTTTCCAGTCAGTCACTACATGTTGCACTGCATTCAATTTGTACCTAAAGCATGTATCTCAGATGCTAAGGAGTGCCAGTGTGTTGATTTTAGACCCAGTTTTAAATCAAACCTGGTCTCTATTCGAGACCCAGACTCTATTAAAGATTCACTGTTTGGACCCCGGCTTCTATTCAAGTCTCGGCTTCAGTACGAAAATTACAGTATGGCCACACTAACACACACACATTCAGTTGAGCTGTCATAAAGTTCATTTTTTATACTTGCAGTGTATTTCTCCCACTCACCAGCAGTCAACCATGATCCTGTAGATCTCCCTGGGGCAGCCGGGAGGAGGGGGCTGGCAGTATCCAGAGTCTGCACTCAGCATCTGCACCAACTGTATAATATACAGGTGTGCAGTTGTATAGCACATACGCAAACTGTATGTCACAAAAAGTTGTGATCAATACAGAAGTTCATGTAGCACTCTGGATTCCAAACATTAAAGTTAATATTTCTTGATATATGAAATAATATACAAGTCCAAATTAGTATGGTGATGTCATACAATAAAGAATGAATGATGTTGTAATATGAATAAAATTAATTACTTCAAGGTTGATGGAGGGTATTGCTAATAAACAATAAATATCACAGAGAACTTCATAGATTTACTAAGGCAGATTTTTCCTCCTCTGCTAGAGTCTGTTCTTGTAGAATATTTGTGGCACCGCCCACCCCAGACACTCACTATAGGCAAGCAACAGGGTGAAACACTGAGATTCGAAGCAATTCCTCAAGCTGTACATTTGATTGTCCATACAGTTACAAATTTTGTGCAATGTATACAGCAAACCCTCTTTTGCAAACTCTCACAGCAAATACGTACTTTGACTCCACTCCTCCATTTTGAAAGTGATGCAAATTTCTTATCCAGGAGTATGTATTTAGCAATATACTGTATGCTGCACTAAAATAACTAAAATGGTAAGTTGGTGTTGTTGTGTGGCACTTGGCACACTCCACTATTAAGTCTTAGCATTAGGAAAACTGAGTCACTTTTGTGAGATAAGCAGGACTAGCTTAGACTGGATGACATGAAGCTGCATACAAAACACTGAGAATGCATTCACCACACAGACCTGATCCACTGAGAAGTCTTCAAATGGCTTGCGTCCCAGTGACCATATCTCATACATCACCATCCCATAGCTCCACACATCACTCTTTGTGGTGTACCGTTTGTACAAAATGGCCTCAGGAGCTGTCCACTTGACAGGAATCATACCTCCTTTGGGTTTGTAGTAGTAATCGTCACCCATTTCATGGGACATGCCAAAGTCAGCAAGCTAAAAGTGTATAAAACAGGCAAATTTCACATTAAATTTTGATTGAATTTTATAATAACCCCATCTACTCTAAGGTAAACCGGGGTAATTTCGTCACTAGGGTAATTCCATCACTAGGATTTTGTCTCGACTCTTGTTCCTTGGCTGTGGGCTTTAAGGTCACCACAACACCGCTGTTTTACAACCAATCCACTACACTGTCTAAACCTAAACGGATGTGAGCGCGCTCCTTTTCGATAAGTAGTGGTAGACTCACATGACGGAATTACCCCACTCTGAAATAGTGACAGAATTACCCCGGTTTACCTTACATGTACACAAACAGAAGAATACTTTCACTTCCTGCTGTGCCCCCCCCCCAGACAGAAGACAAGGTTCAGAAATCAGCATGTAAGTGATAGCAACTATGCATACGTAGTCTCAGGTAGCCCAGATCACTTCTCCCCTCCGTTTTTACTTCTGACATCATCAGTCTTGCACAATAGCAGGAACAAAGGAAAGGATCTTGGCTACATGAGACTAATGCACACATGTACGGAAGGCTACACATGTGAGTTAAATCACATACTTTACAGGTCCCTTCTTGGGAAAGAAGAATATTCCGGGCTGCCAGATCACGGTGGACAAAGTCCTTGTTGTGAAGGAAGGTGAGGGCACCAGCAATCTCCTGGCAGAAGTGGAGCAATTTCAGTGCCAGTGGTTGCTTAATCGTCCTGCATACACAGGAATACAGACAAAAGGACTAATAATAATCACATCACATCAGTAAGGTATGTATACAGTGGAGTTATGTACCACAGTCAGTTGTATCTATGAAGTGGTGATGGAAATCATGACTCAGAAGAGAGAAAGTGAGGATTCTGAAGGGAGAAATTGCCACCATTCAGTAACAAACCCAGGACAAACTACACTCTAACTCAGAGTCTCAACTATCCCATTGTGCCAAACTAGTCTATAAGGTGAGGAGAGACAAATTGTTGCTGCCAGGTCATTTGGCTTGCATATGGGTGGCTGAAACCCTCTGGTATACCAACCCTTACTAATGTAGGGTATCAGTTGTTAGCATAATACCACGCATCATACCACCATCTAACACTGTACCATGCCTCCACATCACATCACAACACCCCAACTAGTCTGCAGTGCTCCTGCCTCCCACTCACATCTCCCTCAGCTTCACCAGATGGTCCCTAAGATCCCCACCGGGCAGAAACTCCATCACTAGCATAACCTGAGCACAACACAAGAAAAACAGCACTTGAAGTGTTAACATAGAGCTGCTACACTGTATATAGCAATGAATATCTAAACAAAGAGCGCATAATTCTACATTATACAGGCAAGCACTAATATGTGTGTACATACACATACAGAACCGAAACAATCTGCATTCACCGCAGCTAAATGCACAATGCCACACAGTTAAACATCAATGCTGGTGACAAGTTGCAAATTCTACATAATCTGTCCTACCCTCTCCATACCTGCAGGTGCTGATACTCATCAGCTGATACACTATAAAATATGCCTCAAGTGAACACATTCTGATGGGTGGACTGAGCCATTCAATACATCTTTTATTTTCACCAGTAATACATTAATTTCCACTACAGCAGGTTTATAGCTAGCACTTAGGAACACCATCCCCTAGGGAAGAGGCACTCACAACTAGATGCAGGACTTCCAGATGCAGCAAGTAATTGTGCACAAATTAATATAGATATGTAATCAAATTAATATACTGTTAATCTACCTGTACAGGCCCTAGTCTTTAGTGCATATGAGTATCTCTTTAACTATTTACCTTGCATGCTAACAAGTGACATCAATTGGCCACAAGGAGTCGCTGCATGTTGTCACTCACCAATGCTACATGTATACACATCTGTCAACTCCAATACACTATGCTATTTTCTATATACAGCATTCATGTTCAATATTGATTTGAACAACAATGAAGTAGAAAATGAAAGTTTACCAGTACATTATGGGTCACTTTGGTCAACGTTTTACTTACTCGCTCTTACAGTTTCACTTTGATTACTCTTATGAAAGTGAACCAAAAGCACATCTCACCATGCCTGTATGCTCACCTAGGTATGCATATATATACGTGCAAATCCAACATATACTGTATACACGTATACTACACCATGTATCTGTACAAATGTCCTATACAGTATGATAATGTGGTAGAGGCTCATGCTACGCTGTCTAGCAGGTTTATGAGGCGTTGATGAGCATTCACGTAGCTAAAAAGGAGAGTTCAAGTAAAACGTATCGACCACGAGGTGGTGGTGGTGGACGTGGTCGAAACGTTTTACTTGAACTCTCCTTTTTAGCTAGGTGAATGCTCATCAACGCCTCATAAACCTGCTATACAGTATGCATTATGCTATGGGGATTTATATTAGCACTTGCATAGTTACTTTAACAAGGGCAGAGGCCTAATTAGAAAATCTGTCGTCTGTTAGAAAATTTGTCAAATCTCATACTTTCTCAGCATACCAAGCACCTGATCGCGAGCGCCTCCAAATGCCCTAGGCATTATTTGTATTATGCATTTACTTTAGATTAGTGCAATATATTGTTACTTGCACTGTATCTATATACACAAGTCCATCTCTCCCAGTGCAGAGCAGAATAAGCCTGTGACCACTTTGTATGCAAATTAGGAGTAAGGAATGAATGTAAGTATTATTACTATACCATAGCATAGCAGCAATATACACAACAGTACGTATGTTGGTGATAGTGGTCAATGGTATACATGAACCATATATGGGCATGTGCGTGTGTAAGTATGCCTTAACCAGTAAACAGTAGCAGGGTCGAAGTGTTAGTTGTACTGTTGTCTGTGAAGTGGTGGTATGTCTTGGCACAGAGGCAAGAGTCTGCTTACCAAACAACTAGTCGCTGAGGTTAACACACACTTACGTAGTGTCGACCACTTATGTACACCTGGTACAAATACAATACAGATATTCCAAAACAATCACATATTGACGCAATTAAGGAACTTGTGAATGGCATGTACGTACCCATACATGCCATTCGTGTACCCATGCTTCTCTCATAATCTTACAGAAGTTACAGTTTACAGCCACACAGACACAGCAATTTGCCGCACACAATTCTGGAAGAGGAAGGTGGGTCATCAGCTATGAGTACTCCACTGTGCAGTTGGGCCAAACAAGCAGTATAGCCTCCTATCCTATAGCCTAGCCGGTCACATGCATGCATATGCAACAAGAACATGCAAGTCCATGTAGGCCCACCTCTCCAGTGTTGTTGTTCATCTGTCTCACTCCAAAAAACTGGACCACATTGGGGTGTCTGAACTGTCCCATTATGGCCGCTTCCTTGAGTAACTTAACCCTTTCACTGTAGTCTGCTCCAGCTTTGAGTGACTTGACAGCTACCATTTTTACACCCTCAGTCGATCGCATCTCTCCCTTAAAGACGTCACCGAACTCTCCCTCTCCGAGCTTGCCCAGCAACATGAGCTCAGAGGCAGGGATTACAGGGTAGCCTCTGACTGACATCTGGAGCTGTATCTCTGCGGGGTCGTCTGGTGGCTCCCAGTAGATCTCATTACCGCCACCTTTCACTTCCTGTTCATAGTCCCTTGGCTCCTGTGACTGGGGCTGCATGATATGAAAGGAATATAATGTATTGAGGAATGGGTGTGACCAGGTGTGTGGGGGTGGAGGTACTGTGTGTGTGTGCGTGTGTGTGTGTGTGTGTGTGTGTGTGTGTGTGTGTGTGTGTGTGTGTGTGTCTGTCTGTGTGTGTGTGTGTGTGTGTGTGTGTGTGTGTGTGTGTGTGTGTGTGTGTGTGTGTGTGTGTGTGTGTGTCTGTGTGTGTGTGTGTGTGTGTGTGTGTGTGTGTGTCTGTCTGTCTGTGTGTGTGTGTGTGTGTGTGTGTGTGTGTGTGTGTGTGTGTGTGTGTGTGTGTGTGTGTGTGTGTGTGTGTGTGTGTGTGTGTGTGTGTATGTGTGTGTGCATGTGGGTGAGCATGTATGTTTCATGGCATCTACTGTATGTGATGTGTTTGCATGTATGGAACTGGAATACAAGACAACACATACTGTATGTACCGTACAGTGCAGCAATTCATACACGTGTGATGAAGTCAGCACATAATGTAAAAGACTTGTTGAATGGCACAAGATCCAAACTGTTACAGTAACTGACAGTGATTCAGTTTACTCTAGTAACAGCATAATGTCTGTTGTTTCAGTTACAAAGTCACAGAAACACCTTTCACTTCAACCCTACATCGCTGTACATCCCAGTTACGTGCACCTTATGCCTGCATGACCAGTCATCAAAACTGAAGCTAATTCTGTACATGAATACACCACACACAGTACTTCTGAAATGACCTCTGACACACACACAGGCATTGGAAAGCTTTGTATTGCAGTAATACCTCAATATCTATATGTCTCTTTTATGCGAAGTTTTAACATGACACATTCATAGCTACCTGCTACTATGCCACTGTGTACAACACCACTGCTTCTACAATTAACTGGCTGAATGTACTACAGTCAACCAGGTCACTATCCATGACCACCACCTTGCAAGCATGATACCCGTTTAAGCATGTCATATGCATCCGCTAGTTTGAGCGACCACTTCCTCTTCAACTATGAATGCGTGTACCTTCTGTGCTATTCATGACACAGTCAACTCACTGCAGAGTCTAGGGCCTCATATGTGGGCTGGCAATTTGCGGTGTTGCTACCTCCAGCAAGCAGTATGCTATTCCTTCTTTGCCCTCCTCCAACCTTGCCTTCCTCATCAACAGTCAAAAGCTTGGAGCCACGTCTAGGGGGGGTGCCAACACTTGAAGCAAGAGTAGCATGTGAGGAATCAGAATCCATTCGCCATATAGGCTTTGCCTCAGAGGGGACAGCTGCGCTAGATATGCTCTGTCCTGTATGTGGAATATAGTGGAACCTGTCTCAGTTGGTCACTGTGTAAGGCAATCACATAGCTACGTACCTCTACAAAACAGCCAGCCTCCCCTGGCCCTAAAGAAGCATTAACATTGCACGGAACATTGCAGTCTACCTCTGTAATGCAGCCACCTCTCTCTAAAGACCAGTAATACAGTAACTGGGCCACAGGAGGCTGGCTAAGGCAGGTTTTGCTGTACAACTGTAGGACGAATGCTGACTACACAGTGTACCATGAGTGCATAAGAGTACTCTTGACATATTTGTCTCAGTATGCATTTGAAGGAAGTGTTTGAGCGCCCACACCCACACTATATATGCACAATGTGTGTGTGTGTGTGTGTGTGTGTGTGTGTGTGTGTGTGTGTGTGTGTGTGTGTGTGTGTGTGTGTGTGTGTGTGTGTGTGTGTGTTGTATATGCATGATAGGGTGTGACAGTCGCCACTCTTCCATACATTCAGGAAAGAGTTTAGACAGTGTGCATTCACATCTTTATGCACAGTACGCATTCAAACTCTCATCCTCAAGATAGCTAGAGAATGCACATGTGTCAAATACACATCACTCACTTGTCCGTGTCTGCAGCTCCAATGTGTGGAAGCAAGCCCCTAGCTTCTTCAGTACATATTTCTTCTTGTAGCAGAGGATGCAGACAGCAATGAAAGCTGTTGTCTCTGTACACATCACGATCACTAACAGTGTCACCACAGCAGTTCCTGTGCTTGACCAAGAACAAGTGCAATTGCCTCCGTCTGTAAAACAGTCAAGAATGCCATACTGCACTCATACTTTGGCACATAACAGTCTGAGAAGTTGTGGTACAGTGCTAGTAGAGGAGTTGGAAACAAGACTTGTTCATCCCCTCCTCCCATCACTTTATCTCAACTCTCATCCCTTCGAATTCTCCATCCACTATCACCCCTACTATCACCAGCTAACACAGCACACTCCTATACAAATAATATACAGCACACTATGACACAGGTTATAACAAGATGTTGTGAAAACAGCTGCAGCTGGAAGATGATAGCACTGAAGCTCTCAGCATTGTGTGAAAGACACACAACACACACACACACACACACACACACACACACACACACACACACACAACACACCAGTAGCAGCAGCCAGCTCCTGTACACACTGAAGGATAGCCACAGTGACAAGCAGGCTCCAAAGCCTCTCCATCCTCACCCAGTTCACTCAAACCGTGCCAACAATTGAAGTACGGTGTACACAAGGTTACGCTTCATTTGCTATTCATAGCCATTGGGTCTCGCTACCAGACCACACCGTGAAAGCACTACTTACTACATTTTCAATTTCATCGCCATTCAGTCATTGACAAGAGTTCTTGTATGCATGCAGGAGGAAGGGCGTAACAATACAAGCTAATTCACCATTTAGCTAATTCAGTTTTGCAAGCAAACTTAATTGTCCACACACACGTATGCACGTACACAAACACATCCCATAATGAGCTGTACACACGTAGAGTATAGAGCATGTGCAATGAAGTACGTACTGTGAAACATAACCTGCTTTCAACTTCCTCTACAGTTACGCTATTGGCCTACTTGTGTGTATACTGTGCTAAGCTGTACAGTATGAGACACGTACTGATCAATTGAGGTTAAGAGTCAAGAGACTCAAAGTGCAGGGCTGCTTGCTAACTAATAGAAGTTGACAAGTGTACAGTATTATAAATGTATAGAATTTCAAACATGTGGAGCCATCCCCTAGGCCTCACACTGTACACACTGATACCCTCCAGACAACTATTTCAACAATATGACATGAATATGCAACATCATGCTCTCATGCCATGAAATGCGCATGAACTCACACAACACTCCACATCTAACAGCTCAGCACCTTACACCTACATACCATGCAAGGAGCTGTTTTAGTGTTAGGGGATGATTTAATGATATTGTAGAGGCTCATTGCCACGTTGTATAGGTTCTTCAAGTGGGAGTTAATGAGCAATTCCTGCGTGGCACAAGTAATTCAGCAGAACGTTTCGGCCCAGAAAGCCTTCTTCAGCTGTTAGGTGATTTTATGCCAATAACTGCTGAGTTGCATGTTATTGTTCATAATCTTATCCATGGAAGAAGCCTATGACACAAACATGTACGTATCACTATGTATGTATGTACTTGGAGTTGAAAAGGTCGTATGTCTCCTTCAACCAGTTGACTTCATGTAGTCAACACAACAGGATGCAGTGGTAGCTACACCATACAGACTGGGCCAACATGCACAGGCTACAGCTACATGTACAGGCTACAGCTACATGCACAGGCTACAGCACAGGCTACAGCAACATGCATAGGCTACAGCTACATGCACAGGCTACAGCACAGGCTACAGCTACATGCACAGGCTACAGCACAGGCTACAGCTACATGCACAGGCTACAGCAACATGCATAGGCTACAGCTACATGCACAGGCTACAGCTACATGCACAGGCTACAGCTACATGTACAGGCTACAGCTACATGTACAGGCTACAGCTACATGCACAGGCTATGGCTACATGCACAGGCTACAGCACAGGCTACAGCTACATGCACAGGCTACAGCAACATGCATAGGCTACAGCTACATGCACAGGCTACAGCTACATGCACAGGCTACAGCTACATGTACAGGCTACAGCTACATGTACAGGCTACAGCTACATGCACAGGCTATGGCTACATGCACAGGCTACAGCACAGGCTACAGCTACATGCACAGGCTACAGCTACATGTACAGGCTACAGCTACATGCACAGGCTACAGCTACATGTACAGGCTACAGCTACATGCACAGGCTACAGCTACATGCACAGGCTACAGCTACATGCACAGGCTACAGCACAGGCTATGGCTACATGCATAGGCTACAGCTACATGCATAGGCTACAGCTACATGCATAGGCTACAGCTACATGCACAGGCTACAGCTACATGCACAGGCTACAGCTACATGTACAGGCTACAGCTACATGCACAGGCTATGGCTACATGCAAAGGTTGGTTAACCACATGGAATTCTCTGACAAAATACACACACACACACACACACACACACAGAGCAGTTGTACATGAGGATTGGTGCAAGTGAAACAAAATAAATAAAATTGATCATTGTTGGTGGTTGCCCTGTGTTCTTCCCGCAACTGTAGAAGAGGAGGCATTTCGTTCAGCCTTCCCACTGTCACCACTGACGGTGGTCGGTGTCTTCCCTCCAGCCTTAGCAAGCAGTCCACCTGAAGGACCAGTCCTCTTTAGAGGGAGTAGTAGCAGGAGACAAGACGTAAGAGGTGGATGGAAGAAATCAGAAGGGTGCAAGGTAGAGAGAAACATGGGAGGAGGAAGGACGGGAGGTAAGAGAGAGGGGGAAAAGGAGGAAATGTGAGAGATTAGGGGGCAAGAAGAGGGAAGGAAGGGTAAGAGGAAAGTGAGATGAAAGTGGAAGTGAATGAAGAGAACACATGGAAGGTTAGAATTAAAGATGGGATGAAGGAAAGATACAAAGTCAATGCAGATACGCACACTGCAGCACAGTTAGCACCTCCGTACATCTCTACTCCACTCAACAGCATAGCTCACCATTGCATTGCTTCTCTTCCCCTCAGCGCCACTGTCCTGAGGAAGGTTCTGTAATAGCCACTCCTCAAGCTGCTCCAACAAACCCTTCTTCTTCCATATCTTGGCTTCCTTCATGATGTCCTGCACAAAGACCCGTTTCACCTCAACAGAGCCTCTAATGTTCTTGATGTGTCTCAAGATGGCATCATTGTCTGCAAAGTGATGGGAGAAACAGGTACAAATACTCAAGCAGCCAATGCTTAAACAAGCCCCTTGAGGTCTGTGTACGGCCACCCCACACCACCATCACACCCTACCACTCCGACCTCCATTGCACTACAGTACAAATCTTACACATCTGTTGGAGCACATACATACATAGCATCATTGACTCATCCGTTGACCCTCCCATCAACTGAGTGAATCAAGTGTGCATACACTCAGTACTAATACCATAAGCCTACTAATTTAGTGAATTTAGCGAGTATTGCAAAATTGCTAAAAAATGTAACCAAAAATTTCTTTGGATTGGCAAATACTTACTAAAATTAATACTTGGAATTTGCTATAACTAGTACCCGCCAAATCCTGGATCAAAACAGTAAATTCAGTTGCCACTAAAATTTGCCATCTTAAGGTATTCAATGGGCCGTAGCCGCTCACCAGACTACTAAGGGAATGCAGATCTACAGGTATGAACTATCCATACTGTACATGACATGAAAGCCGTGAATAAAGTGGATGCTCCCAACTGCACACTTGATAGCACTAATACTACACTTTTGGCTATTCACTGCACACATGAGTAAATTGCACTACTCTGATAGACTCACTCTTGCCAGCTTTCCTGATCTCCTTCAGGATGCTGGCCTTCACTTTAGCATTCTCCTGCCCTTGCTGTTTCTGGAACTCTTCTGTGAGGACCTTGGAAGCTGATGATCCTTCTGTCTTGAGCCCAAGGCGAGAGAGAGGGCCATGCAGCGAGGTAGAGGGTAGGGGCTTGACTCTCTTGCTGTTGGGTGAAGGCTGGTCTGTGGAGAGCTGTCTCTTTACCGGGAGACCCAGGTGCTCATTCGGTGAAGGACTTCTCCTCTTCTCTGCCTGCTTCAAGAGGGACACCTGCCCGGCTTTCACACTTCCACCATCCACTTTTGGCCCTTCTGTTGGCACTTGATCGGCTGTCTTGTTGGGTTGGGGTCTCTCCAGTGGCATGCTGTTCCACACTAGGTACAGGGTGGTTTGGATTAGAGAGGAGCAACTCAGGGCTAGTCCTTCCACTGTGGTCCATTGGTTCTGCATTAGTTGCCACTTGTACAGAAGGTTTACGGGTGGAAGAGTGGTCAACTGGGTCGGGCCGGTGGGGTGTTGGCTGAGTGGGAGGGGCTTTGGATGTGGTTCTATCACTAGTAGAAGTTACAGTGTCAGTTGGAGTGTGAGGAGGGGTGGGGGGTGAAGGAGAGGGTGAAGCCGATCGAGACCTGAAGCGAAGTCCCCGGCTGTGGGTCCGTGACTTCCGGCGCGAACTCCCCACATTGACCATGTGTTCATCAGCTTCCTCATTCTCTCTCTGTAAAGTGAAGGAGAAGCACAGCAAGCAGCTAGTTGGCACTCTCATACTCATCACCAGCACCAATGACCTGCATCTTCTAAACGTAGCAAGGAGATTAGGCAAACACCTCAATTCTCGGTATGCTGAGTTAGGCAATTTTCAGTCAAATTGTCGAGTACCCTCTACAGCCTTGTATATTGCTACACACAGGGTATATACGTACGCAGTATATATACCGTCCTGCGGGGATGCAGTGTTGGGTTGTTCGGGTCTAGTACACCATAATGAGCCTCTATAGCATTGTGGAGAAAGATGCCCCAACCCTCTCTGTACTGTACATGATGTGAGTCCTACACAACTCTCAAAGAAAGGTATCAAGCAAGCAAACTGAGTAAACAAGAAGCAGCTTGTTCTTACACTACTTGAGGCTAGTGCAATAAGTACACTTGAGGGGAAAGGGCACGAAGAGGCCAATGAACAGGTGACTAGGTCTTGATGGGCAGTGTGCTAGCACTTCACTGTAGCTACACTGTGTTAGACTAACATTGAATGCCACAATTTCTGAACAAAATACCCAATGATTCCCCACCATACAATATATGATAACACTACACGTCTGCAACCATCTGAAGTCGTAGCATGTCTCACTCTGAAAGCAGCAAACCCTGAACCCACGCTAACATGGATCAGTGGATATGTTTACAGCAGATTTACTGACATCACACAATTTGCTTTGCGTACAGTTTTGCTCACCTTTGTATCATTCTTCTCCAGTCGATATGGGTTGCCAAAGAGTTGTGTCCGCACAGCTCCAGTGTCCACCTCCCTTAGAGGGTTAATCTTCTTGAGGTGCTCCTGGTAGTTACCCATTTGACTGATGGGGATTTCATGGCCATTGACTGGAGGGAGAGGGGAGGAGTAGGGAGGGAAGGGGGAGGGAGAAGAGCAGGGTGATGGATGAAGTAGGATGTGTAAGGAGGGGAGTAGCAAGAAAGGGTGGCAAGTTGGTTACGGAGTAGACATGTCCAGAACAAGTCATCAGAAAAATTAGAACTTGTGGTCATCACTGGTCTCAGTAGACCGTCGTGTATTTCATCACATGACTTTACATCACAGCACAGATGTGTGACACGAGACACATTGCACGCCCACTAGACCCATAAGGAACAATCAGAGCAGTTTCCACGGCTTACTGCATGTCTGTCTGTGTCCAAACACCAGCTGACACCCCGTCACAACCCTCAGCTCACCCCCTTCACAACCCTCAACTTACCCCCTTCGCAACCCTCAGCTCACCCCCTTCACACTTCTCAGCTCACCCTCTTCACAACCCTCAACTCACCCCCTTCACAACCCTCAACTCACCCCCTTCACAACCCTCAACTCACCCCCTTCACAACCCTCACCCCAGCCCCTTCACAACCCTCACCCCACCCCCTTCACAACCCTCACCCCACCCCCTTCACAACCCTCAGCTCACCCTCTTCACAACCCTCACCCCACCCCCTTCACAACCCTCACCCCACCCCCTTCACAACCCTCAGCTCACCCCCTTCACAACCCTCAACTCACCCCCTTCACAACCCTCAACTCACCCCCTTCACAACCCTCAACTCACCCCCTTCACAACCCTCACCCCACCCCCTTCACAACCCTCAACTCACCCCCTTCACAACCCTCAACTCACCCCCTTCACAACCCTCACCCCACCCCCTTCACAACCCTCAGCTCACCCTCTTCACAACCCTCAATTCACCCTCTTCACAACCCTCACCCCACCCCCTTCACAACCCTCAACTCACCCCCTTCACAACCCTCACCCCACCCCCTTCACAACCCTCAACTCACCCCCTTCACAACCCTCAACTCACCCCCTCACAACCCTCACCCCGGCCCCTTCACAACCCTCACTTCACCCCCTTCACAACCCTCACCCCATCCCCACACACCTCACCCACACTCCTATAGCCTCACCTTCCTCAGAGGGCTGATTGAACTTGTGCCTACTCCGGGTCAACACATCCCTCATCTGCTTCAGCTGCTGCAGCAGACCCAAACGAGGTACCGCTAAGGGGCGTGTCTTCCATGGGGAACCCCCTTCCAGTGTTGCTACTGGCAATGCCACGTCCACAGAGATGCGAGGACCGAAATACAGCCTGAGCATACACAGACAGACAGACAGACACAAGCTGACACAAACACTCAAACACCAGTCACCAGCTAGATTTGTACTTCAACACATGATGTTGTGAGTGAGTCATCAGAAAAATTGGAACTTTTGGTCATCCTTGACTCAAAAGTGAACCTCAGTAGACCGTCGTGTATTTCATCACATGACTCTCTTCACCACGCCAAACAGTTCATTATTCCTTAGTCAACAGTGGTCAGATTCAATGGTACACTGTAATGATTACATGGTGAGTGGGTGGATCCAAAGTTGATACTAGGCGTGCACTCCACTCACAGATGCCCTCAGCAAGATTACACTAATGCAGTGCTTAGCTGTGAGCTATGACAAACCATCAGCTACCAATCTACACACTGATGCCATCCCACTAGCAAAGGCTCAACACATACACCACATCTGTTCTCTCACCAACAACCCACAGGAGTCAGCCTACACCCACAGAAAGAGAAGTTGGTCTATAACATCATGGAAGGAGTCAGTCACTCGCAGTTGCAGAGGATGAAGAGAAGGGTAACTCACTGGGTCTTGCTCTTGTGGTTGCTGCTGCTATAGTCTCCCTTGTTCCTAGCCACGATGGATATGATACGCTCACTCTCAAGCTTTGCCTGCAAGTGTAGAGGTAGTTGTGCAATATGCTAAAACAATTGAGCAACATACATACTACAATGATTGCACAACATACTGGGGAAGGCATGTACACGTGCACATCCACACCTACACACACCCACACACTCACACACACACACCCACACACCCACACACACACAGAATACAACAATGCCTAGCATACACGTGTACATGTGCAAGATACTGATACTGTCATTCATGCTATCACAGTGAAAGCATTCACAAGGAATAGATGGTGTTACACTGGTGTACCTGTTTCCTGAACTTCTTCAATGTGGTTGTCACGTCAGGACTCATCTGTCCATCAAAGAACTCAGGTACTAGGGATGGGGATGCCCCTAGCAACCGCATAGCATTGCGCAAGGGCTATCAGGGAGAAACACAATGCACTAAAGAGCACAGCACAATGCAGTACATTACCATGTGCATAGGAACAGCTGCTCTTAGCACAACATGTGTAGGGACTCATCCTTCATGTACGACACACCAAGATTTATGGAGCGTTGATGAGCATTCACGTAGCTGTAGGTCTGGTTCCAGTAAAACGTTTCGTCCACAAAGGTCTTCATCAGTTACAAAACTCTCGGGTCTGCGGTCTCAGTTTTGTAACTGATGAAGACCTTCGTGGTCGAAATGTTTTTACTGGAACCAGACCTACAGCTACGTGAATGCTCATCAACGCTCCATAACTCTGCTAGACAACGTAGCATGAGCCTCTACCACATTATCACACACCAAGAAATGGAAGATCAGTGGTGCTTGCATTCTACATGTATGGAGTACTTGATAAGAGGCCACGGCACAATAATGGGCTGTAGCAGTCATTTGATACATGAGAGTAAAAGTGTTGGGAGGTACAAAGGGAGCCTGCTAGCATAACAGCACAAGAACTGCGGCAAACAATAGTCGACAAAGACCATGAAGTTCTTTGTCAGGTGCCTACGAAGCTGACTTGTACACAGCTGACAAAGAAAGTTGCTGTAGATATGTGGCCCTATCAACCATTGTGCTTGCTACTGCACATTACTTGCTTCTTTAGAACACTTCCCTTATTTGGGTTAAGTGGTTGATAAATCAAAAACTCTTCTGTTCTCTTCAGACTGACACTATGCCCAAGTACAGTCTTAGGGCACTAAATGATAAATAAGGTTAGTCTCACATGACATGACGGTGACATGCATGGTGACACACCTGTGACAAACATGGTGACACCAACCTGTGACAAACATGGTGACACACCTGTGACATGCATGGTGACACCCACCTGTGCATAGTACGATGGCAGTGTGCTGATGTACTCAGCAAACCCATGTCTCCAGTTCGGAGGTGGCTTCATTCGATTACGAATGAGGTCATCTGAAAGGACAAGATGGGGAGTGGGGGATACTGAGGTGGGGGCCAGGTGGATGTCTGGACATATTCCCTCAAACACGCGCGCGCGCACACACACGCACACACATACGCACACACACACACACACACACACACACACACACACACACACACACACACACACACACACACACACACACACACACACACACACACACACACACACACACACACATACACACCACACACACACACACACACACACACACACCATATACACCATATGAATACTGATACATCATGCATGTACAGTGCATCACACACACAGGTCTGTCCTCCTGCTGGGGATACTCTGCCTGTGGTGGTAGTGACTCACCAATGAGAGGAATGATTTGTGGGTAGTTGAAAGGCATGATGAAGAGATTTACGCACTGTAGACTGGTGCTGGCCTTCAGGTAGCCAAAGGGATGGGAGAATTCACCTTCCTTCCCACTGTTGGCAATGTACACCTGGGGGGGAGGGAGAGGAGGGGTGTGGTGTGATGGGAGGGGAGGGGAGAGGAGGTGGTGTGATGGGAGAGGGAGGGAAAAAGAGGGATGTGGTGTGATGGGAGGGAAGGAGAGGAGAGGTGGTGTGTTGGGAGGGGAGAAGAGGGTGTGGTTTGATGGGAGGGGAAGGGAGAGGAGGGGTGTGGTGTGATGGGAAGATGGGAGGATGGAGAGAGGGAAAGGGAGAGGAGGAAGAGGGAGGATGAGGAGGGTGAAATATGGTGGAGGGTGAGAAGAGGTACGTACATAGGATAGGGGGTGACAGTGAGGGGGCAAATAAGAAACCCAGAATGACATCACATACTTAGTAGCCCACGCGCTCACAAACTAACAACTTTTGGACTGTAAACAACACATGCTAACCTGCCAACAAACATTAGGTTTCTTCTTAGCAAGAATGTGCTGGGTGAGAGGAGAGGGCTCAAGTTCATACTTGTCAAACGGGAAGCTCTCGATCAACATGGGGGACACATCAGTGTCCCTGAACCACACGACAGGGCTGGAGTTTCTTGCAGGCTGTGGTTAAGGCATGGGGGAGGAGAGGTGAGAGTGCACAGTGAAACCACAATACACAAGGGAATAAACATAGTAATTGCACTGGTCTGTATTGTTTACTAATTTTGTCCACATCTAATTAGTAAGGAAGTAGGTATGTGTGTACGTATGTACAGTGGAGACACTGTATCTGATCCAGCTAGTAGGGGTGATAGCACTGCAATACAGTGAGTGACTCTTCGCTAGTCAAGACACTTTCGGGATAGGTGGGACAAGCCAACGAGTCTTGAATAGAAAGGTGACCTTATTTGGGAGATAGTTTTGTACACATCTGTTTGTAGCGAGACAGTAGACACTGCCCTCATTAGAGAGGTGTCTCGCATTCCGAGAGTCCTTTATAAGGGAGTTACACTGCACTCTACACTACATATTCACAGTTGCATGCAGGTAGGGAAGGCTACAGTCACATTACCATGCCAGTAGCCAAGGGTGTGCTTGTGTGACGGTCAATGTACCAGTTTCTTTGTGTTCATGTCGGGCCAAAACGATTCTGGGATGGGCCAGTGTCCGGCCGCCATACTGGTCTTGGGGTTGTACTTGACAAAGATCATCTTCTTCACATTCTGCCATGAGGCCCCACCCCCAGCCCCACCCCCTCTGCTGTCCACTTCCCCTGTCAGGTTCTGCAGGGACAAGACCACAACTACAGTTATTCCAACCACCTTGATACAAACGTCCACACTAATTGTGCTACGGTTACAGCACAGGAACACACCCAAAGGCAGAAGCCCTTGATGTCTGAGTTCACGCGACAACACTAACAGAAGCAATCACACCTACACCTGCCATTTCTATTGAACCCGCATTCCTCTTCACATTCATAACGTCATGTGTGGGGTTCCCAGCAACACAGAGGTTTAGTACTAATGGACTCAGCTCATTAAATTTACTTTCATTAATTGCAATTACTGCACATAGCGCATGCTACTTATCTCCAATCCCATTCTGTAATTCTACACAAACAAGAATACACTGAAGAGCGCCTGTCCGACTAGGTTGGATTGAACTGAGGTGAACGCACAAGGATTTCAGAACAAATCATGCAGCTTAGATTGAAAAACAGTGTAGGACATTTTGACCCGAAAGTCTTGTCAACTGTAGAACACAAGAGTTGACATAGACCGCGGGGGTCAAACTTTCCCACACTGCCTTTCACTGATGTACAGCTGTGAGCCCCACTACACAGTTTATCAATCTGAGGTCTTCTCTGACGATTATGTGGTAGGGGCTCACACTACGGTGCAGTATGAACTTGTGAGTTTATGAGCTTCACATAGTGATAGGGGGCAGTGGAAAGACATTTTGACCGCATCGGTCTAAGCCAGTTGAAAAAGAAAGATTTGTTGGGACCAAATATTTCAGCAGCTAAACACACAGTGCAGGACAGTGTCATTACATCTACATACCAACATGCTTTAACCATTGAACACTTCCAATGTTGCCTTACCATTCCGCTCGGTGTTGGCTCTGCTTCTGTCTTTATCACCAGCCCCTCCTCCTTCACCTTCAGCCTTGGTGCATGCCCCTCCCCCTCCCCATGTGGGGGCACATAGTCAATGTTCCTAAAACACAACACTACTCCAGGGTGCATTCTCTGGACAATGGAGTCCATGGACTGGATGAAGGCGCGCTGGTTTGGCACCACAAACAACTGACCTGCGGGGGTGGGGCAGATGGGAGGAGCACCACAACACAGTAGATACAGGAGATGTGATGCATACACACACGCGCACACACATGCACACACACACACACACACATGCGCGCACACACACACACACACACACACACACGCACACGCACACACACATGCGCACACACACACACACACACACACACACACACACACACACACACACACACACACACACACACACACACACACACACACACACACACACACACACACACACACACCTCCAGTGTCTTCACACAGGCTGCTCAGAGGACCCTCTCCTGGGAGGCAGTCCTCAGAGGCCACTCCGACTCCCGGCAGCCGGAGCATGATGGTGAAGAGCCTCTGGTCCCAGCGGTAGGGCTCCTTGGTGAGCTGCTGCATCTCAGATACATCAGGCGGCTGGTACAACTGGTCAGGGGAAGGTAAAGGGAAGGGACTGTGAGATGTATAGCAAGACCATGTACAACATGGGCTTGGAATGTAGTGAACATAACCTAGTACTATAAGACATGAATGTGCTAATGTATTCAGACTACTAGTAGTACACAAACATACACCTAGTAATGTATTGTGCCAGTGTATTGAGGTCACCAATAGTACACAAACATACACCTAGTAATGTATTGTATTGAGACCACCAATAGTACAAAAACATACACCTAGTAATGTATGTAACAGTGTATTCAGAACTACTATTAGGTACACACATACATTGTAGCACAAGGGGTGTGGCAGGTGGGAGGGGACTACAGATGAGTATTGATAACTACTAATGTTATGCAAACAATCACCTAGTAACAACACAAATATAACACCTAGATGAGCCAATCTTCCATCAGCTGAACAGTGGTAGCACAGCAGGTATAATGTACATACCATTCAGACTCAGGAATGTCTCCTGCCTCCCCCTTTACTACCATAAATGGTCACGGTTATCCTCATCTCATTAGCACCTAAAATGGAGATCCCCTTACATAGGACTCCCTGAAGTGACAAAATCTCTCTAATCAATACAGTGACTACTGTCCAAGCTACACATAGAGAGGTGTACAAAACTACCTCTGAAGTAAGGCCACCTCTCTAATCAGGACACTTGGGCTTTTCTCAAACTGTCCCAAAGGCATCTGGAATAGTGAGGCATCACTGTTCCTACTCACTACACCCAATTCATGCTGGGTTGGTACAATATGGTACGGTTTGGTTCGGTACGGTACAAAAATTTGAACAGTTTACACGTAGCAACGAATGACAGGGACAGTACTAGTGCCGGGCAATCCGAATGGAAAGCAATGACTGACCAGCTCACTCTCACTGTTTCGCTGCAGCTTGTTCGTCCCAGTCATCTATCGTCTAGTCTTTTAAGAGCCCTAGAAACATCTGTGTGGAGTCCGGTGAAGTTGGTTGACGAGAGTGCCCACATAGCACAACGAGGGGCATACCGTATCGTAATATTATGGTATGGTACATTTGCAGAAGCAGACGGAGACTTTCAAGAGTGGTCCAGTTCGATACATTACGGTACCCATTTACATGCGTCATTTTTCAGTACCGTGCTGTACCAAACTGGACCATTCCAGGAAAATGTGCTAGTGTAAATGGAGTATTAGTGTTGAGTGAATCAATGTCCAGCTGAGCACATTTACACTAATCAACACCCTAGCCCTAACTCAAACAGTAATAGAAACTGCACATTTCCATTACATTGCCCACAGCAGTCACCTCTCTTAATACTCTATATGCAGACACAAGGAAACTAATCTTAATCAAATGGATTACTGGTGGGCTTTGAATTACAAACACGTATAATTATGAAGGCACAGTCTTTGCAGCTTACGGAGCAACCACCACAACCATACACAGCTACAGCCAGCAGCCATTTCGCAAGCAAACAGCTTGTTCACCACCACTGCATATACAAATTATAATGTGGCTTATGTGTGATAACACATTAATATGATCTGCATACAGTATGTATGTGTGTATGTACAATGTGATACAGCATGATTAAATAATAATTATGCAGACTCGTGAGTACGGTACTAGCATCTAGCATTTACCTACAGTGGTTTGCCATGCCCTTCAGAGACACACTGCACCATCCCTACATCTGCCCTTGTTCTTGGAGGAAACATTTTCACACACCCTATCTTCAGTGACAATACCCCTGTTATCAGACACTGTCCACGGGTCACAAACTGACTTACTTAAATTACACACGTGATAAATGAGCACATGTTGTGGGTACCTGCAAGAATAGCCTTCTGGCTATATAAATGTTTCACTGCACATTAATAAGGTTCCCAAACCCAATCCCAAAAACAGATGTGATTGTTACAGCTCATTGCTGTACCTCAAGGTATTGTGAAGAGGAACAGCTTGACCGATGCATCACATACAAGGTAGCGATAAGAACAGGTCACCGCAAAGGTCAGTTTGTCTAGCTGATGAAAACGTACACAGTAGACACATCTGACCTTTATAACTACCTTGTTGTGTGCTTGTTTGATCAATCTCTTCCTGTTTAATGAAACCTGTCAAGATCAAAGCAACTCTGCTGGTAGAATACCGTATACGCTTTAACTTTCGTGGGGTTAAAACTTTCGCGGTTCCCGAGTTTTCACGTTTTTCGCGTTTTTACTTTCGCAGTTGCAGAGTCTCAAGCAGGAGAAATAAAGCCTTGTGTAAGTTTTTGCAGTGCGAAACTTTCGCGGATGGTTGCTGATCCGCGAAAGTTTAACCCCGCAAAAGTTAAAGCGTATACAGTAGGCTCAATGCCACTTGTTCATTATAGGCCAACAGATCACAAGCAATGACACAGCAGATTAATCAACAACTGATTGCAGGACATTTCGGCCATTAAAGCCTTTGTCAGCTGCATACAAAACTGAGAAAGTACCGAGTGAGACCTGGTCTCACACTGTTGATTAATCTGCTGCGTCATTGCTCACAATCTATTCGCCTATACAATCCTGTTGAGTGGTACGACTACAGTCAATTTCAGAATGGTTGGCTAAACGACAAAAGGTTGAATAGCAAAATGGCGTGACATCACTATGTATTAGTATTGCTGCTTGCCATTACGTCACACCTATTGTCCAGTATTGCTGTTTGCTATGGCAACACACCATCTGCCATTTACCATTTGGACAATCATTCCGAAATTGACTGTACACACATCTCACTCAGCACTGGTCAGCACTGATTAGCACTGGTCAGCACTGATTAACACTGGTCAGCACTGGTCAGGAGTGGTCAGGACTGCTTGTACATACCTCTTTCTCAGCTCTCTCTTGTGTGGTAAAGTTGGTGCTGTCAGTGACAGCAATGATGACTGCCGGTTCCAGGAAGAAAGGATTCCGACCCTGCAATGAGACAGAGAGGAAGAAGTGGCAGTACTGTCAATATGACACTGGTTGATGGCAGTGAGCATTATACATACACGTATAATAGACATGGTGAAGTCAACACTGTCAATAAGTGTGTGTGTGGGAGGGGGGCAGCGAGGTAGTTTAAATTGGCACAGAAAATATATGCACCACTCGTTCCTGAAACACTGGAACACAAGTCATAGACTGAAGGTCTGATGCTGTGTCTGCTCCATCATACACACCAGTATAAACACATGCATGAACCTCACCCCACAGATAAGCAACGCTCCATCCACAGGCATGGAACCCAGCAAAGTACCGCATACTCGCTGTGCCCAGGTCCACAAAAAGTAACACATCAGCATAATGTTGTGTCATTACTGAAGTCCCTCAAATGACGTGTGACTATTCACGCAGGAAATAATTATTCACAGGTACAGGCCTTCATTCAGCACTTACACTTTCGCTGTACGGGGAGTGGCCACTCAGAGAGCTAGCACAAAGGACTCCTTCCCCTTGCCATGCACCACACACCACTACCAACACACACACACACACGCACGCGCACGCGCACACACACACACACACACACACACACACACACACACACACACACACTGTGCATCAGATACCATTTAGTAGGGCACACACAACAGGCAAGAACCCACTTCTTCCGCCCACCTCCGATGGTAGCCCTTCCATTCAGTAAGGGTCGAACAAATATCATAATTTAAGGTCAACTATTTGTTATTTGCAACGAGCGAATAGTTGAATATTCGTTCTACTGGAAGGGATAACAAAATATGGCAGTCGGCAGAGTAGCGAATACCAGAAGTGGAGGAGAAAGCCAGAGGAAGAACAGAACAGGCGCATTTGACCTGAACACATCACCTTCCAGTTGTCTCCCCGTAATCTGTGAAGGTCATGTGGCGTTTCGTTCTGTATATATTGACTGATTCGGCGAACAAAGCGAGGATTTAGGGCATCAGAAGCCATTTTATGATGTCATAAACCACACGAATATTCTAACGAATAAATTATTCGGCAAATTTTCGGCTACTGGACAAATATTCAACTATTTGGTTATTTGTTCAATCTTGACCATTCAGTAGTCCTCACCCAGCGCAATGACAGGTGACATGAGGCATACGAGGGAATGACAGCTGTTCTGTGTGCATTCTCAATACACCACAATGCATGAACCCCGTTCCCCACTAAAAGGCTTCATTAGGCATACCTAGCAGTCTTCTCGGACAATATTACAAGCCGTCATACTACCACAAGTTACAACAAGCAGTGGGAGGGGTAACACCAAACATCCAATTGGGCTGACAAGCACTGCACAAGGAATTCTCACTGTATTAAGGAACTGCTAATCGTTTCTTGTGGTCATAGAGGCTAATTAAAGGACATACGCACCACTTCACAGCATACACCACACAAGCACAGCACATCTAGGACGAGTCATGCATGAAGAATTCCTTTCCCCTTGTCACACTCCCCTGCACACGCCAATATCAGTTGGGAAGGGTAGGCGGAATAGCCACAGGGTTAACACAATGCACAAGACAAAGTCATCCACCTCACAGTATCAACCTGTCTATAAAGACCACCTGCAGTCATTGTGGACAGATGCTCTTTGTAAAACTGCTCTCCTCCTTCATAATAGATACTTGACATTCATAGGGCCCTTGCCCAGGTGGTGGGCAGTGTACACGGATGAGTGGAATTATCACCATACACAGAACATCTTATTGCTCGGGTGTGCTACTGCACACCTGGCAGGTATTACGGTATCAAGTGATTTACAATAGTACCACATACATCATTATTAATATAACCCACAAACACAAGCCTTTCAATTAGTCCCTTGTATGTTTAGTGCGGAATTGTTCGTTTCTTCTAAGTGAAAATTGCAGCCCATTGTAAATGTTAGCCATTTGTAATTATTGCTATTACTCAATACAGAACCAAGAAACAATAGCCAGTTCAATGTATCGTCATTTACAGCTAGCCATGCTGCAAGTTTAATATGAATCTGAACATAATGGGTCACTGTTCAAATGAGTATGCAACACTGCTCACAAATGTGTCCTGTGTTGTGCAGCAAGAGAGAGCAACTACAACTACTACACACAATTTATGTTAATTGACAGTAAAACAACCGGCACAGCATCTGATTGAAAATGTCAGCAAGATTCCAACCCTGTTGTTCAAGCTGGTACTTGGAGAACAACCCTTTCTCATGCCAGAGCCGGCCGAGAAGCCTTTGCTTCAACTGACAGTAGTCAAACACAACCATTTAGCCACAAGATCTAAGCACACGACAGTGCTAGCATGCGTCAGAGGCAGTTGTTCATCAGCACCTTGCCACTGTGTACACTGCTGTGTCTATCTGTGATGTATACAGTGTAGTTTCACATAATAACAATATTAGAGATTCTACACAACATTTCAATACACACAAACAGTATTGTCTCAAAAAACGAATAGACACTGCCACCTCATACTGGGCAGCAACGATGGGCAGTGAAGGACAGGAGAGCTATGAACTAGACACACATCAATGACGAGTGCACAGAGCACAGTTTAAGCTTGCCTGTCCATAGTTGTCAATCCCAGTATGTAAGCGCGGCGAGTTCAGCAAGTCTAAAGCTGCCTTCAAGCTCTGTCCAAATGTGCACACACCGCAAGCTTGTAAGTTCTTCAGCTCCATCAGGAAATGGCTGTGGCTCTCCTTCCAACCGGACTGGAATGCAGCGTAAGTCACAATCAATCCACAATAACTCATGAATACACTTAATTGGCTAGCAATGAATCTACTTATATATAGCCCAGCAAAAGAAAATGGATGCCCACCGCGCCACACTAAGGAGGATGTAACAAGGCCGCTCCTCTCCCTGTTTTAATGTTCACCAAGTGACTTAAACGTGGCATTTAGAGGACAATAGAGTAAGCTATCGACGCCCTCACCTTTACAGCGTAGGGTTGCTCGTCCGACGTAACCAGCATGTACCTGTCGCCTCTACATGCGGGGTCTCTAGCGCGGAACTGCCAAGAAGACAAACACACAATACTGGTGAGCAAGCGGCATGACTTATCACGAGGAAATACATCACAGGAAGGGTTACGCTCATCGTCTTCGCCACTTTACCTTCGTAAAGGTATCGACTGATGTCTTGGCAACGTCAAGGAGAGAGGGACCCAGATAGGTCCGTTGATACATGGACGGACTCGTGTCGATGAGAAATAAAACAATTACCATGCTTGTTCTATGGCGTCACAAGCTAAACAACGAAAGAAATTGTAACTAGTGCCGTTTGCGCATATCCTCCCTCTGCTACGACATCTTCCTGCTAACGTCAGCCAGCTGGCCAACCCCCAACTCGTGCGCCTAGCGGTCGCTTTTATACCCTTGTTTGACGTCACGCGCGTAGGCGTTACCGTATATTTGCTAATTCTTCACCATATTCCATACACGGCACCGCAGGTGCGCGCAACTTTAACGGGCAATTTCATCCCATTCCACATTAGCGCAAATAATGATGTACAAAGTGAATGAAATGTGCATCATAGACTGTTACTTTACTTTAACACAACACACCAAACTTTCTCTTGCATGCATTTGGCTGTAGAACTGTGAGGGTGCAAACCATATGTAACAGAGTCCTAAACAGGAAGGTGCGTGCGAGTGGCACAGTATAATATTAGAATTTGTGTCACGGGTTGCTGATTCACACTAAATTCGATGGACAGCCTCTCAATGCTTGGATGCTTCCTTTGCTGCAAGAATTAAAGGAGTCAGGCTTGTCAGAGGTGCGGCGTAGCGTAAGAACGGATGCTGCAGGGAAAAAAGTGAAAGAAGTGACGAGTTTCATGACTTTAGACAATGTGGACATTCATAGTACACGACAGTGTCATCATGCAATTTGTCTCAACGTCTAGCTACCTAACCCTTCCTACCACTTTACATCACCTCCCTCCGTTCCATCTCTCTCATGATCTCACCCCCTCCACACCCTCCCCATCTCCTCACACTCCCTCCCTCCCTCCCTCACTCCCACAGTCACGGCCACACGTACAGTTAACAGATCAGCAGCACTAGATCTGCTATTGACATCCATTTCAAGACATTTGCCCAGGAAGTCTCGAATGTCATCTGACAACTTCTCTGGGTGCTGGATATCGGGAGTCCCATTTGTGGCAATGAGGTACAGTGCCTACATTGGAAGAAGGTAGAGGCAGCACACTCAACAAACATACAACAGTGCCTAGGGTGCATTGTGGTACAGACAACAGTCGTCAAAGTCACCAAATACATAAAGTATAAGGTAAATAGCCCTCACATCTACACACGTCACACCTAAACACAGCCTACACATGTGTGTATATATATTACAACCCTTCCCACAAACACATGCATACACACACCCTCAGCGGGTTCTCATTCAAGTACGGCGGTTCTCCCTCAATCATCTCGATGGTCATGATTCCCAGGGACCAAATGTCCACCTTTGGTCCATACTGCTTCCGAGTGACCACCTCGGGTGCCATCCAGTATGGGGTGCCCACCATGGTGGACCGCTTGGACTGCTCTGGAGTGATCTGGGCACAGAAACCAAAATCAGCTGAGGACAACAGAGAAGGGGAGGGGAGGGAAGAGAGGAGGAGGGAGGAGAGGGAGAGAGGAGAGGGAGAAAGGAGGTGAGTGAAGAAGGGAGGGGAGGGGAGAGGGGAGGAGGGACAGGATGGGAGGAGAGGGAGAGGATGGGAAGGAGAGAAGGGAGGAGGGAGAGGGAGGGAGAGAGGAGGAAGCAATGAGAGGGGAGGGAAGGGTGGGGGAGAAGAGGAAAGGAGGGTAAGGAAAGGTAGGAGAAAGAAAGGAAAGAAAACTGGTGAACAAGACCTCAGCTGGTCTTATGCACAATGTGTATGGGCTAGAACTTAAAAGTATTCATTGGTTGTGTCCAATATTAGCAAATACAAGAATGTACCCAAAAGGTTGTTTGATCTGGTCAGTCATGGGACTGGAAGAGCTCACAGTTCAAAGTTAAAGACTTCTAAACATAGTAACAGGTGCACCAACCACACCACCAAGATGGCCATATAAGGCATGGCTGAAGCCAGCACAAGCAGAGCCTCCCTGGCTTATCACAACCTCACATGGGACCATCACAGGTGCCAGCTGCTGTAGTGGCCACACCAATACACCGGCAGTGGAGCACATCAGATTTCTGAGGGCCTCAGGCTGTGACTAAATTTAATGCACACCATGTCCAAATTCATTCTTCGAATTAATATGCCCCTCTAGTCTATTTACTCCACTCTCCTTCCAAGTTCCTCTCTATCTCTCCTCTCTCTTCTCCCCTACCTCCCTCTCCTAATGCTTCTCTTCTCCATCTGTTACCTCCCCCCTCCTTCCCTCCTCCCCCTCCCCTCCCTCTCTCTTTTCTCTCCTTCCTCTCTCTCTCCTCTCCCTCCTTGCCTGCGACTCACTCAGCTTAACTTGGCCATCCATTCCCAGAAGGATGTTATCACTCTTGATGTCACGGTGGATCACAGAGTTCCTATGTAGAAACTCTAATGCCAACAAACACTGCACACATAATGAGGAAGACAAAGGGAACGTTCATGAATTAATATCATTAAAATGATCCTACAATAGATCCCATTGCCATGGTAACATGGATCAATTCGATGTTTCTAACTCTTGTAGACTAGTTTTGGGATTTGGCATTAAAGTCTAAATCTGACAGATTCTTCTGATGCCATGTGACATTATCATAGACTAGCCAGTCATGTACGTATATTGAAATATTTTTATGCATAATAACTAGTATGTAGTACTAATGTAACAGTCCAGCCAGATGTGTCACAATCAATCTTTGTTGCTGCAGTCGCTGGGAAAGCAGCTATGCAAGTCAACTTGCTGTCCTAGCTCTCCAATTACCAGCCAGCTGACAACAAGCCACTGTTTCGACCAGATGCTCTGGTCTTACAGGATGATGAAAGTAAAATGCAGCATTCCATCTGAAGATCAGAGCATCTGTTCAAAATGTCCACAGGATCCAAACTTGCAGCTCGAACTGGCATTAGGAGAATTACCCTTTCTCATGTCTGAACCAGCTGAGAAGCCCTCACTCAATTAACCATTGCATGGAAGGGACTCTGTGAAGATTCTCACTACCACACACTGGGCTTGATGTGTGTTGCAGGATGAAAGGAGCACACTCATACACTCACCTCCCGGCACACTGCTGCAATCTGCGGTTCCGTCATGCAGGTCTCTGTGACAACATCCGTAAGAGACCCGCCAGCTAAGTACTCCATTACAACCTGCATGGCAAGTTTAATGCTAGCTTCAAAAACCAGCCTCCTTCCACCCGCCCCCCCACCCCACCCCACCCCCTCAATACACACATATTTAGAGAAACACAGTCAATCAAGCTTCCCTGAACCTCTTAAAAACACTATCCTCTTAACACATTATTGCTATTTCAATGGCATTGTATTGTACATGTCACAGTACAGTCCCTTCGGCAAGCTCGTTCAATACAGACAATGACAACTGGTTGTCCAGTTGAATTCCCAAATCATACAATCTTATCCATGGCCTGTGCATACACTCAACAAAAGTGCTGCTGAGGTACGAGTGATCTAAATCTGGCCATGCACTCTCAGCTGTGCAGCCCTACACACAACATAAGCGATGCCACTGCACACTATCTATACCATCCCATCTGCAGTCCTCACACTATTAATCCCAATACCATCATCTACTGCATCATTACACACATATGAATTAATTATGCGTTTAGATATCGGAAGATTTGTACCACTCCTGGTGCTTTGCGGTGGCTGGTTGTGGATGTGACTACACCCCCAGCCCCTCGCCAACCCCTCCCACAGACCCTGCCCACTGTCCCTCTCATCAACCCCTCCCCCAACTCCTACCATCAACCCTGCCCGCTGTCCTCTCTCATCAACCCCTCCCACCGACCCACCCACTAGCCTCTCCCACCAGCCCCTCCCACTCACCCATAGCTCTGTATCCCCAACCAGGTAGCTGTCCAAGTAGTTGACAATGTTCCTCTGCTTGTTCTCCTTCATCACCATAATCTCATTGATAATCAGCTCCTGCATGGAAGCAAACAGCATCAGGATAAGGAGTGACACACACACCAACAGCCAGACCTACAAGAAGAGGGCACTGGAAGAGGCTGAGTGCAGTGTTGTAAGGTCCAGACACAGAACAGGTGCACGTATGAATGCCCGTCAGTGAACTTGTGTGATGAGCTACAGAAAGCTCATACAGAAGACTGATGGCAAAAGGCAAGAGCCCAACATGCTGAGACAAGATTAGCCACAGAATGTACTGTAGGCAAGGGTGCATTTAGGGGAAGGGGGGGAAGGGGGGGAGGGTTGCCCCCCCTTGAAAATTTGGCAAGCCATATGTTAACATAGCATCGCCCCTTACTTCCTGTGTCCCCCCCCCCCCCCCCCTCTTAATTCTTGGAACCTCAGTTTCACCCCACTTGAACCATTTCCCAGATACAGCACTGGTAGGAGTACAATCTGTTGGTGATGGCACTACTTCATAACATCGGCTTCCTTCTCGGAGGGCTGACGAAGTGCCTACTATCCGAATGACATCCACATCACAGATGTGTCTGTCAACATACGTACGTATGTGGGACCACTGCACACACATGCACTGGTATCACTAATGCATGCACCAGATGCAGTAACTCCAGCCCTCACAACTCTGGCCTACTACTGAAGACTCCCCAGTGTACAGGAGTGTCACTATGTTATGTAATATTGTTGTACAGGGGTGCAATTGTGTTGCATAATAGTGTGACCATGTTGTGCAACAACAGTGCGAGTAGACTCACCTTCTTTGGCTGCTGTGCAAGATTCATCTGTTTGATGGCCACCTCACGACACGTGGATATCTCTAGAGCAGTATACACGGTACCAGAGGCACTGTGGTTGTGTGTTAAGGGGGGAGAGAAGGGGGAGGAAGTGAGGGGAAATCAGCTAATGCACAGTCTCCCACCTTGAGCACAGCACATCCGAGTGCCACAGGTGTACAAGAATATACAATTCAGTTTGCTGGTTTGTTTGCTTGTTCATCATTCACAAAACACCAAACAAACATTGACTATGAAGAGCCGTCTGGGTAGTGTCCACCAAGAGTTGAAATTACACCTCATACTCATGGAGTTATCCTTCCATTTCTGGTTTTTCCTGCACAGCCAATTCCCATATTCATTCCCTCCATCTTCAAGTAAATGGCGAATCAATTTGCCGCACCAACAATCAAAATGAACTTTGCATCGTCATAGTTACATACCGTAGTAGGAAGCCCAATTACGGCAAGCACCCTACTAGTGGACTGTGTAATACAGTGTTAATGTGCTGCGCATCATGCTGCAACACAAGTCCTAGAAGGACAATGTACTGTAGAGATATGTACGTACATAGCTACCACAGTGACACGAAACCCCCCCCCCCCCCTCCCCCCCCTCATCAATCCAATGTCTCCGCTCCATTCTACTAACCCCACCACCCTACAGCCCAACCTGGACACACTACGTACAAAACTGTCCTTCGCCGTCACAAACTCACCCTTGTCCAATCTTCTCCATCTTTGTGTACTTCTTGTGCGGGTCACCCACACTCACAATTTGCCCTAAAGCGTATAATAAAATGGAACAAGCAGGCACAATGTAGTACATACTGCTATAGTAATAGTACTCACACAGTACAGCAATTCTGCTATGGTTACAATACAATACAGTATGGGATCCCATCTCCCCCACCCCACAGGGTGCACCCCTTTAATAACAAGTCATCAGTGACTGTGGATGTTGGCTTCATCACACATTAGTGCACTCATGTCTTCTCCTTCAATCCAGCTCATTCCCAATCAGGGACAGATGATTTCTGTCAGATACATACCACAACATCATTTCAACATATCAGTATGCAAGGAAGAAGTCACTCACGTAGGTGTTGTACGACCTCTGTGTCTGACATCTTTGGCTTCTTGGGTTCCCTCCTCTGTCCCGGGTGAAGGCCATGCTGCTTAGGAGCAGTGGGCTGTTTCGAGGGACTTGGCACGACTGCAGCTGTAGGTTGTGGGGCATGGTCTTCCTTCTGAGCAGGGGAGGGGAAGGGAGGGGAGGGGTGGGGGAGGGTGACAAGAGGTAGGAAGGGGAAGGAAAGTAATGGAGGGAAGGGAGAGGAGAGAGGGGGACAATAGGAGATAAGTCAATAGGCAAGGCAGTAAGGGAGGGGAAGGGAGGGGAGGGGTGGGGGGAGGTAGGAATGGGAAGACAAGTAATGGAGGGAAGGGAGAGGAAGGGAAGGAGAGAGAGGGACAATAGGAGAGAAGTCAATGGGCAATGCCAAAGGAGAGGTTCAGATGGCACACACACAATTGATAACAACACTGTGTACACTACATCGGTACCAGTAGCAGGTAATATCAGTTGATAGGGCTATCTTATAGTATAAATTACTCACACACTACATATATACAATAAACACAAAGTACGTACATCTTATTATAATCTTACTATAATTCACCAAATCTCCGATTTTTATGTTTGTTTGTTACCTCATAAAATTGGCGCCTTGCAGGGAATCGGCTCGAGACACTCCATGCCAGGTGAGGGACTCGGGGGCCAGGTTTTTATAGGGGTGCCGTTCGCCTAGCTGCCTTGCGGCCGAAAAGTGAGATGTCCTTCGTCAATTCTCCGCGGGCCGACGCGCCATTTTCAAAATTATCGACTGGCCTTACCGCTACCGGTCATTGGTGGACTTGATATGAGCCATGCCAGGTAAGAGAGTGGGGGTACATGAGCTTAGAGGGGTACCGCTCACCTAGCTGCCCTGCAGCCGAAGAGATCACTTCCTTTTTCCGCGGGCCAAGACTCCATTTTTAATTCAGTCTCTAGGATTTTCGATTACCGGAGATCTTATTCGTTGTCAGCAAACGTTCGAATTAAGCTCTACCGTCGTTATAGCAGCCAGCCTCAGTTGCTACCTGTACAGGTAGTTCAAAACTGGCAAGGGGCCGACTTGCCGTAGGGCGGGCATTCAGCTAGCAAACATAATGCATATTATGTTTAGGATATACTCCTTCAGTTTTGAACGGATGGTCACGAAACATGGTAGGAATACAGAGAACCATAGCGAGAGTAACATGGCTGAGCTGAAATTTGGGTTAAAGTTGTTCCATTTGAGTTCTTGGGTGGCACTATGTACACAGGCCCCACCAGGTGCAGGGGTTCCACACTAACCTTCCTCGTTGCATCTGGTCTTGGTGGAATGTGCGGAGGCTTCTCATCATCTCCTTCTGCATTGGCCTGGGGCTGCTGGGGAGGGGGCTCGGGAGCTGTGCGAATCTGTGAGGCATTAAAGGAAACAGTGAGACAAGGAGAAACAGCAGGCTTGATGGGACACAGACATTAGAACAAATACACTTAGGGTGAAATGCAACCTTGTAAATGCAACCTTGTGTGTGTGTGCGTGCTGTGCGTGTGTGTGTGTGTGTGTGTGTGTGTGTGTGTGTGTGTGTGTGTGTGTGTGTGTGTGTGTGTGTGTGTGTGTGTGTGTGTGTGTGTGTGTGTGTGTGTGCCTGCCTGTACTGTTTACATGGGTGCCTATACACTTCATACCGGTTTCAGTGGCTGACTGTATGTGTCTTCACTCAGAGCAGGTCGAGAGGGACCACCTGTGTGCACAGGAAAGTACATTTGATCATCAGTACACAACACATACTGTACGTACGTATACATGTGAAAAACACACCATCGATACATATTTACACTTCAGTAGAGCCGGATTTGTCTCTTCACAAACTCTTCACGCAGCATTCATGTAATCAACGCGAAACGCAAGACTATTATGGGGTGCCACGTGGGTGTGGTTAGGGGTGGTCCGACGGACAACGATGTGAAGAGTACTGTACCACACATTTTCCTTCTCTTACAGGAAAAGACACCATGTTTACGTGCATTTACAGATGGCGCTCGTATATGAAATTCCGGTTACTTAATGTTCCGTAAAAGGGGTGCCATGCAAGGAGAGCATTCGAGGGCTTCTCTGCACCATAGCTGCAGCCAACACAAGAAGCTGCTTATTGTTACTTTATTACTTTATACATTACATTATGCCACACACATCATGTAACTATATGTGCATTCTGGCAACAACAGGCTGGCATCACCTGCAGCTAAGATGGCTGCGTCCAACCGACTGGTGTATACAGACTGGCATAAGCCACACTGGTGACGCCCGGCCGTCGTGTACTTGTCGTCATCGGGGCGCTGGAGAAGGGAAGCCCACCTTTGGCAGGCTTTCCTGCTAGTACATACACACACACACACACACGTGCACACACACACACTCACTGTATGTGTATGCTAATACACACCTTTTTGCTTGTTCAGCGTCATGAGGAACTTTTCATCCTTTTCCTGGTCAGTGTAGAACTTGAGCACATCTATGACAGCCTGTGAGGGAAGACACAAACACACATGGAAAATTCTATAGTGCAGGGTGACGTCTATAAGCACTTGCACACATCACATACGTACACCAACTCAACACACACACACGCACATGCACACACACACACACATACGCACACACACACATGCACACACATGCACACACACACACACACACACACACACACACACACACACACACACACACACACACACACACACACACACACATACGCACACACACACACACATGCACACACATGAGCCCCCACGCATACACACTATACTGCTCACCTCTGGGTTATTCTTCTGTTCCCTGGCTGAAATACCTGATTTATCCAGCAGTACCACCCACTCCTGAGGCATTCCCTGAAGAGAAGACAAGAGAAAGACTACCTTCATTGACACAAACACAAACCAATACGTAGCACAAACTCCAGTGCAGGCAGGAGACCTGACACCTTGAGACCACCCCACCCATGCTAGTGCCTCTCATGGGACCAGCACATCACTCAACTGACAGGTACATACATACAAAGTAAGGAACAATACACAAGGAAACAACTACACACCACTGTATGCATGTACAGTGAAACCTGTCTAATATGGTCCCCATGCTAGGCAACAACCCGTCTAAAACCAGCCTCCCTGGCCCCAAATAACACTAAAGCATTGCAATCTACCTCTGTAGAGCAGCCACCTCTCTATAAAGGTTAATCAGAAATGGCCCGAAGTCTTAGACAGGTTCCACTGTACATCTACAAACATGACCATTCATACCAGTTCCATTACACACTCAAGCAGATAGCAGGTCTGGTGGGTGAACTGTGCTATACTGCTACACACATTCAGTGCAGAGATGATGAGGGAAGGCGACACACGATTAGCCCATTAAATCACAGTCGTTAGTGCCCAGTTGCCTAGCACCATCAGCAAGCACTTTTCTATGTGAACCAATGATCCAATAATGACGGTCCACCCACCTACACACTAATAAAGTTATCTTTGGTCATCCTGACAAGCATACGCACACACACACACACACACACGCACACACAGTCAAGGGAACAAGACAGCATTAGAAAAAGTGCCATTTACAAAAGGATGGGCCCTCTCCTTCCTGTTTACAGGTACAGTCTCAGGGCAGAAGCTAATGTGAAGGGAGCCATCTTGTCATAACCTCAGGTATGTATATTGTGTACTACGTACGTACGTACTATACACATGAACATATAGAATTACCGAGAAGAGTCTACTGCACGCACACCACCCAGTGTTGGGTGTCCACGGCATTGACGACATGGTGTACATGAGAAGGTGTTTTTGCGCCCCTGTGATGCCCAGAGTAGAGCGGTGGGTGGTGGAGAACTCACGGTGAACTTTCCTGTGGCAGGGTCAAATCCAACGTGCACTGTATGTTCAAAGTCCACAGGAGGTGAGATGTCGATTTTCCTTCCCTCTACAAGAGCAAGAAAGTGTGGAAGATAGAGAGAGAGAGAGTGAACAGAGGCCGTGCTACACACACACATACACACACGTACACACACACACACACAGCTGTAAGCTTAGTACTAATGTGGTATGGCTTGGCACAACTGGTAGGTACAGAGACTGCAGTGTACACCCACACACATTTGTGTCACATGTCAGTGATGTTGGCCTCCCTACTCCCTCATCATTCTCCTCTTCCTCCTTCTCTTCTCCCCTCTCCTCCCTCTCTCACACACTTCAATTTCTCCAGTCAACACCCTCCCACAGTTCCACTCCCTCCTTAACTCCCACAGCTCCACTTCCTCCTTCCCTCCCACAGCTCCACTCCCTCCTTCCCTCCCACAGTTCCACTCCCTCCTTAACTCCCACAGTTCCACTCCCTCCTTAACTCCCACAGCTCCACTCCCTCCTTAACTCCCACAGTTCCACTCCCTCCTTCACTCCCACAGCTCCACTCCCTCCTTCCCTCCCACAGTTCCACTCCCTCCTTCCCTCCCACAGCTCCACTCCCTCCTTCACTCCCACAGTTCCACTCCCTCCTTAACTCCCACAGTTCCACTCCCTCCTTAACTCCCACAGTTCCACTCCCTCCTTCCCTCCCACAGCTCCACTCCCTCCTTCACTCCCACAGCTCCACTTCCTCCTTCACTCCCACAGCTCCACTCCCTCCTTCCCTCCCACAGCTCCACTCCCTCCTTCCCTCCCACAGCTCCACTCCCTCCTTCACTCCCACAGTTCCACTCCCTCCTTCACTCCCACAGCTCCACTTCCTCCTTCCCTCCCACAGCTCCACTCCCTCCTTCACTCCCACAGCTCCACTCCCTCCTTCCCTCCCACTGCTCCACTTCCTCCTTCCCTCCCACAGCTCCACTCCCTCCTTCACTCCCACAGCTCCACTCCCTCCTTCCCTCCCACTGCTCCACTCCCTCCTTCACTCCCACAGCTCCACTTCCTCCTTCACTCCCACAGCTCCACTCCCTCCTTCCCTCCCACAGCTCCACTCCCTCCTTCCCTCCCACAGCTCCACTCCCTCCTTCACTCCCACAGCTCCACTCCCTCCTTCACTCCCACAGCTCCACTCCCTCCTTCACTCCCACAGTTCCACTCCCTCCTTCCCTCCCACAGCTCCACTCCCTCCTTCACTCCCACAGCTCCACTCCCTCCTTCACTCCCACAGCTCCACTCCCTCCTACCCTCCCACAGCTCCACTTCCTCCTTCACTCCCACATCTCCACTCCCTTCCCTTCTAAACAGACAGTCAGGCAGCTGCTGTGGCTACCACCATACTACACATCATGCACACTGTGACACAGACAAAAGATGCGGCTAATCAAATAAACCAGGCCAGCATTGCCCCTGGGAGAAAATGCGACCCAGATGGTGTCACGCACATACAGCGTGCACATACACACATGAACCTACACGTGTATGCACATACAAACATAACAAAATGTGTGTGTGCAACATTCTACTAAACAATACACGCCACCAACTTCCAGCCCACCCAGCAATATAGGAAGCTCTCCTATACAGGACACCTTGACACCTCTCAAAAGAGGACAGAGCTTATGTACAATACATAGAGATGAGTACAAAGCTACCAATGAAAATATAGCACCTCTTTAAAGGGACACTTGGGCCTGTCCAAAGTGTCCTAAAGATCTCCAGAAGTAAAAAGTGTCATTATGCATCAACACACAGAGGACAAACACTTTGTAAGGGTTGGTTCTCCAATACCAGCTTCACAACAGGGTTGAAAACCTTGCCCAACCTTGCACAAACACTTAACAAATACTCTGGCTTAGAGTGGACCAATGTACGTGTATGCTGATACTAAAGATTGAAGTTGTTGCCTGTAATGCATTGTAACTGCTCTGCACAGTAATGTGCCATTTCAGTGTACCTCAGAGCCCACCACACACATACATGTAAGTAAGAGGAGAAGGTGATTTGATGAAGCAACACACTTTAGAAAAAAGGAGCAACGCACATGTACACTTACGTACATGCACACATAATGTACACACACACACACACACACACACACACACACACACACACACACACACACACACACACACACACACACACACACCATAACCTCAGCACATTCACTCTCCTCTACCCACAAAAAAGACAGCGAACAATTCACAACAGAGACAGAACATTCCTCCAGAAGGAACTACCATTAATAAGCACCCAAATGAACACCTCAGGTGCACCCTTGAATCAACTAACTGTAACGAACAACACCTGTGGGCGTTTATTGCCTAATAATAATGCCAGCCCTAACCCTAACATGCGCTAAACAACCCCCCCCCCCCCCCCCCCCAGCAAATGTATGTCCGTACAAGTCAGTTGAGCCCACCCCTTGTTAGGTCATGACCTCTCAAGGAGGAACAAGAAGGCACACGTTGCTATGGTGTCAAGTGTCCACACTTAACACAGTACAGGGTGCATACCCTTGGTATGTCCACACACACACACACACACATATGGTCTACGCAAACACTCACGTTTGTCCTTCTTCCCGCCTCCAAACAGCTTCCCCCTCTTATCACGATCCAAGCTAGTGGCAGGTGGCGGCTTCAGCGACCCCGTCCTAGCCGGTGCAACAGGGGGACCATCTTCCGCCATTTTGTACTTATGATCGAATGATTTCGCCAACACAGGCTATGGGGTGGAGGTTTATCTGCAACTAGGATGCTGTGGGGTAGAGAGAATGGGCAATAAGATCCACCTCGCTCCGACTTGGAACGTACAGTTCATTTAGGACTACGGCCTCCCAAGAATTACACAAATACGCAACTGGGGCAATGTGTCACAATGAAAGGCCAGGCCGAAACATGACACATCGTCTTCACGGTCATCTAGCATCTTAGTTGGATGATCCTGGAGGTGCGACACCTCGCTATCTTGTTCTACGGCACCAACAAAGTTTCATCCAACCTGTCCCGTGCCACACTCACCGTCGAATAGTGAGATGCTACAAGAATCTTCGTCTACCAGTAGAAAAATCACAACTAGCTGCGCGACGACAAGGTGGCCATATTGATCCAACGGCCAGAGCGAGCAACTCCGGATACTTGTCCGCTTATTAGCCAGCGAGCAGCATAGCCATATTTGGGCAATAACTGCAGTGTTACTATTTTGGGGTACCTCTAATTCGACTTCGAATTATACAGCCTACATTTGTGGATACCTCCCGCTGCACGTAATGTGTATAGATTATCTTTCTGTGTGTGTAAAAAGTCACGCTGTATAACACAAACCATGGCAACAAACACGTTCCATGGTAGCCATTTGGCAGGCCATATGCACATAAGAGAGTGCGTGCAAAATGATTTCAGGACAAGTCAAAGTTGAGACCTAGCTGCTGCAGAACGTATCAAGCTGTCTACACATGCGTGATACGCGTTACCACATTTCTGAGAGTTCTAAACAATAGTATTAGTGCACCCATTGAGAGAAATGCACAGAACCACGTGGTACATCACGTGATCAGCTAGCGCAAAATGGCCGAGGAGGGCAAGACGTCTGGAAACACAACACCAGATATTGGGATTGGTTCAGACTCAGACAACGATGACGAGGAATTTGTAGACGAGACAATAGTGGAACGTATCGTGGGTCTCACGGAAATGGTTCCGGACAAGTACTGGAGTATGTCCGGAAGGTTCATGCGCAAGGCGTATTCCATTCTGCGAGCAGGCGCGTGGATTGTGGCTTCCTCGGCGGCGCTCATCATAATCCCCCCCTTGATAGAGTACCAGAGGGTGGAGTTGGAAGAAGCTGAGAAACAGCAGTCGAAACAGCTTCTCTTTGGTCAAGGGCCAGGACAACCTCAGCCTTTGATGGGTTCCGGCTTGGGGGGGAGTGTGGGAGGGGTCCCTGCCCCACCCCCACCTACTGCATGACACGAGACATGCTGAACAGTATATCTGTGCTTTGTGTAACTCATTGCCACCTAATTATTTACTGCATAATAATTATGCTCAAGGGTTGAAGGAATGTTCAGTGGTAGTTCCCTCGGAAGTAAGTAACCAGATTATTTTTCCCTGCTAGTGACTGCTGGGAGAACTACCAGTGATGCAACTTAAAGCTTCTTCAACAAGGACTGTCCACTTCTGCCATCTCCAAGGGCTTCAATGATAGCTATGAACTTTCATCTCTGAAGAGATGGGAGGAATGTAGCCCTTTCAAAGGAGAATGTAAGCAAACACAGCTGTGAGCCTTGCTCTGTAGATATATATAATGTGCATGTGAGTGGCACCTGAAACCTGTCTCGAACGTTCTAATCCAGTTACTGAATAGAGTATACCCACGGGACCTCGTGTTACTGGCACTGCGGACATGCTGTGTTGTCTTTGCATGCCAGATGGGCATGGGAGACTGGCTGCTTAGCCATGCAGTGACCACTACAGACAGGTTTACTGCACATTTGTTCATGATACTTGAAACTGGGCGTTTCAGCAATTACAGTAATTACATTAATGTCTCTGCTGAAGTGTAGCATACAAAGTTACTGCATTGACTGTAAACACTTTCATCATGCATGTGTGCACATGTGTATGTGTATGAGACATTGGATACTTTACAAATTAGCTAGTTGTGGCATGGGTATATACATTGTGGTGCAGCAAATTTAAGTGTGGGGGTATATACAATTTTAGCATATTTGAGGTCATCCGTATGTAACTACTAATTGCAAGTGTCTCTGTCTTAAATGGTAATTGTGCTTATGCTCCCACGAAAGGACACTCTGAATAGCTGTCAACGTCCTAGCTATGTACACGTGTGCAAAGTTAATTACCTCGAGCAATGATTGAAGATAGACGGTGCTTACTGCATGCATATGGTGTTCCACATGGCCAATAGAGATGCACACAATTAAATTTGAAACTATACCACTGAAATGAGCCTAGGACATGTCTCCAATCAGGACCACTTTGACCTATAGCTATTATACAATCACATGAATTAAAGCATTGGAAAGGGACAGAGTTCACATATGCATGCTTCAAGCATTAATTGTTCAAGACACATTATTATGAATCTACCTTCGGATCTCAATACTTTACATTCACGCAACTGAGCGTTCAAAGATGCACACGTCAGAACCCTAAACCCACTGTCCCAAAGGTGTCTGGAATTAATAGAAAGTGTCAAGAACTTCATGTGAATGCGTAAATGACATACCGTATAATACAATGTTATATTGTACATACTCAGCGATTGTCACTTCAAACAGCACATCCCATGTACACAAGTATACCAACATGTACCCTACTTGTGTACATACACCTGTCCATGCAGCCATCTGTGATTCAGCTAAGCACACATAAGGTATGCACAGGATACTACCCACCTATGCATGTGTTCATGCATTACATACATAATACATACGTACGTACAGTATAATATATCTAACAGTGACATTAACATGATGTACAGTGCACTTTACGCATGATACAACCTACTGCAGTGAACAGAAACACAACAGACACTGAGTGAGTGTGTACATGTGTATGTGTACAAAGGAACAAAGTCATGTGTACGTATGTATATAAAAGATCTACAGGGTGAAAATTACATACATAGATACTTGCAGGAAGCTACAAAAATAATGTGTAGGTTCAGGGTGCACTATATAAGAGGTGTTCCAAATACAGGGTGTCTAGAGCTTCTGTACAGGTCTTACTTATAGCACTGTATGGCCAAAAGACTGAAAAATTGTGAAATGTCTCTGCCACAAATTGATCCATTTACGTTGCCATGGTGACAGTTAAACCCACTGTGAGTAGTTTTCCAGATCACCCACCATCATAGATGGATCTATGGATGGCTGTAAGTTGTCCGTCTCCATCCCGGTCATCCCTGTGTCAACATTTGCGCCAGGCAAGTGATCAATAATTTCCATGTTTCTCCTCTGTGGCAACTGAGATTGCTGGCCAAAGGAAGTGCCATGACCACCGACTCCTGCACCAACGGGAGAATCCATTTCATCAGCCATGGCATAGTCATGACCATAAGCTGAGGGATTGGTCACCACACCTGAGTCTTGCGAGCTCTGACGAATGTGCTCTGGTGTGAGGTAGGGGTCACCCAGGAGATTCCCTCTCTCGTTACGCCTCAACTGCTCCCAGTGGGCCTGCGGGTGGCTAGGGGAGGAAAGGATGTGCGGCATGCTTTGCTGCCGCTGGTGGAGGTTGTATCCAGGGCCTGCCTGTCCCCCAACAATGTTCCCCGGTGTCCCAGGACTGCCAATGGAGCCACTGTGTGAGCTGGAGTACTGGTGAGGACCGGGCTGCCCTGCATTCAGTGATGGGCGGTGCTGGTGAGGGGAATAGCGCTGGTGTGCAAGCTCACCCGGAGGAGTGGAAGTGCCCATCTGGTCCCATCCAGGTGCGGGCGCACCTAGTGGATGTGGGGGTGTCTGTGCCTGGTGCAGCTGGTGGGTGACGTGGTGTGGGGCATTGTATGGCAGGGCAGGAGTGATACCCGCATGCTGGTGGTTCTGTAAGGGATGCCCAGGAAAGCGGCTGCCCGATCCTCCCCTAAGGGGATGCTCCCATTGAGTGGTCTTGCGATTATGACTGGATAGAATGGAAGGGAGTAGGAGAAACACATACATACAGACACCATTGGCTGAATGCAGCATAAAGAGCAATGCATTGTACACTACACAAACACACTACTGCTAGAGCTGTGGCTTAGTGTCTCCCTCCCTCCAATTTGCCATCAATCTAACTATCGGAAGAGGTACTCAATACCACAGGCACATTAGATGTATGTGGTATGAAGCAATATTGGAGCACCTCTCCATCCTTGACACCTTTGGGACTACCCCGAGTGTCCAGATAAGCAAAGTGTCCACATTTCAGAGGTATACAGATTAGCAACCATGCCTGTGTAGCACATAGCTGGGACAGGACCTGTTGCCCTTACCAGAGAGCTGGTGTGCCCCCTCTATAAGGAGGCTCCACTGTACGTACTAACTATACGTAAGGATTAAGCCTCACACTGCATTTGCAGAGAAGACACGTGACACTCCAGAGAATGCTTTCTACAGGCACCACAAACATGTTTTCCCATGCACATTCCATGGTACATCAGTGCACCAGAATTAAGGTAACTCTACGGTCATCACTGTGAGAAACACAATATGCCCATTTCCCACAAACACCTGTCCACATATACATAAATACGTGTGTAGTTCACACACACTCACATACACCTGCACACGAGTCCCACACAGAATCATGTAGCATCTGGATACATGACACACACACCCACACCCACAGTACCACCCACACCAACACCCACACATCTTATCTCCTCACACAAACCCTCACCCACCCTTCAAATGGAACCCCCCATACTAATATAATTAATGACACCTCAATCATCGAGACATCCAACCCACTAGAAACACCCCAACCTCCCCTATGGCACCCCAGGAGCACTCACAAGACCTCAGACCTGTTGTGTGGTACCCCCACACACTGGGATGGCCCCTCACAACACAACAAACATACAGGCTCCCTATCCTGCATTCTTGTGCAGGTGTGAAATGCAACCCACAGTAACAAATGTGCCTGCGCCTGCTGGCATGGCAACCAGCCTCCCTCCAACTATCTCCAAGTGGCACAGAGAAGCCACACAGAGTAGCCTTTGGCTGTTTAGTCAAGTTGTCCCATGGCGCATGGCTTCCACATGAGGCAGACAGGGGTATCCTTGTAGGTGTGGTGGAGCAACACGGGTGAGTTGTGGCCTCATTTGAAGACACAAACACCAAAAGCAACCCCTAGAAGATCACAAGGGGCCAGTGGGGTATCAGAAGGCCAGCTAACACGATAATCCACGCTTATTAGATCTCAATACCTACTTCTGCACTCAAAACCCTTTTGTCTCAACATCTCCCACGGTGGGTGACATTGAATCCAACATGAACGGTAAGCCTACCCTGATGGGCACACCTCATTGCCAATGCAGCTGCCCCTCACATACATATGTGGGCACATGATAGGCTGTACATTGGCACAGCACATGGCATCTCGCAATACAACACATTCACACACAGAGGAGAAATAGGACACCTGAATGGATCTGTTTGTTGTGCAGGACACTGGCCCACTGTAGGTACGTATGTAGGTATATTCCATAGGCTACTGTGGTGTCTCTGAGAGACAGGTGCACATCAACGTGTGGCTTGAGCCTAGCAACCACCTTAACAACCAGTGTAGCAACAAGTGAATGCCATCCCAGCAGTGTGCTCTAGCTGACTTGGATGCATACACACTGGTACTCAACACGTATACACACACACGCTACACAATACCATCTGCTACTACACAAGTGCACAGCATGACCAGACAAGCTGGCGTCTGTTACGCATATACATACTCCCCCACACTTTCCCAAGGTGCTGCAAATAGGGATCAATAGAGGCAACAGCCGTGGACCATTAAAGAACTCCATACACTGGGGAGTATCAGGTAACCTGTCTGTTTGTACAGGATTGATACAGACACGAAAAGAGCACACCTCTCCACTACATCCTACATGAAATGGGAAAAGAAACACCGTTACACCCTTGGGAAGGGATGAATGGGAGCTGTGTGGGAACTAGGGAAAGGCCAGGGAGGGCAGGTAATGGAGAGGGATATGGAGAGGGGATTAGAGAAGATGGAAGGAGGAAGGAAAAAGAGGAGAGGTAAGGAGAATGGAGAAGAGGGGAATGGAGGGAGGGAATGGAGAAGAGGGAAGGAGATTGAAGAAGAGGGGAATGGAGGGAGGGAATGGAGAAGAGGGAAGGAGATTGAAGAAGAGGGGAATGGAGGGAGGGAATGGAGAAGTGGGAAGGAGATTGAAGAAGAGGGGAATGGAGGGAGGGAATGGAGAAGAGGGAAGGAGATTGAAGTAGAGACGAATGGAGGGAGGGGAGTGGAGGAACGGAGGACAACATAACACATAACACAGAAGAGGAAAGCATATGGGGGTGCAGATGCCCACACAGAGGGAAAGGTAAGGGGAAGGAAGAGGCAAAGTCAGTAGTGCGAAGAGGAGGAGGGAGGGAGGAACAAGCAATACCTACGCACATACTTACTGGAAGGGGAGGAAGCAAGGAAAGGCATAGCCCAGTCATGCACAATTGCTTGACCTCAGACACACAGACAGGCAAAACTGTAAAAGACTGCCTGTCTAAGCTTGCCTGCGGTCAATCTGTGTCACAAGGCACACTAACACATGCAGCTCACCCACAACAATATTCATACACAAGGATATGCAGATACGTACGCTTAACACAAGTGATATACGCGTTGCCTCCTGACTACACCCAATAAGAAGTGGCATGACACAGGTACTCAAGCAGGCACTCATGCTATGCAGTGTGTACATACACACGAATGTGACTGATACAGAGGTGAGGACATACAAGGAGGCAACAGATAAAGTACGTATCATGCAGGCGATGTCCCACGTGGCACCACCATGGATGCGATATGTACATACAACATGAATGTGCATGTGAAGGGTGTGTGCATTTGCACACACGTACAAGTCTGCAGGCATTATGCAAACATCATCCCCCCCCCCCCCCCCCACACACATACGCTACACAGGTCCTTCACACCATCAATCCTAACAAGTAACCATACAGCATGCAGTGCCTATCCAGCCCCTGCAGTACATACACACCCACTGTATACTTCAGCTCATGGCTCTAGACCCACAGAACTTGATAGACCCAGTCGCTATTATACACACCAATGTTATGAACTAGTTGAGACTCACACAATGCAAGCACAGCACCACACAACACACCCTATCCACCTCACCCTATCTCCTCCCTCCCTCCCTCCCTCCCTCCCTTCCACACGTACATGCACCACACACACACCCAAACACCACACACCACACACACACACACACACACACACACACACACACACACACACACACACACACACACACACACACACACTTCCCTAAAGAATTCATTTTCAAAGTGATACCTCTTACACTTGTCCATTGGTTTCAAAAGCAGGCATCAGCCTACAAAGCAGAAGGAGTCCCTTTCACTCCCTCAAAGGCAACACAAGGAAGTAACCACAAAACATGGAAAGAAGTGACTACAAATAGCAATAGGCAATAGGTAGTGTATACACCTTAGTGCACAAACAGAGAGTGCAGAGCAAACCAGCCAACACAAAGCCTAGACGATTCGTTTCACCAAGACACCCGTCGTTTCACCAAGACACCCGTCGCACTGAGACAAAACACAAGAGATTCATCCCTTATCTCGGCAAATGCACCTTCAGCAGTAGGAATTCCTGGAAGAAGCCGCCTTACTGAATGTAGACTAAGACTAAGGTCTGCCACAGTAGACAGTATCCATCTGTCTGTAGCACCAGAGGAGAATAGGCAGTGTCTGCACCAGAATCACCACATCCTACTATCTCCCAAAGCACAGTGGTCTAGCTGTCCCTACCAAAAGAACCACATCCTATTACCAGTCAAAGAGAAGCAATAACATCAGAGAAGGGTAAGGGCACATTCCAACAAAGAACATTGCATATCCATGGTAACTAGATGATTAACCAACAGTCTCAGCCATACAAGCACTCAGGAGAGGTGGTCTATGTATGTAGTGAGCCACAATCTATGCTACTCCTCCATAATACAACTGTAAGGTCACGACATCATCTACTATCAGTGCATCATCAAAATGACATCACAATGTGAAGCAAGACGCCCATGACATCATAACACGACATCACATTGCATCATCACAACTACATGACATCATCCCTCTCTCTGTCTATTGATACAGGATGCCATACACATGGGCATACCAGTAGGGATGATGTGATGAGAGGAGAACAGGGGGAGAGCCCACACAACAAATCACCTAAGGTGACCCGCTCACACACTGAAACCTACACTGGTACCCCACTGACCCGTGTGTTAGACCACAACTCACAACACTCACACATGAGGAAAGAGTGGAAGTCATCGTGAAGGACTAAGCAACTGCGGAGAAGACACTCACTCAGTGCCAGAACACACAAACACAAATTAACGCAATGAACACGCATGAAGAACTTGAGGGAACACATTGCACAGGCTATCAGTACATACGTACATACGTATGTACGTGTTTGACTGCATGCACATACAAACATGCACACCCATGCATGTACCAGGGTGGACACATACACATGTGCAGAGACACACATATCTAAAGATGTACATACGTACACACACACCATGTGGCAAACAAATGTCCCTCATGAACTATGACTGACAAGGCATGCCCAAGGAGCACAGCAACAGAGTCACATGTTCTGTAGCATGCCTCCGCTGATACCAGCACAGAGGAAATCTCAAAAAGCATGGGCACAGAAAGGGATGAGAAGAATGGAGTGAAAGGATGTGCCGTTGAGTTCATCTCGTAGGGAGGCCAAACAAGAGTAAGGAAGTATGGGTCTTAGCTCTCACACACACACACACACACACACACGCACGCACACACACACACACACACCACAGTACAAATGCACGTACGTACACATGAGCAGTGGTACACAGATCTAGCAGACGTTTCTGCTGTCACAACTTGCAGTAAACAGGGTACAGGGTGCCAACATCGTACACCAACCACACAATGCAAGATAACAACACTGCAAGACCACAGGAGGTTACATAATCCTCGCCAGCTAGCTAGCCAGCCCTCCTGCCACACACCTAACGCAGCACCCTTTTTAAACAGTTCTACTTTAGAAGTTCGTGTGTCTGCTCTATTCCTTTACATGAAATTTGTAAGGATACTCGAGGATGTTGAAAGTAGTCTCAAAGGGACTCCCTCATCACCCCCACCCCACAGCAACTTCTCCCACCATCACTTCCTCTATCATTATCCCCCCCCCCCTCTTGACACACCCCACCCGCTATCACACTTCCTTCCACCACAGCTCCAAATCATCACTCTCACCCTCCGAACCACCATCTCAGCGAAAGTGGTATGCAGCTGCCTCTGCTGATTGGGGCAACAAGTGGAACCAATTAGTCTGAGGGCAGCAGCCAAACAAAGAAGCACCATATAAGGCAGTTGTGGTTAACAGGAAGAAATATCCAAAAAGTGATTGCTGGTGCCTTCTCCACACACAAACTACCCCCCCCCCCCTCCCCCTCCCCAACTCAACACAGAGCCACTGCCAACTTCACAATACAAACCCCAAAGACTTAGAGGCAACGCACAATGGGGCAACACTGACACATGGTGACAAGGTGACACTCAATGTTAACTCTGTGATGAGAGAGCTGTCAACAACTTCCACTTGTGGTAAGAGTGTGTGCTTGTCAACATGACAGCCAGTGTGTGGCAACCAGCCATCCCACTCCAGCTTGATGCATGGTGTATGCCTCTAACTTTAATCCCTTCCTCAAGAGAAGGCACGAAGAGGACACACAGACGCCCTCCCTCCCAGGAGCCTGCCCGCCCAGCCCCTAGGTCTGGCGCCACTGGCGCGCAAGCCCACCCGTTGGTCCAAAACCACTTGGAGGCAAAATTGAAAACCAAACTAAAAGGCGCGAAGACGCCTAAAGGCTCTGAGGCAGGAGTCACGGCTGGTGAGTCTCGTAAGGGTCGCCACAAGGCATGGCGCGAGCGACACATGTGCTAGTGCAATGACCGGAAACTCACTCGATGTAGTAGGAGAGTCCATCCTTGGTATAGGCTGCTTCCCATCCGTACGGTAGAGGGAGGTCCCGAGCCTGGGCGCCAATGTTAGGCGGTAGAGAGTGGGTCCTCGCGTGCATTCCTGTTCCCCCCGGCGGTTCGATGAACATGGTGGAAGGGAGACCAAGCTTCTTTGCTGGGGACTGCAGCTGCGGTTTCGTTCCCTGGCTCACAACCTCAAAGAGTTTGTCCAGGGACTCCGGATCGGTGACTGTCACGTTGTACTTCTCTCCCTCGGACATTTTGACTCCCTGCCGTAGAGCGAACGAGCGAGCGGCCAACGACAAACCTCGAATGCCAAGAGTACACTGGCCGTACCACTTGAGGGGACGCAGATTGGGGCAACGACCGGAATGTTCCAATAAACCGCCCACTTCATCAATGAATGTCGTTTATCCTCCCATAAGGTGAACCCATTCCGGCGCAAGGGGTGGTTACCCTATAGCTATACAAGTTGCATTGTTTGGCTTTAATACAGCCTCTTCCTACAAGCCAGCTGCAGATAATCAGTATATTGACATATGACATCGATTCAGCCCACATTTGATCACCTTTATCAGTCCAATGTCATCACTGTTCATGTCTAGCAGTCCATTGTCATCTCCAACATCTCTTAGCCTAGCAGTCCACTCTGCTGTCACCTCTGTCATCTTTGTCATTTCTAGCAGTCCACTGTCATCTCTAGCATTTCATTGTCATCTTTGTCATCTCCAGCAGACCACTGTCATCTCTGTCACCTCTTTCATGCAGTTCATTAATTGTCATCGTGCACTAACACAATCACTGACAGGTCTCTCACTGCCACTGCTAATGTACTGACAGGTAGTTAGCTAACATTACCTGGACAATCTGACAGTTATATTTACTGACAATATGTTTTTTCTGACTTTACGCCATTGAGGCTTGGTGTTTACATAGCTGGGGGTTCTAACACATGGCTGCATGGAGATAGAAATTGTCAGATAGCATGCTCATCAGGTATAACATTACTGACCCAAGACAGATCCTAGGCCAGCTAAATTCAGTGGATTAGCTGTTGTTTATCCCCTTGATGACCTGAGGCAAAGTATGCATGGCTAAGCAATTAGGCAGTTGGTATTTATCACAATTGTAGGTTCATGCTCTTTGATAATGAAGAATGACATAAAGCCAATGTTTGGTCACATCAAACTTTCAATGTATACTATATTCAGCTTTGATTTCTTGATTTTGCACTTATTTTACCTTTGCATACACAACATCCATGCAATTTGCACTTATCCTGAGCCCCAATAAGCCTTCTATCCACTCAATATCTTCACTACTTCCAACAGTCAATCCATCTCCTCTTCGATCAGATCAACACCCATTCAAAGGGTAAACAAGGCACCGGGGCCATGTGTGTGGGTGGTGCCCTGCATGCATGGATGTAGTTGTAATATGCATATATGTAATTGTGTGTGTGTACGTGTGTGCGTACATGTGTATGTACATATTAAAGCTAGCACGGTTTGATTGATCTGGCTGGTATTAAGTGCCTGGAAGTTGAAATGGCAATAGCTCACTATGGCAGAGTGGGCTGCCCCAGGTCACCAGTGAGGAAGGCCAAAGACCAGGGGTCAGGGGCTGCATGGACCCACACTACCAAACACTCTTTGTGCATGGCTTGCAACAGTACAGGCTAGTGTGTGTGTGCAGCCCACAATGACTCTTGACCACCTAAGTCATGCGCCCGACCTTTCGAATTCATTCTTTGGGTCCCAACATAAAGGGCACATGCCATATAGCATACACTTATAAACGCCCATACTGATAAACAGATGAATTGAATACCAAAGGCAATAAATGCATATTGCACACCTAGGAGCATGGTGCAAGTGCCTTAGTGTGTTCTGCATATAGATAGGACGCACTCAAAATGGTGACTCACATAGCTATGTTGATTAGTTGACCATGGAGAGACAATGCATGAAAGCATACAAAAAACAGTGGTACAGTCCTGACACCTGACATTCACACGCACCTTATATGGAATGGAATGAACCCAAAAGATAACCTGAACTCATATAGCAGCCACCTATACATAACCAATACATCAATCACATGTACCCGTACACAGCTGACAAAGACCTCCAGGTCGAAACGTCCTGCACTTAATTCGATCATCAATAATAGTTCTGTCCTACTCAAGAATTGGTACCAGTGGAATATTAACACAATCATGTATGCCTCTACAGAATCATCACATGTGTACTTGTCATGGACACGAATGAGAATGTTCAGCACCACATGTTACAGTTATGGCAGCATGCACATAGGTTACTACGCAAGTATGTACATTAATATTCCATTACAACAAGACAACACTAATTGTAAAACAAAACATCCACCATACAACTAAATTCTACATTACATACGCACTTTAAATTAAATTATGAGTACCTGCAACTTGTTCTGTACATGTGTTGTGCTGTGTGTGCTCGCTAATAGTGCGTCGACATACTTGATTACATTTTACTTAATAATATGTGTAGCATAAAGATTACCCTTAAGTGACTCTGTGTCCGAACAATTGTTGATGGATTGAATTGATTGGCGAAATTGTTAATAATTACAGTTGAATCGATGATCTGTATTAGCTCTTGATATGTGCTACACTGCATTCATGGATTTCACTGTTGTTGCTGCTGTACAGGGTACACAGGATAGAGAGGCGAAGGGGTTGTGGCAGCCATTTGCATAAAATGGCTGCCTCCTCCACCCCCAGTGGTTCCTTGCTGGAATTGGCTGGGTTGGAGGTAGGTGGGAGACTGGGGAATGGTAAAGCTATTGTATCCAAAATAAGGGCTCTGAGGTGGCATGGCTGCTTGCAATGGTAGGGAGAGTGAGCTGGCTCCTGCCTGTCCCTCCACACCAACTAATGAGTATGGGCTGGAGGGAGAAGGAGAGAGAGTGGAATGGGTGAGTGTATAGGATAGGAAAGGATTGAGTGAGGGATAGATGTGAGAATGAAGGAGAGAAGAGGAGTGCGGGGAGGATGGGAGAAAGGAGGGAGTGGGAAGGATAGGATAGGGTGAGTGACTATGGGGAGAGAAGGGAGAAGAGAATAATAGGGAAGTAGAGGTGAGAGAGGTGAGTAAGGAAGTATGAAGGAAAGAAAAAGCGGGATGTGGGACACATCAATGCCATGATCCACACGCGTAGCGCACCCACCCACATCCACATGCAGACGGTCACCGCTCACCTGAAGTAATACGCTGTGTATGGGTAAACTGGTGTCATTCCACTAGCTGCAGGGTACCCAACATACTGAGACAACACCTGTCCCTGGGGAGAGGACGGGGTGGGTAGGAATAAAACGCAACTCAAACACGGCAGTTTTGCAATTCCCTATCCCAATTGCACAACACACAATACACAATCAGTGCACATGTTCCTGGGTACATCCATGCTGTACACTTCCTGGCGGCAGCCTGTGACTGATTGTACATGTGCTGCTGATCGTACCATATACCGTATGTCGTAAAATTTTGCAACTTATAATTCTCACAAATCACTTTCGAAATGGGGGGAGGGCAGAAATGTTCACAAAGAAAATTTCGTGAGGAGACTGTACTACATGACAACCAACCGTTTTTACCGATACCTGAAGCGGTAGCTTCTGAAATCGAGCAAACAAGTGCTTCTGTCAATGTATGTCAGTCCACCATCTTTGTATGATGCCATAGTATATATTATTATTACACCATGCCTATTATTATGTACATAAATGTTTGCAATAGAAATACTAACTGTGCTCCATTCGCGAAGATCGCGAACATTACTGATTGCAAGATTATTGCGACATACAGTATTGTGGCACATATAGGCACAATATAGAACATGGAATCACTCATTACAACAAGGGCACTGATCTTAAGAAGTGGGAAAAGTAAGCTTTTAACCTGATACAAACTCAATACACAGTACAGAGATTATGTTACTGCACTCACAGCATGAACTAATGAGGTAATAACAAGGTTGCTTGCATTTAGATGAATCAATAGAGTTGATCATTAGTGGAAAGGTTATCACATTTCCCGATAACAACTCCCAAAATAGTAGATGTGTACATAGGACTAACTCACATGCTGTCTGCCTGGTACATCAAAGTTCTCTTTGCCCCATGAGCACTGGGAAGAGATGAGGAGGGAGGAGGAGGAGGAGGGAATGTTAAATTAGGGGAGATGAGGATGGGGAAAGGGAGGGTGGAATGAGTGATGGTGGGGAGGGGAGGGAGGGAGGAGTGGTGGATGGGAAGTGAGGGGTTGTGGAGGGGAGGGGAAGGAGAGAGGGGTGATGGTGGGGAGAGAGGGAATGGGGTGGGAAGGGGAGGGAAGGTAGTGAGGAGTAATGGAGGGGTGGGGGAGGGAGGGGCAATGGAAATGAGGAGGAAGTGGACATGATGGGGAGGAGAAAAGAAAGGAGGGGTGAGAGTGAGTGAGAGAGAGGGAGGTATGTATAGACTGAATGGAGAGCACAAAGCAATGAATGATTCACTTGACCCCCAGTCAGTGTGCTAATGGGCAACACAACTAGCTTGTTGACACCTTGACCACATCACAGGAGGATGTGGCTTGGCAGCAGACAATTCATTGTAACTGGAGCACACTCCTCCCTCACTCCCTCCACTTCATGACCACTACTTAGTATCTGCCCACACAACACATGAGGTCACAAAGAACAGTTCAGCAAACCAGACTACCATTACAGTCAGTCAGGTAACACTTAGCAGTAATACAAACACATGAAGAGAATGCTTTAAAGATATCACCACTGTTACTCCTCAAGGCAACTGGTGGTATGAGGTCAGGCTCTCCAATAGGAAATTACATTTTAAAAGATATTAGCCAGCATGGGGCCAGCATGGAGCAGCATGTGCACTGTAGCCATGTATGTTACAGTGGTTTGCAAAATGTTTGTGTCACCAATGCCAATTGCCTCATCTCTGAACTTTGACCCACGCAGCTGGGCACATAAACAGGGATCGGCGTACAGGTATTATGACTACCGTGCCAAACCTGAGGACAAAGCTCAGGGGTGAGCTGTGAATAGAATGACCTTGGCCAACAGCCATTTTGCAAACCACCGTATCAAATCTGGGTTGAACTTGACTTCTACACCAATCTGAGGATGCATTGCCATTCTTGAAGTGGCATTTATGTGAAACAGTGTTGAGTTCCAAGTGAAAGTTATTGAGTTACTAGTTGGGATTGATCTTGTTGCCTCTGCTACATTTGAGGACAGCACACACAGACAGAAGTAGATGATAGCACACAGTGGTAAAGTAATGCCTCCACTTGACAATAACAGCTTTGAAACAATTTTGCGTGTGAGTGTTGTGATGGTGAGTCATCTGGGTCTAGATAACATGGGTTGCAAGAGACTCTGCATGATGTCAGTATAACTGCAGCTAGTTGTGTGTGAATGATTGCACCCAACTCCATATGCATCCAAAGACCATGTACGCACAGTATCTAATGCTCTGTCTCAAGTCTCTCCACCATTTTAGTTACCCGCTACATTATGGCATATGATCAGGGTTCAATTTCAATTCCAAACTGGGTTGGAACACAAGCTATAATTATATCTGGGCTTGTCCCGGACTGAATCAAGATCACATTGTCCTAAGAGACATATTGCAGATCATCCGATATTTTATGTCCTCCAACAACAGAAGCCTAATTTCTGATCAGCCTCTGATACAATACCCAATGATACAGTTCATTCTCCTCAGGGTATTCTTGTCACAACACTCTACCCAACACAGACATATCAAAGAACCACAAGATCAGCTTCAATCAGTTGAAGGTGACCCTACACACCACACCTACAGTAACATAGTCTGACTTGGTAGACTGTCCCAGTAAGCACCTGGAAGGCGGGTGCAGGTGTGTGTGTGTGGGGGGGGGGGGGGGGGGGAAGAATGATCTAGCAGCAACAGTGATTAGGTAGCGCCTTCTTGACCAATCAGATGCCTTTGCACCATATCGGTGCAATAGTATTCCTGGCTTCCAGTGCACAGAGAATGGGGTGCTGCATATATGCAGTATTAAAGCAAGGTGTCACAGTGCAGCAAGGGCCATCATCTCAGGGATCAGCTGAATTTGCGCAAGCAGCACGTAAAGCAAGGAACCATCATGAGCCAAACCGAGGTCCATGGCTTCAGGGATCAGCTGAGTTCACACAAGTATAGATACCGCTAATCCAAAAGTTCTAACTAATCTCTTTGCTGCTGGACTGTCCCTCCCTTCCTCCCCCTGAGGTACTTACTGGGATGATCTAGCGAGCTAGACCCTAGCATGGCTAGGTATTTAGATCATTCATTGTAAATGCAAACACATCAAGTGGGTACCTTAATGACTTGTCCGTGGAAGGTCTGTCCATTGAGCGAATATATCGCTCGTGCCGCAATCTCATGTGACTCATACTTGATGAAGGCATAGCCCTTCTCCGGGAATATCCTCAAGGCCAGAACACTGCCATATTCCTCACAGTGTTTTCGCAGTGACTTCTCTGGGGTGGTGAAGGGCAAGGCAAATGGGTAGGCAACATGAGGGGTAACTGTCAGGGGTGTAGAGTGAGAGATGAGTGGTAGCTGTGAACGGTGTAGGGTGAGAGGTGAGTGGTAACTGTGAAGGGTGTAGGGTGAGAGGTGAGGAGTAACTGTGAAGGGTGTAGGGTGAGAGGTGAGGAGTAGCTGTGAAGGGTGTAGGGTGAGAGGTGAGGAATAACTGTGAAGGGTGTAGGGTGAGAGGTGATGAGTAACTATGAAGGGTGTAGGGTGAGAGGTGACGAGTAACTGTGAAGGGTGTAGGGTGAGAGGTGAGGGGTAAGTGTTTGAGGTGAAAGCATGAGATGTGAGAAGTGGGATGTGAGGTGAGGTGTGGGGTGCCATTATGAAAAGCATGGGGGATAAGTAGAGGTGAAGAATAGAGTAGAATAACTGGTGAAGCCTTGTTCAACCACCATGTTTGTGAGACATGTTCTATGTAAATGAAGTAACTTTCATGCAGTCAATGTTTTGACCCCATCCCCCCATTCACATGGCTACCGTAAATCGGATTTGAAACTGGATTGAAACATGGATTGGCTCAAGGATTGTTGGCTGCATTCACATGGCATTATTAACTTGAAGTTGATGACGATACTATTGCTGTTATCCATGACACTCATAAGTAAAAACACAGCCACCTTCGAGACTATAACTAATTCCTTCATTTGATAATCGTTGTAGCCCAGGCAGTGGCAGTTCAAGTGCTCTGGCGCAGAAACAAGACGTTCACTAGCTACGAAAAGGCATAGCGCTCAGCACTCCAACCTTTGTCCAACAATCTGCATTCACGTGGCAAAGTCCCTCCATTCCAGCTCCTCTTCTATTTTAAAGTTCTGCCCATACACCTTCAGCAGTGCCTTTGTTTCAGCATTGTTCCCCTGTTGTCTGCGTTCCACAATCTCTTTCACATATCGAATCTGGTATTGCAGAATTTGGATCAAAACTGGATTAGGATCCTGCTTGTGAGCGGGGGTGGTTAAGCCAGTTTCAATCCAGATAGAAACCAAATCGGATCTGGTTTATATTGGTTGTGTGAATGCGACAATCCAGGTAATACAGAAATTACAGTGGCTATGCAAATGGTGGCATATTCCCCTCAATATCTCCTACTGGTCACATCTGGTTTAAGCAAGACGTCAACGAAACTGAAACTACAGTTCATCCTTGTACTTCCTTCTTGTGCATCAACTTCCCCAATCCCACCTTCCTATAGGCACAATTAAGACACTGACAATAGCACCTTTGATGTCACTACAAATTGCATGTAGGAGTAGAGGAAGAGGCGCAGAGAGAAATGGAGAGCATAGAAGAACACACAGGTACATCCTTAAACGTTTCCATGTGGCTACATACGTACAGTTGACCTGAGAAACTGTTCAGGTGCTATCTCTTAAAATGGCAAACTATAGTTCTTTAGCCGTGATGGTATTTCAGCAATTCTCTGTCAGGAAGTGATTGCTGGGAACTTTCACACATGAAGGAAGTGTAAGGATGTACCTTCAGTTTAACATGATATAGTTTGCTTTATCCAAATACAGCCTTTAGCTGTAGGAGAAATTAAGTGGAGTGTGACACCAAATATTATGTGCTATAGAGATGCATACATAATTCTGTGTTGACTCTGTTTATGATTAGCTGATGGAGCAGATCACAGGAGAGATTCAACATTAATAAAAACAAGATGTTTCAATCCATAAAGTTTCATCAGTTGCAGAACGACTATTAAAGGCATAGGGGCGAGTAAGTATCTACGATGGGTGACATAGTTAAAAGAAATGAATGATGAAAGGTATGGATGCAGATACATGACAGGTAACAATGGGTGGTCAAATACTGGCTACACGAAGAACCACTTTGCACACCCACACCCAAGCACATCCCTCGATCACACACTAACACGGTACACCGCGCCCACAAAATGACACCCACACCCACACACAGACCTGACACTGTGCGGGAGAGGTTTCCGATGTAGATGGTGGAATTGTGTGGACTGCTCTGGCTGGCAATCTCCTCCACTGTCTGAGACTTCCCTTTCTTGATGGCCCAGTTGGCCTTGATGGGCTTCCCTAGCAGAGAGTAGCCATTCATCTGTGTAATGGCGACCTCAGCACTCTTGTGATGGATGGAGCGAGTGTGGAGGGAGATGGAAGAGCAAGGGGCAAGAAGTGGAGGGGAAGTATGAGAGTAGGATAATGCCTACATCACTTAATCACTCTTCATATTCACACATGCATGTCACAAAAAACAGAAGCACATCACATGCATGTCACATGCACATCACGTGCAAACCACAAATCTAACATATGGTAGAGGTTCATGCTACAGTGCAATATGAACTTGAGAGTTGCTGAGTTTTCAGGTAGTGATAGGGGGAAACTATTGTAAGCATTTCGACCACAAAGGTCTTTGTAACTGATGAAGACTTTTGCCATCAAAACGTTTTATGGTTGTTTCCCTCTATTACTACATGAAAGTTCAGCAACTCTGAAGTTCACAAATCTAACACATGGCACCTAGTCGATACAGTACATAGGAGCATTAAAGGTGAGCAATAGAAATTTTGCAAAGTTAGCGGTAATAAATGATTCTACAACTTTCTAGGATTTTAAGAAAAGGGATTGGTTTGTACAGATTGCCGGTTTCAACTTTAAGAGATACAGTGTCAAGGCGTGGTTGGTGGGCTTTCTGTTGCACTTTGATACACTCTCAGTTTCACTGCACCTACGTGAGGATGCACGTTTCACATTTGTGGCACACTTCTTGGTAGGTAGCAAGATGATCACTCCCAGAAACAACTGCTCAGTTTTGTCTTGCTGCCAAATAATCCACCGCCCTATCTCACCATGGAACATGCAGAATCCCCAGTGCAATGGGGCATATACTCGGTCAAAGTGTACTGACTCCTGCTTCATCCACTCTGTGTGGTCTTCCACCTCACCAACTGGATTGTGAAACGCTATTACAGGACGAGGTGGCAGTTTACATTGCTCCCAACCGTACAAATTACCGTGTACACACTGCTCAAGCTGGAAAACAACCCAGAAATGCTGTAAGACCTCTAGCTGGCAGAGAAGGATATAGCAAGTTTCCATGGCTACAGTTCAGAAGACCCGACAACAAGAGACGTGCTGCTAGAAGAAGCTCCTGGCACAAAGACTGTGTGCCTTAACAGCCGAGATCTATGGTGCTCTAGTTATCAGTTTAAATGTAGAAAACAACACAGCAGCATTCTGAGGGTAGGTTGAAATGCTGAGGCTCGTGAGGAACACGTCGAGGAAACAGGCATGGAGGCATCGAAATCAGAAGCACACTTTACCTTGTGTAATCTATTGGACCGTACAACACATGCAAACAACAACACCTCCTTTCTCTGCCTCTCATCAACAGAATGCTTGGGGTGCACCAAGGATGGAACTACCTACAAGACCCTCCTTGACTCAGCCTCAGATTCCAGTACACAGGCCCACTTCTTGGGTGTGGCTGGCAAAGAGTCAGATGCACGGGTCAATGTCCTTCACGTAGCTTCCTGGGACTACAAACGTATGGCAGCAATGAAGGCGTTTGGAACACTGTGGGTCTGTGGCTCTGCCTGCTCTCTGTTGACTGCATCAATGGCTACACTGTGCATCCAAAGCGGTCAGTCTATAGGTACACCAGTCTCAGTTGTCACTACAACCAAGGCTGTCACTCCTTTCACATCAGTGTCAACAACCCGAGCAAGAGACCCTTCCATAGAGTGCTTCCCAGTGTATGTCACTGACTGCAATTTACGCTAGCCTAGATATTACTGAGTGTAGGTGGGGAGTTCTACAGCAAGGAGCCCAGGACGAATACTCTGATTCCATCACTTAAGGCCGCCCCACCTCTCTCATCTCATGGGTCTTGCAAGCCCATAGATGAGTACCCCTACTGCACCGAGGGGGCCAAGTGACTGGCGGAGATGTGGCTGGTGTCTCCGCTGCCAACGAGGCCACCGGCCTTGCTACCACCTGCTTGCTCACCCATTAATTGGTCCACATAGCAGCCAGTCTTGGCTGTGGTATTACAAGTACAACTACAAGTGTGCGTGTGCGAACCATCACAGCCACTCACCTGCTTGTTGGCAAAAGTAACAAATCCATAACACCGTGACTTTGCAGTACTGACATCTCTCATAATTCGCACAAAACTATGAAGAAGGGAAAGGTAACACAACATGCATTTGGTGGTACCTAGCAGTATGCTAGTACGAGATTTGTCCTAATGTATACACATAGAACACCACCATAAAGTGCAAGTTGCAGTGTGTGTATGCAGCATGTGCCCCAGTGCTACTAGGAACAAGACTGCCAGCGCAAGTTGCAGAGGGTAACCACCACAAGTGCAAGTGGAATGTTTTCAAGACTGTTCACCGTGCAAACAAACGATACATCATCTTGTCACTTGCTATCTTTCACTATGTATTCTTTTATTTTACATGTTACAGTTTAATTACTTTTATATATTGCAAAAAAAAAACAAAAAAAAACAAACGTAAGTGGCAGTGTGCATGTGTCATACTCACATAACCTGTCCAAAGCGTGAAAAGTGTCGTTGCAGCAATTCCTCATCAACGTCTGCACTGAGATCGCCTACAAACACGGGGAAGTCGTCATCCGCATTCTGGCCTCCAGGTCCGGAGAGAGCCCAGTTAACCCTGAGGTACTGGGGGATCAATTAAAGATATGGGCAGTCACACACAAGTCACATGTTAGTCATATATACATCACATGCATGCATAGCCCTAATTGAAATGCAACCTACAAGTCACATGTGTATCACATGTTTTACATACAAACGTACAGTATAGGTACAGTCGATTCCAGATTGGTTGGCCATAATGACAAATGGCAGAACGGCCAAATGGCGTGATGTCACTATTAGCTTAACTGCTTGCCATTACATCATTCCTATTGTACACTATTGCCATTTGCTATGACATCACGCCATTTGCCATTTACCTTTTGGCCAACCATTCTGAAATCGGCTGTACACAAGTGAAGCAAATGCAATATAAGAAAGCACTTCACTGTATCAGTCATCACACCTGAGGCTCATATATAGTACACATTGCAGGTGGTATGTGTGCTCCTGGCAATATACTATATACCATACAGCAAATGTCAGTGAAATGGCTATAAGATTTAGAAGAATTAAAGATAGAAGGTCTAACCATTAGGAATGCCATACATTTCATTACATCAATACTGTGTATGTATTCAAGGCTAAATTCCTTATGCGACTACATACAAAGGTTAGAAGTTGATCTGTACACAGAGTAACTCAGGCCCTCATCAACTGCAAGCTGCATATTTAACTTCCAGAGAGCCTTGACACAGCATGACTAGTTCACGAAGACCAGTGTGATCTCCCACACCAAGACCAGCAACAGAGCCCACTTTCCATCAACGTCACATCATCCACAGTAACAACCTGGGTGCCTTGCCAACGAAGCAGATCTCTAGTGCGAATAAGTCCAGAAAAGAACAACTGGCTAACTGACGAACTGCATAGCCAAGAGTGGAAGGTAAGCCAGTGAGAAGGGAACGCTGTAACTGTAATACTGTACAACTCTGTACAGAATAGGCCAGTAAGGAACGGGCACGATGAGCTCAATTGTAAAGTGTCACCATCAAGAGCTGAGGAAATATAGCCAGTGAATAACACCTAGTATATGCTCTGGCACATGTGAAATGTTCAGCTGAATTGATGTACGTAAAAGCTACACCAGTACACTGCGCTGAAATTCCAGGTCATTCTGCCATTTTCTTTCATCACACTGCAGGAGCCATGAATCGAAATTGTGCAAAATTCGCTTGACTGCATACACACAGATACTAAACAATAGTGTCTTGAACTGTGCAAACACTCCTTTAGTGCAAGGCAAATTAAGCATGCTTACCCAACTGACCTTTGTGTTCTGCACTCATTCGCTAAAATAAACAACAGATTCGCATGTGCAGCTGCTTTCATTGTATATGACTGACGTCATGCACAAGAGCTTGTGATGTTCCAAATAAGGTGTTCACATGATCAAGTACACAGTACAATCCGACAAGAAACCTGAAATGACTGCAATAAATTATGTATCTGCGCATACCTATGCCAAGGTCTCCTACACAAACAAGACTGCACCCTGAACCATCCAACTCTTACAGAGGGCACCAAGCTCATGAATATTCCCATTATTCATGGCTAGGGAGGCCCACCGAACACAGCAGCACAAGGTCCACAACAAAGAACACACCCTTGCCCAGTCAGCAACATTATTCAGTGCAGTCCAAGAGTCAAAGTGCTTAGCTAGGTAGCTCCTTTTTCACTCTGTCAAACAAGAAAACACAGATTGCCAGCTTGCAGCTGACACCAAAGCACAACATACAGTAAGTAGGTAGATTGTGCCTCCAGAGCACAATGCACTGCCACTCACTATCACACTACCCTGAGGGTATACTTAGCTACTGCTTCTTGAGAAAGGGTAGCTGTTCAAATACCAGCCTAAACAACAGGGTTGGAACCTTGCTGACATTCCATCAGATGCTTTGGTCTTCTTCAGGGTGAAGGTGAGTGAAAGACTTCACCCTAAAGAAGACTAGAGCATCTGGCCGAAACATCAGCAAGGTTCCAACCCTGTTGTTTAAGCTGGTACGTACATATTTGGAAAACCACCCTTACTCTTGTCTGAGTCAGCTAAGATATCCTTACTTCTCACAGCTTCTTGCCATAAATGGATATGTTTCAATACAGTGTACCCTAATGTTATCAGTCAGTATTTCACCTGTATGTGTGTACGTATGTATGGGCAGGTGTGCAGTGAAGCCCCACACACTAATCTACCACTGATAGCATCAGCTTTGCAGTAATTCATAATGGGAACCGGTAAATTGACTGTGAGAATCTCATGTATTCTGGGAGTCACGAATATGGCACTTTATGCAACACACACACACACACACACACACACACACACACATACACACACACACACACACACACACACACACACACACACACACACACACACACACACACACACACACACGCACGAACACACACACACACACATACATGTACACACACACGTACACACACACACACACGTACACACACACACACACACACGTACACACACACACACACACACACACACACACACACACACACACACACACACACGTACACACGTACACACACACACACACACACGTACACACATACACACACGTACACACACACAACGTACACACACACACACACACACACACACACACACACACACACACACACGTACACACACACACACACACACACACACACACACACACACACACCACCACCACACGCACACACACACGCACACACACCATACACAGAGAGCGAGACACACAGGTTCAACAAAGACACACAAAACAGCTATAGTGATGCATGGCAAAGGAGACTTGTGGACAGCATAAAAGCACAATCAGAATGTGCAGTGAACAGTCGTCATTGTGCACTGTTACATACATAGAACAAGAGGCAAGCAGCTGTGTATATCAACCCCTTGGCTCACAGGAGACACACTGGCCTTCATACAGTCTTGAATTCAGAGTGTTTGTACAAATGGTAACTAAAGTGGTGCCATAGAAACAATTCTGGCCAATACGCAATGGCAAATATCACAATGCTACTACTGTGTCACACCAGTTATAGCCAAATGATGACAGTAGAATCACTGGGTATATACCACCAGCCTGCCTGCTACGCCAGTGTGAGTGACACAGTGAGGCTGGGGGGGGGGGCTAAAGGCCCTACTTAATGGCTAACAGCAATTCCTCCCCCCCCCCCCCCAAACATCCTACAACAATGGTTAGCCCCGAACAGCAGAACACTTGTGGTTTCAACAGAAGTGCAACAAATTAAGGAGGGGGCATCAGCCAGGAAGATGGCTGGAGTCAGGTTCGTTCAAGAGGGGCCTTTGCAGTGGTTTCACTGCAAAAGTCCCTCTAGAGCAGTTAGTCATTCGACCATTTGCCATTGTGAAACTGTACAACTGAGCCAAACATCACAGGCTTGGTCTGAGTCAACTGTCCACACAATCAAGTTGTCCATTGACTAAAATAATGTACACAACACACAATCATGTCCAGAAACTCAAATATCACATTGATCAGCTGCCAATACATAATTATAGTTTTGCCAAGCAGCTGCTTGTGTCTTTGGTCCTCTGTTGCCATGCAGGTACGCCAACTACCACCAACAGACCACACATTCACCATATTTGTACTGTATATGTACAGCACAAACTGCAGGCTTGCTCTCTGGTATATTACACGTCAGAGATTGATCCTGAATGGTGAAGCTGTACACACGTACTGTAGAAGTCACAAAAGGGTATGCTTCTTGCCCCTAAAAGGTACCAACCTACCTTTTTAGGCCCTATAGCCATCCATCTCACACCACCCTGCAATGATGTCTGTTTTTAACAGGATGTGACTTCAACTTCAGTTGACTCTAATTCAACCCAAAGGCATTAATTGAGCCATACAAGAAGCCCTTACAGTGTGACAACTTCAAACTGATTTCACCGCACATACACATCTGCCACCCTTTGACATGTGACTGCCAGGACAAATAAGAGTCACACACCCACAAAGCCACGAAGCAAGACATATGCACATATTGTGGCGCTCTATAGTGATATCACGCTGTAAAAATGGTAGTCATGAGGCTACTGGAGTGACAGGAAGAGCCAACACCTGTTCACGCAGCCGAATGATTGCAAATTTACATTTTTTACTGGGAAGTTCATTAATGGGATAAGCAGCGTGGTTGGTTGGTGTCCTTTGGACCTGCAGGCATTAAGATCAGCACAGGGCCTGTCATGCCGCAGTTGTCGCTACCTCTGTAGAACAAGTCCCAAACTCAGCCTTGAAGTAATCAGACACTACCTTCAAAGGGGTTGTCATTTCATTTGAGAGCCCGGTCCTTCCAAGTCCCCAAAGTCAGCCTTGAAGTAATCAGACACTACCTCCAAAGGGGTTGTCTCATTTCACTTGAGAGCCCGATCCTTCGTAGCCATTCATCCTGAGGACACAACCCAGCTGTGCGTCGGCTAGGATTGACTGGTGCTGAACACACATTAATAGAGCTTGACACAGGGACTTCTTGAGCAATTCACGTAGTAGAAAGTCAATGATAACAGGACATTTCAGCTGTGGAGGTACTCTGACTAACTGACAACTGTGGTGTGTGGTTCATACACATAACCATGCTCTAATGCACACACCTTCCCAAAAGCATATTCCTTGTTCATAGTCTTTATGGCCTGCTCTGCAGTCCGGTGATCATAAAACTCTATAAAACAGTAAGGGTCCACTTTTGACTGCAATGGATAGAAGGAGTACACATACACATTACAACTGTCACACTACCAAACACATTACAGTTGACACACCATCACACACACACACACACAGCACACATTACAACTGTCACACCACCACACACACACACGCTCACACACAGCACACATTACAACTGTCACACCACCACACACACACACACACACAGCACATATTACAACTGTCACACCACCACACATTACAACTGTCACACCACCACACACACACACGCTCACACACAGCACATATTACAACTGTCACACCACCACACATTACAACTGTCACACCACCACACACACACACAGCACACATTACAACTGTCACACCACCACACACACACAGCACACATTACAACTGTCACACCACCACACACACACACACACACACAGCACTCCACATTAGATGACGTACACACACAGGTTGTACAGGGTCAATTGATGTAGAGTATGCAGTATTGGATGTGTCATTACACAATTAGATGTACTGCGTTAGCGGTACAACACACTGGGTACAAGAACCATGACACACAACGTAGTATGGAATGTAACCGAGCTGGGATAGCTACGTACCCAGCGCTTTCAATTAATTTTGTCCCGCCCACTAATTATCTGTGGTCAGCATGTGTACGAGGTAAGTGCTGTGCCCAGTGTGTACTGAAATGGTCTATGAGACTCAATGCTACTGCGATGCAAGAAATGATCTTATGTAACATACATACATACATACATGCATACGGTGAATCCTGTCTAAGGTAGGACCCGACCATAATTTTATGGTGCGCAAAGTTACAAATAAACGCATAATAGTTACAGCTTACTGCTCATGCTTGGTATTGCCAAAAAGAGCATTCTTTCCTCTTTCGAATGATCCTAAGCAACTTCCAAAACATATTAAATAACGGCTGCAGCGAGCGATTTTCCAAAAGCGCCATTTTCACATTGGAGCAGCTCTCACAAAGGCGCCATGTTCTGTACAGCAGAATGGCTTAGTTTATATGTGAAACATAGCCTAGGCTATGATATGACACAAAAAGTAAGAGCCTACGTTGTGCAGACAAATAGTTATGCCCCCTCAAGGTGACACCCCTAATTCAAAGGTGTGAATGTTATGATATCTGAAGCCATACAGCTGTTGGCCCACATCAAAGGAGCTAACAGTTAGTGTCATATCATAGAGCAAACAAAGAGCTTTCAAATGAGACCAAATGGGAGGTTTTGGAACACAGTATGACTGAGCTACCATTGCTCCAAATTAAATTACTATAGTTCGGAGAAAAAGGAAAAATAAGAATGTAATGTGAATAAAACAATCATAATAAGCAATAACACCTCTAAAAAGCACCTGGTTCATAAGTTACCCCTTCAGTTTGTAAGGTATGGTCTATCTTTCTCTTCTTCTTCTGTCTTGCTTCTTTCCTGGCAACTGTTGTCGTGTCTTTCTCGTGCCACGCTGCCTTAGTTCCATGATCTGCTTCCAGTCGATTGATAAATTGTATGGTGTACATCCCTGGATCAATACCCATTTCCCTCAATGTTGAAAGCACTGATTGTGCACCTTTGTTCCAAAGTGCCACAGCCATGGCAGTACATAACTGTACAATTTCTTTGGACTGGAAATGAGCTTTTGAGCAGAAATTCCATATCATGTGATGCAACGCCTCGTTTTGATTTTGTGTTGCTCCCAGCTGACATCGCTCCAACAGTTTGGGGTCAGCCAAATCTTTAAAAATGGGATAGATGGCATCTGCAACATCCTTTGGTAGGGTCTTTCTGTGCTTGTATGACTTGTGCATACCCACAGCAGCTGCTTTGTTGTACTTGCACCATGACTCCTTCCCCTTAGGACAATACTTATGCTGTGGCTTCTTATCTGTTGAGATGGTATGGTAGTATATGGCCCAAACTGCATCCTTCATCTTCTGCACATTACCAGCATTCTCTCTGATGGCCTTCCCATAATAGTTTTGTAGATTGTCCATTACGGCTTCTGTCAGTCGGCCTTGTCCTCCCAAACCAATCACTTTCTGTTTCTTCACATCGTATATGCCTTCTTTTTTCTTCTTTCTCAACCGAGACCCCATCCGTTTCTGTACATGCCCTACACAGTCGTTCTTCTCAATTTCAACACCGTCATACGGATTCTCTTCATTTAGAAGGCTATGTGTTTTTGCATCTCCATCTGAAATCAGAGTGGTGTATTGCAAATTTAGCTGTTCCTTGGATCTCTTCCACAATATCAAAGCCCCTTGAGATTCCATTGCAGGGGATGACCCTTGAAAGTTCTTGGCACAGTTGGGCTCATGCTCTTCCCACCATTCAAGATAAGCCGAAGATGTTGTGTCATCACCACTATGCAAGGCACATTGGTGGCAGTACTTGGATAGAACTTCGAAGTCTAGAATTCGCCCTGTTTCAAATGACATTACAATGACGACGCCAAATTTGGATGTGAAACCCCGGGTAGCCCATGTTCCATCGCAAGTAACAGTGATGTTTACAATCTCATCACATGGTTTGCCTGCCAGTTGATGTAGCTCATCTGCAGCTTCTTTGCAACTTTCCATGGCCACCTTCATTGCCGCAGCTGCAATGACCGCTTGATGCTCTGCATACGAATTGTCGGTGATTGGGGGTGGCAAGCACATGAGGCCACAGAACTTCTCCAAACTATGAAGTCCACCCCCAGCAAACCTCATAGCATAAACAGAAGAACGATTTAGCAGCTTTGCTTCATCTGAGTAGGGGTCGCTGAGCTTCGAGATGCTGTGACATCCCTGACACACCAAAGATAGACTTGTAACTAGGCCGCGCCTTGTGTCCATTTTCTCTTCGATGTGAAGGGACCGTCCGCTGCATTTTGCGCAAATGGCGTGGCTTGAAATCGTATCTGAAAGTGTGGAAATGTTCAGCAAACGAAGTCCTTTCAACTGCGGCTTGTCACCTGCAAGTACACGCTGCGGTGGTATCCGGCGCTCGATAAGCTGCTTCTTCCTTGACCGCGTAAGCGCTAGAAGTTTGGATGGGGCTACGCGCTTCAAGGCTGCCACGGCAGGGCTAGTTCTCTTCCTCCTTCGCACGGATCGCTGCTTTGGATTATCTCTTCCAGGCATGGGTACAGATCTCGCTTCACTAACACGTCGTTCGTGGTCGTTGCTACGATGTTTATTATTCACCGTCGCAGGCGGACATTTTGTCGAATTATCAGTGCAGGGCGATAATTAAAACAAAATGTCGGGCGTGCGCTAATACTTTCTCTTCTCGGCGAAATGAACATGTTCCCACTACTTTTTAGAAACGACGAGTTCAGAATAGACTTACTATCTGTCTGAGAGGCTTTTAAAGCAAAAATAAAAAAATCGAAAAATATGGTCGGGTCCTACCTTATGTCTAAGATGAAGCACCACTATTTTACACCATCCCATGGGTGATGTAGATAACACTGTATAAGGCAGCCACCTCTCTAAAACAGCCAGCCTCCTTGGCTCCAAAAACACTAAAAACATTGCAGTCTACCTCCGTTAAGCAGCCACCACTCCGTCAAGGACAATTATAACTGGCCCACAGGTGGCTGTCTTAGACAGGTTCCACTGTTTCAATATTGGAGATGTATGAATGTACAACTGTACTATAGAGACGGCTGCATAACTCACATCATGGCAGCTAGAGCAAGCAACACACTGACATACATTCAAAGCTATACACTGCACATTACACAGCTTACGTACATATATACATACGTATGTGGGAGTGCTAGTCAGTACAGTGCACCTGTGTAGGACCACCAGCACTGTACCCTACAGAGTGTGGCGCATAATGTGAAGCTGGCAAGATGCAACACGCCCCTGCAGGCCAACTGTGGTCTCCTAATGAATTCCCCCTCTCTCTTTTCGCAGCTGCTGACATGGCAACCCTGTGTTTACACAGGGATAGGACAAAAGCCATACAAACACATATACAGTACAAGCAGGAGCAACCCATGTATGCACCGACAACAGCCACAACACAAGTGAACAGCGAAAGCACCAGTTTACACCATCCCATGGGTGATGCAGACAATCACAGGAAAGGGGTTGCCATAGCAATAACGTAGACAACAACGTTCAGAGTCTACGTGATCACAAAGATAATACCTCAGATGGCAAAATGATTGCCGCTCTGCAATGTCATTCAACTTGTGACTCACTTCCGAACTTTAACCTTAGTTGATGCCATAAGTAGGGAACCTAAACTGTTAAGTATTGTTGTTACCTATTAAAGATAAGGCTAAAGTTCAGAGGTGAGCTGTGAGTAGAATGACATTGGCAACAACTTAATAAATTGCTGCACAAAGGCCAGTATACGTGCATATGTTGGCCTATACTGAGCTGAATACGTATGTATGTATCTCCACAGCCACACTGGTGGCCCTACTCCTGGGCACAGAGTGAGCGGTGCATGATATCAAGACCACAGCGTTCACCTCGGAAATAGTTTAAAAAGGGTGCACTAAGTTATTAGCTTTGCGAGGAGTGTCTACTGGCTGCTTGGGCGTGGGAGGTGTCACCTTACTGTGCCAAGTGCATGCAGTAGCTGAATTCAGGGAGAGTCTCATGACACGGTGCAAAATGCATGCATGCTATTGCCCACACCACATGACTAGTGGTAACCTTTCATGCAAGGTACATACAGGTCATAAGGTTCTTTATCCTTCAAAACAGCCCAGAGAGAGCACTCCCTACAGGGGTGACATATTCACTAGAGACAACCTAGTGTACCTCACACCACACTGCTACAACAGTCCCTACAGTTTGTTACAAGTTACATTATATGGCTGCCCTTCAGTTTACTGTTTGGGAGAGTTAGTGGGCGACATGGAAGCATCACCGTCAACCAGACAAGAGACATCAAATGAGCTAGCATCAGGAGGTCTATCTTGCTAGGTAGCTAGTACAAGAGAGATCAAAGCAGGCATAGGAGGCAGGGTGTGGCCATAGCTGCTCAATGATAACCAATAGCCAATGACAACAGTATGTGACTCTCCAGACATTTGATGAGCAACTATTGTGGTGTGAATGACCATATAATGAGAGAGGTTGGGAAAGGAGCTCTCCATTGTGTGCTCAGAGCAGACCAATAGACTGGCTTGTATCTGAGGTACTGCACACACACAAGGGGGAAATAACTCACTGCTTTAGGGGCTATTGAATGTACTCACATTATTCCTCTCATCTCCCCTCAATGCCCCTACTCTCATGTAGGCCATCACACTGTGTATGTATAAGAAGACCACAAAGAAACTCCCCCCTGTGCTCCCAGCGACATCTCAAGGTGTGAGACTGAGGTAAGATCTTCAGTCTTCCATTAATCGAACACAAAACCATGCATACATAACCCCAAACAGTTGTTAAGGACTGGCCCCATATTAATCAATAGAGTGTGATATCACCTGATCTGCAGCAACCACAAATCCACTGCTTTTCACTCACAATAGCACACTCAGTCCCTCTGTCCTGTTAGGGACAGTGTTTAGATTCACCCGCCCGTACGAGCCCTGACAACTGGTTGATTGCAGCGTGCAAAAGTTGTGGCATGTGACAGCTCAGCACTTTCATACATAAAGTATTGTGCAACCAACCCCAGCCCTGTTCCATTTTAACAAAAAATGCTGCTGTTTTTCTATGTGAATTGCTGAGTTGGCTGAGTTGGCTGGTTACACATGACTCATATGCACATGATGAAGAGACAACACAGCACTGTCCTGGGCTGTCCGGGTGCTGCCCACTACTCACCGGGTAGAGGACCTTACAGTGCTTAATAGGGCCCACTCGCTGAAAGAGCTCCATTATCTTGCTCTCTGTTACATTTGAGGGCAGGTTGCCAACATACCTGAAGGAGGGAGGGATGGTACATATAAAGTATATATACATACATACATACCTGCACATAGTGTATGGCAGGCCCTGTCCACTGCTGCCGCTACTGAGCGATGGCTCCGCACAGGGGGAAGGGAGCGATGGCTCCGCACAGGGGGAAGGGTCTGGTCATCTCCTATACCATAGTCATGTTTACAATAGCACTGATTAGATAATACCTTTAGAAGGTGCTAATTTGAAGGTGTTATGAAAGTGTTATCATTCAGTCGGGAGTATGTCAGTGGGATGATGGCAGCGAATCACAGCTGTTTCACTAAGAACTACAGAACTGGAAGCTGATGTGATCTCTCTGTTGCCATTGTTACTGTATGCTTTGTGAAACCGCCGGCTACATGCATCAGCCTATTCTCCCATTCTCACATAGGTTGGTAGGAGAACCCCTAAAGTGCACTGTATAGTGCTGTATGGAGCGCTGTATCACCACAGAATGCATGGGTGCTGCTGAGCAATGAGTGCCTAGCTCTCCAGTGGCACACAGTGCAGTTAACAGCCAACAGACCCCACCCACACAACGGCAGCCCTATGAGGAAGGCCTATCACACTCCACCCACAAAATGGCCACCTAAGAGTTGATCGCAGACACTAGTTTACCATTACACTGCAAGCATACATACACAAGTCAGCGTGTTACAAGGAGAGCTGATGCATCAGCTAACACAACAGTTAGCTGCACGTTAATACCATTCACAAGTCAATACTGCAGTTCGTAATATCCATCAGCATTAATTCAACCAACGTAAAATGGACTCCATCCATGGTTGTAATCGATGTCCCAACTAACACAGCAATAGTATCTGAACTAAACCTGATGCAGTGAAGTTGGACAATGCTACACGTAAGGCATAGCCAGGCACACCATTCCCAAGGAATGCAGTCTTGGCACAACACTTTGCGAGCTGCTGTGTCAGCACATTCAAAGACTCACAGCACAAATCTACATCATCTCCTAGCCATACTAATGCAGTAACGAGTCAGATAAACAAACAGTATTCCTCAGCTAAATAGGTTAGTTCGTGTTTACAAGCTACCTTCCCCTCCATCAAACAAATAACATAAATTGCATATACTGTACACCAAATGAATTATGCAGATCTTGCCTTCTGCCACAGGTACATACGGTAGGCACACATACAGGTGTCACAGCTGTCTCTGTTCCTACACATGTACAAGATCTGTGGTGCGTTAAAGGAAGGCTGGTACCTGTCGTAGAGTGTCAGTGTACCTTCATTAGGATAGTACTGTAGGTGGTGGTGATTCACGCCGAGTGTGTGGAGTACACACGGATATGCATGGACAAACAAGACAAGCATGTACACACACGCGCACACACACGCACACGCACACACACACACGCACACACACACACACACACACACACACACACACACACACACACACACACACACACACACACACACACACACACACAGTGAGAGAGTGAGAGAGAGGATATGCACAGACACATGTACACACATTTGACCAGTCACAAAGCACCATAAATTGTCAACTGCACATCAACCCCTGCCACCCATCCCTTTCATCTGCTCCACTATGCAATACATCCAGTCAGTGCATTTCTAAAGTCCAATGGCATATGCATGGTGACCATACCAAACACCCCGCACCCTCACATCAAACACTCATTGACAATGGTCTAGACAAGCTAATGACTTAAACATCCCCATGGGACAGATGAGTTATGTGCTCTGATAGGAGGAGAAAGAAAGGTGATACTGCAAGGCTGCTAATTTCAAGTGATCTACACACATCCTATGTAACATCATTGGCCTTCCCATCATTGGCCATGATGTGTTAGATGTATCTATGACAACTATTAGGACAGCTGTGTACTGAGGTGCACGAAGCATGCACTGGGGTCAGCGATACACTATCAATAGAAACACACTCGCACAAGTGTAACACATACGCTGGCATGCAGAAACACACACACACGTGCACACGCATGAATGGGTACACACTCGCACTCGCACACGCGCGCACACATACAAACCATGCACGCACACACACATGCACACGCACATGCACGCACGCACACACACACAACACACACACACACACACACACACACACACACACACACACACACACACACACACACACACACACACACACACACACACACACACACACACACACACACAGCACATGCAGAAGCACATATGGTAGCAATCAAAAGGTCATGATCATATATGGAAGATGGCTCAATCACACCACAACCCACTCCTCTCAGCCCCCTGGCCTCCAACACAACCACACACACTGTCAGAACAATCCCCGTTTTTAACCTGTTCAGTATCACCATGCAGGGGTACTCCACTGCATGCATGCATGCTACCAAACAACAGTTGATCCATGCAGTATTCATCAGTTCATGTATGCTACTAAAGATCATGCTACCACCGAGCAGTACCTACAGCATCACACCCACTGTACTCCAGTCTACCAACACCGTGTTGACGGTGCTCCCTGTGTAGTGGCAACACAGTAGGCCCATAACAAACGCGAACTACAGTCGACTGAGTCTGAGAGCTTGAGTGAGGACGTACACCGGAGCTCACGTCAACACTACCTCGTGTGGACTTTGCGTACGGCAGACAACACAGGCGCGGACACTATGTACACCTCAGCACAGTGGCCCAGGCCTCCCAACTGCCCGTTCGCCCGTCCTTGTTCCGCCCCGCACACTCACACTGTGCAGATGCTGTCGTGGCGTCCGCTGCCTTGGCCTGGTGCGCCCCCGTTCAACGTGGAGGTAGCCCCCGCAGCCGCCATGCTCGAATTCATCAGCCGAGCCAACTGAACAGTGTGGCAGGCAAGACGAGCCAACAGCGTGCCCTCCGTCAGTCGGTCACCTCCTGACGGACGGAAGAGGTATACGGACCAATCAGCTGATTAGGTAAACAAAACCAAGTAGAAGACACTGGGTGAACTTTTCGAGCTCCGCCCAGCTATGCTGCCACACAATGTCAACACTCACGGTGCACCCTAGGCCTATGGATTTATATAGTTGCAGAAATCCAACGGCAAGGCAGTTTTCTGGTCGCTTTCACGTCATGGACTTTAGATTTCC
>OZ025889.1:3233077-3383077 GCA_964019415.1 Ianthella basta | reverse complement strand
ATTCCTTTAAGTTTATTCCCTAATAGCTCCCTAGTCTGGGGCAACTAAGCATGCACTGCTATGGAAAAGAGTCTTCTGGAGCAAGCAGAGAATATTCAATGTCCACTGCAGGAAAGCAACTCACTAAGTTGTTTGCTTCTGCACTGATAACACAATTGGGCAGCACACCTCTGCAGCAACCTTGGCTTTGTACCTACATGATATACATATGTATGTTAGTCAGTTCAGCAGAGAAATCAGTATTGGCGGAAGGGCTATAGCACTGGCAGCCCTGAGTAACACCACCAAATTTGACTTAGGATTAATTACATATGTAGCTTGAAAAACATCGACCCAAGCAACCAAGCCTGATCAATCATTTGGCACTGCTGTAGAAGTGACTCTACAGACGATAGTAGTGAATCTCGTTGAACAGGACAGCAGGATTGCTAAGTTAACCATTTGTGCAACGGAAGGACAATCAGCAGCCATGTCTGTGCAGTCCTCACATCTAATTCAGTTAGCAGGAGTGCCAGCAATAGCTGATGGCAATAGTACCATTGAGTACACTGATAAGCCATTCCTGTTCTTCAAGGTACTGCTGAGCTGGTTGACCAAACTTTGATACCTAGTACGATGCACAGCCCTACCTCTGGCTGAATGCAGTTTAAACGTGATTGCAAGGCAGCTTTTGTGTACACAGCAACAAGGAATACTACTTGTTACAGCTGAAGGTTACAGTTTTATAGTGCTCGCAATCCCCCAAAACACATCTCCATTACTTGGGATGACATATGTAGAAGTGAGAAAGTGCCCATACAGGGTAGCAATATACATATGCCAAACTCATAGAATCCCAGGCCACTTACAAGGAATGCGAAGGTATTCTTAAAGTGACTGGCAAAGGTGGTGGTCGCTGTCTGTGAAGTACACGTTGTTGTATGTGCTCTGGCTGAAGGCTGTTTGAACATGAGTGTTCGGGAGCTTTCACATAGCAACAGAGAACATTAGCAAGTCATTTAGACTGCGTTGGTCTTCGTCAGTTACAGTACAGACTGACAAAGACCTTCACAGTCAAAATGTCAAGCTGTAGTTCCCTCCCTGTTGCATACGTGAAAGCTTGCTAATGCTCAAGCTCATACCATACTGCAGCATGAGCCTCTGCCACATCATTAAGCACTGCTTGCTATACATAGCTGGTCAATATGCTCACGTCGGAGAATGCGTGCTGTGCCAAACTTGGATGTGATGTACATCTGCTTTGCTCCACTTCACAGGTTGGCCGCCAGCCAATACACTATGCAGCTGAGGAAGGCCATTCGCATGCAGTTGAGGTGCTGATGGATTACATGGGAAGCAACGCCATTTGGCACCCTGTGGCAGACAAGGTGGGGAGAAGAGGCATACACTGAGTGACTAGGAAAAAGTTAGGTTCTTCTACTTTGACTGTCCATGTTTGCACATTGTCACATGTACTCTACACCAAACATGCACACACTCACAGACATTTCTCTCCCTTGATTGTACCCTATTTTCTCCCTTAACTTCTCAATTTCTCCTTCTCCCCCTCCATGCGTTGGGATCAGAATGGCATGAATGCTCTCCACTGCGCTGCTAGGAGGAACCAAGTGGCAGTTGTGGACTTCCTCCGGAGCAAGTGCTACCCTCCTCACCATGAGTGCATGATTGTCAAGAACCTGGTGACCCAGGTGAGGATGCAAGCTGGCAGAGAAGGCAGGGGGCAGCAAGGTTGAGAGTGGAGTTGGGGGGAATAATGAGGCTGGCTAGAAGCAAGTGGGGTACTAGGTATTGACATATTGGTTGTTCCTTAATTTGTCAGGAAACGGACCAAGCAAGGCTTGCAGAAGACCTTGCTCGACAGATGAACCACAAACCACTGGGTGCTCAGCTGCAGCAGTACAGAGAGGTGAGGGGGACACCTTATACGTAAATTGGCACAACACATGAGCTTGCTGTTCAGTAACTTCTGTAGTTCTGTAATACACCTCAGTAAACATTACAACCTCATACATCACTCTTCACACAGGTCACTGCACTTCGGTACACTTTGCACCACACTAACACCTTTTCATAACTAATCACACTGCCAGTTTGCTTCTATCCGATTACACACTTTGTAGCTTGTTCACTGCAGCCATTCATGAAAAGTGTAGGACAATTTCCACTTTGTGTTTAGTACTGGCCTGACACGGTTACCTTAGTAACTGTGTTGCGTATTGGTGCAATGGTACTATTTGATTTTCACCCTGGAATCCTCCTGGCTGTTACAAGTAGTGCCTTCTGAATACACACCATGTTCACTGTTGAGGGAGAAGTCCAATAACAGATTGGGATCACTGGACCATCCTGTAGATATACAATTGACTGTATCAAGTGACAATGCGGGAATGTGTGGAATTTGTTTTTTTTAAAAACATTTTGTGATTAGCACTTCCCACGAATAAAGTGGAGTACTGGCCAGGAATGTGTTATTGGTGTCGAGAACAAGTCATCCTTCACAAGCTATTCATGGCGTGTGTGCCCACCTACACGTGTACACTGCTATGGCCTTCACTCCTCCGACACTCGATCTGTTGTGGCTTAACTTGTGACCATTTACTGTGCTTGCTGGCTATGTAGGAGGCACAGACACATGTGAATAAGCACCCAAAATGCCCACATGTACTGAAACCACAGTCCAGCTTTATTCTCTTATAAGCAACAATTGACATTCGAAACTACATATGGTAAGGAAGACGGGGGAAGGGAAAATGGCAGCCTACTGCATGGGCTACAGCCAGTGACCTCAGATCCATAGCTGTCCTTTTACTGCCTATTGGGTCAGTTATGGGTCTGGAGGTCATTGACTGGCGGCCGGACGGCTGCCTTTTCTCTTCTCCCTCTTTCCTTACCTTGTGTAGTTCCAAACGTTGTCTTTCATTTGCGTCACCATGGTACGGTGACATTTACCATACATCATGGTTACACAATAACTTATTACAATTTCCTTATCATTGTGCGCTATGCTTAACTGTTCTAGCATATTGTGATTTCTTCTACATGAAATGTAGGGATTCTGTTTTAATTGCTTGTGTGTGTCCGGAGGTCATTTGAACTTGCATCTCCTCCCACTCCATCTTTCTATGTGTACAGCGATATGAGTCCTGGGAGATTGCCATGGACCATGTCGGGCCTCTGGACAGTGTCAAGCTCTGCATTATTGGGGACCCAGAAGTGGGGAAGAGCTGTCTCAGAATGAGTCTAAAGAGATCATTCCTTCAAGCAGCTCTGCTGCCAGAGGCGAGGGGAGATGGTGATGAGAGGGAAGAATCTGCTGGGATTATGATTGAGGATGGCGTCAAAATTGGCAACAGCATTTATGCAGTGTGGGACTTTGCCGGCCAACTGGAGAGTTACATTACGCACCAGCTGTTTATGACCACAAACAGTACCGTTTACGTTGCCGTTGTTAACCTCCTTTCCTCCGTCGATGACATGAGGGCTCAACTCATCAGGTGGCTTAGGATGATTAAAGTCCGCAACATCGGTCTGCTACAGTATGTTCAGGATCCAGTGCACTCGAAACAAGACATCAAGACGCTGCGGCAGCCAGAGATAGTGGAAGACACGCTGGACCAGAACCGGGGTGGGACCTTCAGCACTGCTGGACGGGGGTGTGTTGATATGTGTGTGTGGGGGGGAGGAGGGAGGGAAAGGGGAGTAAACCCCATGAACACCACGTAGCTGTTGGGTGTGCTTGTAGCATGCTTCGCTCCGATTCCTTTGTTACCTGTGAACTTGTAAATGACGACTTGGAGACACCATACGTACGTATATACTGCTAGTTTTTCAGCCTGTACAGGAGTATTTAAGCATACAGTACAGTACTAACAACCACTATCCCTGTGTGTGTACATCAGCTGCACTATTGTCTGGTATGTAGAGTTAGAGACAAATGATCAGATTATTCCATTTTGTTCACAACATCATAAAATTTTATTACCTTTGCCTTGTACCCTGGCCTCTGAGATTCCATATTCTGTAATGCTTATGCTACACAATGACAAGCTATAGCCTAGAGCTATGTATATCCCTCCATTTGTGTGCAGTATACTTAGGGAGGACAGAGCACTCTCCCTGCCTGCAAGGACGCTGGCTCGTCAACTCAGTCCTGGCCCCCCTATCAAGCCCCTCCCACCTTCTGCCGTACAGCCAAGCTGGCTGCAGAATGTACCTGTGATTGTTGTCGGCAGTCACTATGATGTCCTTCAGAAGGATAAGTCACAGTTGGAAGTGGATGGGATCCTGAAGGAGGCCCAGATGTTGGTGAATGAACTTCAGCTGCAGTTCTGGCCCTACCTCAAGGTCATCCCAGACATCATCCCACTCAACTGTTTGATGTCCAAAGGTGAGGAGATGCAGAAGCTAAAGGACCAATTGGACAGGATCAGACGTACCAGGGTGCAGGTGTGTACCGTATGTGTGCTATGTACGTATATATGTGTGTGTACATATGAGTGTGTTTCTGGGCATGTGAGTGGGTGTGCTATGTGGGTGCGTACGTATGTATGCATGATATTGATGCATGTCTCTGCATTTCTTTTTTTCATTTTTTCATTTTTCTTTTTTTCATTTTCATTCCTTTTCTGTAGTACCCTCAAGTGGTGCAAGCCGCGTGTGAGAAGATTGCTGTGTTCAGTGCAAGAAATCGTGCAACAAAGGTGGTACAGTGGAAAGATGCAAAGAAGATTATCCTTGAAGCAAATGGCTTGCTCTCAGACAACCAAATCTCATTCATCCTACGCATCCTTCACAGTACAGGGCATGTGAGTTCTTCACTTCTGTAAGGGATATTGTACACTTTTGTTGTGGGACACTTCACCATGCTCAAAGTGTGAAAGAGGTATCGTCATTTCCAGTATGGTCTGCAGAATAAGACTGAGGGATGGGTAAACTCTTGAATGACTGTAGTTTATAATTTTTAATATAGGTGCCCCTTAAAAATAATTCCAGCGCTGAAAGGCACTTCTTATTGGGGCAAACCTGAGCGACCCCCACACTGATCATTTGCACAGTGATCGGTCTGTATCTGTTGTACATCCATTTGGGCCATAGGGGAAAGTTTGGCGCAATATTTCGGGCACAGGGGACTGCAACACATGCAGTAGGTGTATACACGGATTGGTCTCTTTGTGAAAGCCATTTATACCATTCATTCGGGGATGTCCAACAACCGCAGGGGGAGGATCTGGTGGACAAGTTCCAAGCAGCCTGCAGCAGAGGCCAAAAAGGCAAAAGGTGCCAGCTGGGCAGCTCTTCAAACACCGATCCCTCCAGCACTGATGGGAGTGATGCCTGGTGCCAGACAGTGTCATCCTTGAGGCAGGCGTTGGTAATTTCTCCGAGTATGGATCTGAGGAGGTCATCATAGGCCACAATTCATGGGAAGAGAAAGCATGGGGGCATGTGAAGTGCATATAAGATCTTTGAGGATCGAAAAAGAGTGCCGCAAAAGTAGAATGGCATCATGTGAATGCAAATGACGGAGTCTGTCCCCAAACAGCCGGAGCTGATGGATCTTACCCTAAAGAACATCATTGATGTGTTCCACATTCCGTAATGGAGAGCCCAGGTTATCAGCAACATCGCGGCTTAGCAGGTGCAATCCAGGTGCCTCTAGGAGCATTGCCTCACTGACACTCTGGTTATCACAAATCAACTCCCACTTGCTGTGGTCCTTCGTAACTGTTGCAAGTGCTGCTGTTACCAATAGACTCACCAATACTCGAGGACAATCTGTACTTTGAAATGCTACTAAGTTATTGGCTAAAAACTTCTTGGCCTTGCTAAAGCACTATTCTATGGGATTTAAGTTGGGGCTGTACAATGGGAGAAACCACAATAATGCACCAACACCATTGACTGCCTCTTGAACTTTCTCTACATGATGGATCGATGCATTATCAAGAAGAACAAGTGATTTACGTAGTATTCTGGGCATTGAATGGTTCCACAGTGGGCAGGAGACATTGCTGAACAAACTCTATGAAACCATCACCATTCACAGATCCTTCAGTTAAGTACAGGTCTTCAACACCATCTGTGGTTATACAGGATACAGCAGAAATTCTCGCACTTCTTACACGCAGTTGAAAGCTAACTGGAGGAATTCCTCGTAGGCCATAACCCGTCTTCCTACGACTATCTCTGAGATCACTTTCAATTTCATCAACCCAAACAAAACAGTTTGCAGGTATGCGCTGTACCTGCACCACAAACGTAGCTCTTTCTTCATCTGATCTCCGCACAACAATAGTCTTCAGTCTCTGTGGAGTAAGTCCCATCTTCTTTACTGTTTGACAAATCACAGGCAGGGAAACATTCATGCCACATAGACGCTGCAGAACAGCCTGCAATTCATTCAAGTAGATGCCCGGTTTCTCAAAAAATAGCATCAGGTAGCTGTAACTCACGATCAGACAGCTTTTGGACAGGACCAGATTGCTGCTTTCTCAGACTGACGTTGCATGTAGGTAGATACAGATCCAGAATTCTGTGCACTGACTTCTCAGAAACATGAAACCAACTAGATATACTGCCAATTTCTTCTTGCTGAAACAAATATGACCACACCATCCTCCATCGCAAGTAGTTGGAGTACACTCTTGGCATCTTCAGGTGTGTTAAGGCATTCGAATATCTCGCCGCTGATGTGAGAGCCTAAACAATTTATTGCATCAGCCTACCTTGAACTTTCCAGTGTGTCACATGCCGCATGATCAAATGCAGACTTCAAATCACAATTAGGACAACCGACCCAAAAGGCACTGTACTATGGATCCCAAGGACAGTGACAGATGAGCGGCTAAGTAGGAGGAGAACGGGAGACAGAGCACAATGGGTCTTGGAGACGGCGGAAGAGAATGAAGAATGGTTGCATAAACGGAGAGGAGACAAGGCGAGGTGGGGTGCCCAGAGTAGCGAACATAGTGTGGCTGAAGTGCACTGATAGTGGGAACAGATTGAGTAACAAAACTGCCAAACAGAGACAGGCCCAACTGCAGTAGATGAGTATTAACCAGAAGGAGAGATTGGCTGCAGAAACTACCTAAGTGACAGAAGCCAGATTACAGAGAGACAGGCAGGGGCACAAAGATCAGCAAAGTGCACGGCCACAGCTTTTGCTGTTTAAACAGCCTTCTGTTCGTCAGAAGATGGCCACTTTCCATGCACAACTTGCTATGGCAGTTAACACCTCCAGCCTGCTTATACACTGGCCCGAATGCTATATCTCGCTCTAGCCTGGTACATACCCAGTCCCCATTATTAGGCCACACTTAAGCTACCGCTGGGGGGGGGGGGGGGGGGGGGATATCCCACTCATAAGCCGGACTGGAAATAGGGCCTTGGAAGGCAGCTAATCTTGCTCAAGCTCGCCCCCACGATGATGATCATCTGCCTAGTTAGAATGGCAAAAATATGCAATGGCCAAGGGACTCTGCAATTGGAACAGTGTCTAGTACGTACATGTATTAGAGCAGAATAGTACTGTTGGGCCCGCTCGTGATTGTTAATGTTAGGCTCTGAAGACAAGTATAAGCTGTTGTACATGGTGAGAGGCTATCATGCCTATAAAGATGTGTATTCAGCCACCCCTGGATTACTGAGCTTCCTTTCAGTGTGACGAACTCAGTGGTGTCTATCATACAGAACAACGCGCTTCTTTTGTTTCATTGTGTATACTGGCATCAAATGAACTTGGCACTCATACATGGGCTACTTGCCATCAGCATGTACAAGTGCCACCTGGACGTTCTCCTTGTCAGCTTGCGTATCACTCAGTTCCAGCGGGCGTTTCCTTGGTCCCCCTACAGGTCACTTGACCATCTTCTTCCCACGTTCCATGGATGTGAATGAAGCAGCGACAGTCCTCTAGGCTGACACGATTAAGTAGTCTCATGCTCAGCACAGGTGTAAGTGGAAGTGCGAATAATTCATATTCTGCTCCAATAACTTAGGCATTGCCTAAAGTTAATTCCAATGCCCAAGGGCACTTACGATTGGAACATGAAACATAGGGTATGCCCTAGGAGACGCTTACATTGGGGCGCCCCCTATATTAGAAATTATACAATATTGCAAGATGTATTGTACTATGTTTCGTAAAGTAGTCCTACAAAAGTTAAACCACATTGATACATATTGGTGGTCTGAAGCGGAATACAGGGGGATGTTGGTCCATGATAAGCTTCTTGTGCTGCTGTCCACCTCAGAGAATGCATAGTTCATTTATAGCCATCCACGCTGATTCGTGAGTAAATCTTCATAATAATGGGTAACTTGTTGTGAACTGCAGACATTCTAGAATACTGTGCACTATAGTGATAAAGCTTGTAGCATTGTGACACACATTCCCTACTTCATGTCTTTATATCTTCGCCACTCCAACACTTAAATGCTCCTCCAACTTATTTCTCCTTCACTCATTTCTCTCTGTTCCTTCAGGTGGTCTACACATCTCCCTTGCCCAATTACGTATTCATTGACCCAGTGTGGCTCTGCTCTAAGATTCTGGGTTCACTGCTGGCCCCGAAGCACTTCAAGCAGGCCACTCTTGCAAAAGTGGCCAATAATGCAAAGAGCGAGATCACAGAGGAAGAGTTCCTGGCCCATGTACAGGTGGATGGAGTGGAAAAAGATCAGTCAGACCTTATCCTGAGACTCCTTCTCCACATGGATCTATGCTGGGTAGACACCAGCAATGGGATGAGTACATACACGTTTCCTGGGTTCATTGATGAGGTGTTTGATCGAGACACCCACTGGGCAAGAAGCCCAGGTGCAGAGAACTATGATATTTTCACAGGACGTTTGTGCAAGTGTTCAGAGAAGACAGACTTCCTGGCACCTGGCTTCGTTGCTCGTTTAGCCGTGTATACCAAAAGCATCCAGAAAACCGCCATTTCAGTCAGAGCCTGGAAGGACTGCTTCCTGGTACAGGGTGAGGACATGGTCCAATGCCTTGTCTCTCTCGACGAGGACAGCACGGGTATGGAGGTGCGAGCACGCACCACTCGGGCACATGCAGAACACTGCCTCAAGCTTGTTGAAGAGATCCAGAAAGGGATGTCACAAATCATTCGCTCTTCTTGCCCCAATATTTTCCTCTCCTTATCAATTCTGAGTGTTTCCGATCTTCGCCAATACAAGTGGCCCACCCATGCATACCTGCTGGAGACAGTCACTGAAGCATGCCGTGAGCATTCCACCTTAGTCCACCCCACCACAGGTGCTCAGGAATCTCCCCTGGACCTGCTGTACTGTGGTAGTGAGCAGTGCAGGAAGTCTCGCTCCGGTTTGGCAACCCACATTGCTTGTCTCCCCAAATCTTTGGTTGATGGCCTGGAGGAGCTGCTGAGCTCAGAAGACAAGGACAGTCACAAGGTGAGAAGGGTGAATAGAGATCAGAGAACACAGTGTAGCTAAACAGGTCCATATTGTGTAGAGAGGAACGCAAGTGTGGTAGGCTAAGGTGACTCAGCAGAATGAAGGCACTGTGAATTGCAAATTATAATGACATCATTGTTTTGCTAAGCTCTCCTTTGATGTGTTAACACGCTCTTTTTCTGTATCTGTGTATTTCTATTCAGTTTGCAGTTGCTTCTACAATACTGCTCACTACTGTAGTGTGTACTGATGAATTCCTTCCTGCCCTCTCTCTCTCTCTCATACACACAGGATTGGAAGGACTTGGCCAACCTCCGTGGCTTTGGTCAGTACACGCAGATATTTGAGCTCAAATACCATCCTGTCCGCTATCTGCTGAGGAAATGGGGGGAGAGCCCCAAGTGGTCTGTTCAAGCCCTGATTGCTGCTCTTGAGAAACTTGACAGAGTTGATGTGGTAAACTTTATCAAGGCAAAATTCATCGATGCAAAATGAGGCACTGTATGAGAATAGGCGTAACAACAAGAAAACACATGTTTCAATACTATTACATTGTAATACACTTTTCTGCTGCAGTCTCCTTTGAGCTTACCGTACAATTAGGTCACTGTGTACACTGTATCGCTCAGTGATGTTGTCTCTCAGAGATGCACACACTGAGCCTACGTATCTAGATTTTCATTGTTTGTATTGACTGTTTGTTTATGGTGTTTGTGTATTTTGACTTGCACTATGTACGTACATACTGGCCTAGTGTTTGTGCTTGTGTACGTATACCACAGGCTAGCCCTGCTCACAGCTCTAGTGGCCACTAGCTACTGTGTGGTGGAGAGGAGGGAGGAGAACAAGCTAAAATTGTATGTGTATTGCATGTGCTGATTGCAGCATGTACGTACAAGTCATATAATATAATTATGCAGACAATCTCAAGGTGGCTGCTGTGTTACTGCTGCATGCTTGCTGCGCATACAAAGCTACATAGACTAGTAATGCACAAGCGATGCTTCTGTGAGCCTATGAGGACTAGTGTGCTTCTGATCATGGGATGAAAAGAGATTTGTGCAAGTACATTAGGGACTCATCTGCCAAAGTATCTATACTTGCACTGTATTTAATAGCACTAGTTTAATGTTGCTGACTTAATAATTTCCTTCTATTATGTTAGTATGTTCTGTAAGTATTATTAATGGTGATTGTTATTTTACCAACATAGTGCATGCACAACATTGTACACATTATCATTACCTGTTGTACAGTAGCATATGAACACCTGTATATACCCATTTGGCTCTCTTCCAATATTGTCATCCCATTTATTAGCAATTTGGCCACAGTTTGTGGTAGCACTAGGAAGTGTATCACTGCATGTCAAGAGTGTGTGTGTGCGGTGTTGTATGCCTGTTAATTAATGGTGACAGGACAACTGAGGAGTGAATGGTCTAATGCAGTTTTATCTTTTCCTTCCAATGGGATTATTCCACAAACCACATGCGATGCAGAGGCCAAATGGTCAGCTGTCTCAGTCACACATTGTATACAAGGTCTAGACAATCTTGAATATGACTCAAGGTATACCCATGTGCACAGAGTGTCCACAGTCCAATGTCTGGTGTGGGCAGGCAGGGTTCATAGGACTTTGGGTGTGTCCCAGTATCTGAGGTGAGCTCTCAGGTCTCCTAGAGACGTGCGGCCAAGGGAGTGGAGGGGGGGAGTGTTGTGTGGGTGAAATTTATGGATACGACCTAAAGACAGATATTCTGCATGGTGTTATCACTCAAGACTGTACCCCACCTCTCTCATCTGTGGGTATTGCAACTCCACAACTTAGTACCCATCCTGAACCGAAAGGGTTATACAGCTGGGGAGATGATGTCAACAGGGTCTCCAATCTTGTTGTCTAAAGCTGTTAAATGGAGTCACTGTAACCAATTCTGTCAGTGGTAGCTAAATTCAAGTGCAAACTATTAGTGTGTGTGTGTATGTGTGTGTGTGTGTGTGTGTGTGTGTGTGTGTGTGTGTGTGTGTGTGTGTGTGTGTGTGTGTGTGTGTGTGTGTGTGTGTGTGTGTGTGTGTGTGTGTGTGCGTGTGTGTACATGTGTGTGTGTGTGTGTGTGTGTGTGTGTGTGTGTGTGTGTGTGTGTGTGTGTGTGTGTGTGTGTGTGTGTGTGTGTGTGTGTGTGTGTGTGTGTGTGTGTGTGTGTGTGTGTGTGTGTGTAAGGGCATTAGCTATCTGTGTTGTTCAAGATCACATATGTTCACCTGACCCTTAGCTCCAATATATTATAGGACATTGCCCCACCTATTCCTACTAGCTAACCGTAGATCCATGTTTGTGTATTGGAGGATACACACGTGATCATGAGCGTTCTCCTAATTTGGTGAGCGTACACATACATCAGCCGACAACAAGGTGTGGTATGTACGTACCTACCGGAAGTAAACAGGTCGACGGCCAGACGTTGTCGGAGCAAAAGCCTACGCGCGCGACAGCTCTCTTTCTTGCAGTGTGGTGACTCGGCCTCGATCTGTGCCAAGTGAGTACGAGCTAGAGTGAGTGACAGTTGAATCTGATCCGAGCTCAGCCCACTCTCCGCTGAAGTTGCCCACTGTCCTTGCGTGCGCGCTCTGCCACTGTACAGGGGATCGATTGAAGGTAAGCTGGGTAGATGTAGTGTGGTGCAGTACGTGCATGCATGCATGGAGGCTCGAGTATCTAGTTGGAAACCGGACCTGGCCTGCTGGGAATCCACTGCTGTGCAGTCCCCCCCCCCCCCGCCGGAATCACCTCACAATGGAAATAGGATTCCGGAGTCTCATTTGGGAGTGTACGTCTTGTGTATCATAAATTGATCCCCCTTCTGCGTATTGAGTCCGCTAAATGTGCTCCCTCCAGTGTTCAGGTCTGATTAGCTAGTACCTATCTACAAATACAGCTGTATACTGATATGTGGTGACTGTGCAACGGTAGCTACATTAGTGCGCGAAGTCACAGGTGCTGGAGTTCACTCTATATCCTATACACTGGGACGGACACTGGGGTGGAGTGAAGTGCATTACGAATGTTGTAGGTGTATGCACATATGTATGTGTTCTGTCATGGAAATTTTGGTCTGGTGAAAAATTGGTCCTAGGGACCAATATTCCAGGAAAAATGGCCTGGGCGGACTATTTTTCCCTGAAAATATTGGTCAAAGGTTGGAATATTGGTCCATCTTGTAAAAATGGCCTATGCAGCGATCGCAGTTGGGTGGTAGTGAGCTTTAAACGCTCTAGCGTTGAAAGGTACTATGGTATCAGTAGTGCTGAGCTTGAGGACTGTCTCAGCAGCTTTGCGTGTGGTCGTGTAGCTTGTTTAGTTGGTACAGCTAGATTAGATCTCGACCATGAAGATCGCGTGAGAGGTGCCAACAGGAAGACCTTACAGAATTATGTACAATGCGTGGGAAGTGACGGTGTCATTTGCGAGCTATAGACAGCATAGAAAAGCACGGCATGGACAACAGAGAGGAACACACTATGGACAACAAAAAGGAACACGATGTGGCCAATCGCAGCAAATAGAAGCACAGTGCAGGAGAAGAGAAGACAACTTAAGTACTATTATAATCTACCTTATCCTTAAACTAGGCATACATTAAAATGCAACCAGCCTCGCTTGAATGTATATAGCTAGCTATTTCAGTAAAGTACAGTGCATGAGTGTAACTCGACCAGGGCAAGTACATTTTGGGCAATAATAGAACTGCAATCTGCTTTTACTGGCTGTCAGAAAGAAGGGATAGCAAGCCAGATGAAGCACTGGATGGCAGCAGACCCATCAACACCTACATATTTGGAGCTGCGTAGGGAAGCCAGTCCCTGCTTAGCTAACACAGTGCATGTTTTGTGCTTCACCTGAGGAAACAATGATAGTGTTCCCGGCCATGCGTGGCAAATGACGTCAGCCAATATGGCAGAATCACCAACAGGCGTGTAGCCCTCGCTGGAGCAATGAGCGACGTTAACAGCAATCTGAATGCAGCGCGCAGCGATAAAGTGGAGTGTTGAGCAGATTCATGGCCGATGGTGGCCAAGTAGAGCGTTTTGTTGTCATGAGCGCCTGCGGAGAACACCGGGCTATTGCACAATCTAGGTGTCTCAGGTTGACTGGGACGGATATACATACCGTATTTGTCCGTATAGAGGCCAGGCTTGAATAGAGGCCGGGGCTCAAATAGTGGCCGGGGGTCAGGGGGCCTGTACATTAATAGAGGCCGGGTCCGAATAGTGGCTGGTTCTGAATAGTGGCCGGGTCTCGAATAGTGGCCGGCTTCGCCGCAATCGACACAGAATGCCTCTCAATCGACGATTTTGTGCTCCCTAGCAACTGCAAGTCGCTTGTCACACTTCACAGTTGCCAAGGATCATCAGAGTTGCAAGAGCGATGTCTAAGACAGAAAGTCGTAAGGATGTCTCCTTCAAGTTGAAAGCCGTTGAGTGCACAGAGAAGACGACCAAGGAAGCCGCTGCCACCTTATACACGTGGTGGCCTCTAACAACGCTCTCTTTCACGACAGAACTAGTCGCGTGCGAATCTTGACTTGCAGTCATTCTCTCTATGCATGGAGCCATACTATACACCACTGATTTTATATTGGAAACAAGGCCAAGTATTAGAAAAATATTTTAATAGAAGCCAGGCCCGAATAGAAGCCGGGCTCGAATAGAGGCCGGGTCGAAACTCCCGGAAAAGAAATAGAGGCCCAGGCCTCTATTCGGACAAATACGGTATATACATACATATTTTTATACAAACGGGGGACGACAACGCATCACGATTACTTGGCTCGCCTTTCGGCTCAGCAATAATATTATGCATACATACGTAGCTAGCTATGTCAAGAATTGTGTCATATGTTAGCTCTATAAGACTTTAACACCTCTGATGCATCAGTTTATACATACTCCTGCTTAAAGAGACCAAATACTCGCTTTTTTACAAAACACTACTGCCGCAAAATTGCATGCCATTTAGCAGGCAATCATTATAATTGTTTTACAAACATCCATGCATGTGTAAGATAGCAGCAATGTGGAAATGGTTTAGACGTATAAATCATATCAGTTTTATTGATCACAAGCTGCTGTGAATGTCAACTCTAGCTGTGACACATTATCTTTTCAGCTACCAGAGGGAACGATCGATTGAAAATGGAAATGGAAGACTACGTCAAAATTGTGTACTTCTGCCCACAACTCCAGGGGATCTCGTAGAGACCACTCCAGATGTCTTCAGTGCAGGGTCTGTATTTGACTCTGCTCAATTCCCACCTGAGAGTGAAAGGTGTCCTGAAGACATTCTGATACTGTACTTCCTGCAGACTCTCATGAGATCCTCGCTGAGGCCTGCCACATAGGGGATGTGGAAGGTGTGGAGTGGCCCCTCCTCCTGTATGCTTTGTAGTCTTGGTTATGATGCAGCCCTGACCACTTCATACAGGTATCCATACTCCCACAGCACCTAAGTAAGGCGTCCTTCCTCCTTGCTCTCTCCTTATGTGATGGCCCTGGGCCCGTGGATGAGGCCAGAAACCATGCCTCCCTTCACATGGCAGGGGTGGTGGGAGGAGTACTGCAAGTAGCTATCCGTATGTGTGGGCTTCCTATACACCTGAATGATACCGCCTGAAATCAATCATCCCTTCATCTCCTCGCTTAATCAGTGTGTCTAGGAATGGTAGGCTACCATTCTCTTCAATCTCCATAGTGAATTGAATTGATGGTCGTAGGCTGTTGAGATGTACAAGGAAGGCACTCACATGTCTCTTCTCCATTATGCAGAAAGTGCCATCAATATGTCTCTTCCACATTCTTGATCTGTTCTGTGCTAAAGTCAGTTCCTGGTCCTCAAACATCTCCATACAGATGTTGTCAACCACCGGTGAAACCGGTGATCCCATTGCCGCTCCATTCTGCTGTTGAAAGAATTCACTGTGAAAGATGAAGTAGGTTGCCCAAAGGCACTATTCGAGGAGATGGACTATGCGTTCTCGTGGCAGGAGAGTTCTGTCTCTCAATGTACTGTCTTCTCTGAGTCTCTAGAGAGTCACTTTCGTGAAATTGGCTGTGTTGGAATTGAAGAAATATCATTAAAATTCCTATAATAGTAATATAGCTGTTGTTGGGCAGTATATGTTACCAAAGACTGTGTAAGAGATTTGACTAGATCTGAGGATGGTAATTACTAAAATGACATATCAGCACAAAGAAGCTAATAGCCATTACTTCAGACTCACAATGCATGCTCGACTTACTGTGATATGATTCTGTCCATCCAACTCCTACTCAGCCCTTTGTTTAAGTCATACATGCAGACAGTGTCAGGAAGCTAACAGTATACTACCTACCAGATGCACTGCCATGAACTGTCTAATGAAGGCATAACTGACATCACTGATCCGCCGTGCTACCCACTCCATTTTACATGTTATATCGCATGTTGTCACCACTTCATGCATCATATGGTATGTATTCATGTCAGTTCTTTGGTGCAATGTGTAGTGTGCAAGAGATTGTGAAACTGCTGTACCCATGATGTTCCAGCAGTGCTCCAACTGCTGACAAATGTAATCACGGCACAAATACGTTGCACCAGCTTTTACCATATTCCCTGTATCTCCTGTTCACTGTCTGGCATTGTGGATGACCCTATCCTTCCGCACGCGCCAGGAGGAGAGTCTAGGGAAAATAGACAGGTTCTCATAACCACTGCCAGAATGTCGGCAGTGCCAATCACATTTCTAGTTTGCATATTATTGTACAATTAGTCACTTGACACCTGGAGTTTGATGTTGAGTACGCAGACAAGGAGATTCAGAGTTGAAGAAGTGAGTGAAGCAGTATCAAGAACAGCTATAAAGCTGGCTACAGCTGAAGGAGAATCAAAACAACATGGGGACAGAGTTCGTCTCCATGTCAAAGATGTATTGGTCAGTCTTCCGATAGCCGGGCAGCGGAAAGCCGCCTTCTAACCTGTGCTGCGCGATGTTTTCGATATTCTAGGCAAGTGCATCATCGATTCCTACCTTGGCGGTCTTCGTTGTGAGTTCCTCAGCCAGAATGCAGTGTGGCCATGGTGTAGAACCTGCACCACACTCGCCGCTAATTTGCAAACGATTACGTCATCATCCGTGTATTTACATTCCATTGTGCCACAACATCCTGTCCATTGTCACCAGACCCTTCCTCCCTGACGGAAGGGTCTGGGAATGAGACTAGATATGTCGATCACTCATTTATTTATGTTTGAAACAATTCAATTCGCCTCACTTGAGAATTCTTTTCTGTCTTCTTTGCTTTGTAAAGAGACTTGTAAACAGACAGATGGACCAATCACCTGCTGCAGCTGCTGTGGAATTGTCTGTCAATAAACGGGTATTAATCAGGGCAGTTTCAACTGGTGACACAGAATCAGTTGTAGACCTGTTAGACAGAGGCGTCCCATTGGACACTAAGGATGGCAAAGGGATATCCTTATTGCATTGGGCAGCACAGGGAGGTAACGTGACCACATTGAGGCTTCTCATCAGGAGAGGATGTGATGTGGACTCAGTTGATTTTAGAGGGGGCACTCCACTACACTGGGCTGCAGCAATGGGACAAACAAAAGCTGTTCAGGAACTGTTCAGGAATGGAGCAGCCAAATCAGTTGTTGCTGGTGATCGTGGGACTCCACTACATCAAGCAGCCATGAATGGACATGTGGAGACTGTTGTAGCCATGTTGGAGGAAGGGTGTGCTTTCAAAGCATTGAGCAGTGATGGGTCCACCGCTCTGCATTTTGCAGCTCAATGTGGCCATGTTGAAGTGGTGAGGGAGTTAGTCGACAGAGGGTGTGATGTGAATGCAGTGAAGGCAAATGGCTGTGCTCCCATCCACTGTGCTGCTGCTTGTGGCAGAACAAAAGTTGTTTGTGAACTTATCAAACTTGGTGCAACCAAGTCAATTGCTGCTAGAAATTGTGGTACTCCTCTTCATCAAGCAGCACTTGGGAGACAGGTGGAGACTGTTGTAGCAATGTTGGAGGAAGGGTGTGCTTTGGATGTATTGAGCAGTGATGGATCCACTGTTTTGCATTTTGCAGCCCAAGGTGGCCATAGTGAAGTAGTGAGGGAAATAGTAGGCAGAGGGTGTGATGTAAATGCAGTGAAAGTAAATGGCTGCACTCCCCTCCACATTGCTGCTAGTTTTGGTAGAACAGAAGTAGTTCGTGAGCTGATCAAACTTGGTGCAATCAAGTCAGTGGTTGCTGGACAGTTTGGTACTCCACTTCATCAAGCAGCCCTTCAGGGACATGTGGAAACCATTGTAGCTATGTTGGAGGAAGGGTGTGTTATCGACATTGTGAACAATAATGGATCCACTGCTCTGCATTTTGCAGCTGAAGGTGGAAATATTGAAATAGTGAGGGAGTTAGTGGACAGAGGATGTGATGTGAATGCAGTTAAGGTGAATGGCTGTACTCCCCTCCACTCTGCTGCTGGTTGTGGAAGAACAGAAGCAGTTCACGAACTGGTCAAATGTGGTGCAAGCAAGTCAGTTGTAGCTGGTAACTGTGGGACTCCACTTCATCAAGCAGCTCTGCAGGGGCACTTGGAAACTGTTGTAGCCATGTTGGAGGAAGGATGCCCTATTGAGGCAGTGAATGGTAATGGAACCACCGCTCTGCATTTTGCAGCTCAAGGTGGTCATGTTAAAGTGGTGAGGGAGTTGGTAGGCAGAGGGTGTGATGTGGATACAGTGAAAGAAAATGGCTGTACTCCCCTCCACTCTGCTGCTGGGTTTGGTAGAACAGAAGCTGTCTATGAACTCATCAAACTTGGTGCAACCAAATCAGCAGTTGCTGGAAAATTCGGGACTCCACTTCATCAAGCAGCTTTTGAGGGACATGTGAAGGCTGTGGAAGTCCTTTTAGAGATTGATGCTTGTGAACCGGATATGATCAAAACTGATGCAGCATCCTTGAAGGTGCAAACAGACAGTCATCTGGTTAATATTTGCGATTCAGTTGGTGAGACACCTGTTATGTATGCTGTGCAGGGTGGACAGGTGGACATGTTCAAATTGTTGACCTCTCAAGGTGGGTCAGTCACTGACAGAGACATTTATTCTGTGTCTACACTAGAGCAGTGCTTTGTCGGTGGTCATGCCTGCAAGCTGAGCCAGTTCTGTGAGGCATGTGGCATCAGCAGCAGAGGAAAGGGACTTAAGGGTGCTTTGGCAGACTTGATCAGTTATGGTCTGGTTGATCCACACAAAGTACTGTGTTTGTGTGCCATTTCTGGAGACAGTCTATTCCTGGAAGGCCAGTTCAAGGATCTGGTTGCTTCTGATAAATGTTCGTTTCCTGCAGCAGTGAAATGTGCCAAGCATTATTTCCACATTGGTGACGGTGTTCCATTCCTTGAACAGCTCTGTTTGCTGGATGAGAATGCCTTGAATCCATTGCAATTATCACTGCTGTCATTGAAATGCTTTAAAATGGGATTTGCTGATTATTGTATTCAACATGGAACTAATGACCACACTTTATTCATCAGCAAGCTATTGTCTCACCCTGTGTTGAAGGAAACAGTCAATCAGAACTTCCCAAATGGTCTAAGTCCTCTTGACCTAGCTCAGCAGTTTGAACTCCACGACATAGCGGCATTGATTGAAGGGGCAGGTGGACGTTCCGGAGTGTGGGCGAACATACCTAAAGATGCATTTTTGAGCCATCGTAGTCACTTTTTCACAATTTGTACATCACTCTCAATGGTGTATGATCCCAGCCAAGGTGACCATGAGGTTGTGAAGAGGGCTGTGATAGATCTCCTTGGTGGACAGACTGTGGACAATGTGGTACATGTAGCTGACGACAGTCAGTTGGTGAAGGAGCAGGTCCTGAGTCGGTGTCCTGACCTGGGGGATGTGGTCACACATGTCCTACCTCACATCCAAGTGAGATACTGGAAGAGAGTTGGACTGGCTCTTGGCATGAAGAAGAATACACTCGATGGCTTTGGACAGCAATTCTCAAATGATGATGATCGGTATCTGGAGACCCTGAGCTACTGGTTGGAGCATGGTAGTAGGGTGACCTGGAAGACCCTTTTGGATGTCTTGGGTCACTTTGAGACTAAACACTCTATGGACGATCTGACAGAGAAGATCGTATCAGAAGTTGGAGGAGTTCCCCAGGTAAGTGTGTACGTAAGTGTTGTGTGTTGAGTGGATATGGTGTGTGGCGTGCTGTCTGGAGGAGTGCATGTGCTGCTCTCCTGTCACATGTGCTTATGTTTGTGCTGCCTCCTTCTCCTCCTTTCAGATTGTAGCTTTGAGTGGTCCCGTCAGACCTGTCACCAGTTTTGCTCCAGTTGTGAGTGGAGCAGCAGTTGCTGCAGAGAGAAGCCTACCTGACTGCAAAGGTAAGTTGCACTATATATAGCCAGTGCCATGCATTACTGCATGATTACTCCAACTACTGTACACTGTATTTATATCTATCTTGTGTTTCAGCCACACTTGTGCAGGTTATTCAAAACCATGCTGAGGAATTCCTCAAGGAGATGAACTGCAAAGCATTAGTAGTTGCACTGAGAGCATTAGAGCTGATTCCAGAGAGTGTTGAGTATGACATCCTGCATTCCAAAAGTAGAGAGGAAGCCAATGCCCACCTCTTGGAACATCTCAAAGAGGACGCAGATGAGGGGACAGTGAGGGAAGTGTTCAGAAATGCTTCTGAGAAGACGGGCTACAAAAGGATGAAGACATTTGCTGTCTTCATGCTGGAACAACTACAGTGAGGTTTGTATTGATGTGTTCATTACACAGATGCTGTTGTCCACCGGCACCCCACATGGTGTTTGACAATGTCAACGAATTGAGTTTAGCTTGCATGGCTTATAGCAAAAGTAGTCATATGTAATATCTCCATGTCATCCTGACTTACAATGTCACTGATTGTACTACTGCATAACTGGTCAGCGTTCAGTGGGCCAGGCATTAGAGGAGTTTGTATGTATTGTACGATGGTTGAATACTCTCTGTACATTGTCTTTTACATAAGGTCTCCCGCTTGCACTTCATGATGGCCCCACCCCCTTGCCCACACTCCTTGATGATCTGCCTCCTTAATACCTCCCTCTGATGACCCCACCTCCTTGACCACTCCGTCTGATGACCCCACCTCCTTGACCACTCCGTCTGATGACCCCACCTCCTTGACCACTCCTTCTGTTGACCTCACCCCTTGACCACTCCTGATGACCCGCCCCTTTACTTCTAAAGATACATCATCAAATGATGTGGCTTTCCCAATAATTGGATGATTGTGGACCTTGTACAACTTTACATTACCTCTGTCACTTCTTGACACTGTCACCACACACTGACATGTTCACACAAACTGGTGAGTAGCGATGTTTTGATCGGTACCTCCTTCCATCCCCTTCACCCTATCTTTGTCCTGTGGCCTCTTCATGCAGATCCCTCGGCTGATAGCTAGCTAGGCACCATGCTTCACACCAAAACCTGTACCAGACCTATTACCCAAACCAGATGAAGAAAGCTGCCCAATGTTGACTGCTGCTTGGCTAACCTTTCCTCTCCAATTGGTGAGTTCCATGCTGGCCAGTAGCATGTGGTTGAGTTGACAGACATGACATTCTCTGTTATTACAGCTCCCTCTCTAAATGTTGTAGGGTGCCAACCGCTCCTCAACTGAGTGGATGAGGATACCTCTCCTCCTCATCGTAGCCCCACCCCCTGTGACTATTTACGCTTACTTCCCTGTGTTGAGTCCCTGTGTGTTCCTGTGGACTCCTTCCTCTCCCATTTCTGTTGCAATTCAGTATTGCCATTTTGATCCAGAAGGTGTGTGTGTGTGTGTGTGTGTGTGTGTGTGTGTGTGTGTGTGTGTGTGTGTGTGTGTGTGTGTGTGTGTGTGTGTGTGTGTGTGTGTGTGTGTGTGTGTGTGTGTGTGTGTGTGTGTGTGTGTGTGTGTGCGCATGTGTGTGTAGTGTGTGTGTGTGTGAGAGAGAGAGAAAGAGAATGTGTGTGTGGATTATTGTGTGCAAACCAGTGTGTGTCCTTGTGATGCACTGCTCCTCTCCATGGCGAAATCAGAATATTCTGTTCAAATTTCAATTTCACTTCTTCTTGTGTAGATGACTGAAGTCGATTAAGGCAACCGTCCATTACCACTTGTTGTGACTCAATGACCCCACCCACTTGACCACTACCACTGATGACCCCACCCACTTGACTACTACCACTGATGACCCTGCCCCAGCGTACTACGTGCACACATCTTAAATTCATCGGATGAGGGCACTCCTCCTCATACTGGACCTGCCCCCATTGGCACAGCCTAGTTGAGTGTCTCTTACGGACTCCTCCCCATTTGGTCCCTGAAGGTATGTGGTACATGTGTGATAGTGGTGTGCTAGAGCAGTGTGTTGCCTTTCATTGACTCCCTTGTAGTCGCAACACCTCCATTCTGTTCCCTCATGTCCAGTTCCCTTCCCACGCTGCTGGTCCTGCCCATGACCTCCAATCCCAGCTAAAGCCATTGCAGTGTCTTGTACCCATGCAGTGACCGCTCATGGCAACTGCAGTAACTCAGCATTAGCCGGCATGGTGTTGGTGACACTAGCCCAACAGTGGTTACTCCTTCTCTTCAAGCCAACTCCACTGTGGATGTGGAGTGCTGGTGTCTCGTGTAGGGTACTAATGGGAACCAGTGCACGGTCCAAGCAACATGTAGGCACAAAGTGGGTGTGTCAGGGGGCATGTCTAGGGGGTGTGTGAGGGTGTCTCTGGGGTATGTCAGGCCTACACTGTGCATTGAGTCGCATGTTGACGTGTTCAGAGTGTTCATGATGCCATCAGAATGTCAGGTATACCTTAATACACAGGTAGATACTATGTCTGTAATCGGTCATGGGGTGGATGTGTGAGTGTGTGTGAATGAATGTGAATGTATCATCACAGCACTGAACAGTTACGATCTGGTCCCAACTTCATCATCTTGTCTCTTAAATGATCTGTAGCAAGCTGCACTGACCCCTCCTCCCTCTCCTCCCCTCCCTCCCCCTCCCCTGCATGGCTATCTGTCAGGTGCTTACAACCAGCTGGATGTCGTGCTAACAAACATTATCCCCTCCCACCATCATGTGTCACCAAGCAAGTTACTTGTACAGTACAACATAGTACTCAAGATTGTTCTCAGCCCAACTTCCAGTGGCCACAATTACCTGGAGCTACTCCACACGCAGAGAATGTTTAGTATGTACTCATCATACTGACAGTATTACCATTAATTGTCATAATTATTATGTTGTATTGCAATTTATTGGCTACCTCCTGCATAGGAGACAAAAACCTTGTTGAATAATAATTACTCCACAAAATTATCCTTCAAAAGTTACAGGAAATTTAGGAATGGCCAAAAAGTGTGAAATAAGTGCTCTTACCTCAGTGCTGTTACCTGTCTCACTTAATTGGGAACGGTACAGCATCAACTCCTAAATCCCTGCACTCACTGTGGCTGATGTGCAATATTAACTCAGTGCTTTTACCCATCTCATTTCCTTGGAGATCACACTACCTTCCTAAGTCCCTAGTAAATCCATCCAAATTTGCACTATAATATATGATTGGTGCACATGTAATCTTACTATAATTGGTAGAAGATTTATTGGTAGTGGAATATCAAACATGATGTCGTAGAGGCTCACTGCTACAGTATGGAGCAGACAAGCTACAATGGGTTACTGATTCTTGAGCAAACATGTACAGTAGCATACAGGTCAATTGATGGACAGTGTAAGACACTTCAACCATGACAGTCTTCGTCAACTTTTGCAATTACAAAGACCTTTTGTGGTCAAAATGATTCACAGTGACAACCAAATACATGACATTGTAATGGCGCAACATTAGGAGTCAATGAGGTGGCCACTAAGTGATGACAGAAGGTGAGAGTCTAAGCATTAAGCCCATTTGAATGACACATGCTCGGTGTGTCGGAATAATAATAGGACTCAAATAATAAAATAGAGAAAATTTAATGTGAAAGAGGACACAGCACAAGATCAGCAGCCGGCCCATTAGCTCCACCAGAGCTGAGATGAATGAGCTGCCCACTACACGACTTGGGCACGTTGGACCTCGCTCTGGAAGTGGCTGATGGTACGTTTGATGCCCTCTCTCAAGGAGACCTGCATACAGTACATGGAGTAGAGATAGACCAACATACACGCTATACAAAACATCACTCACCAGGTCAACTAGCGCATGCAAGCACAACACACTAACCCAGGTGCTAATGTAAAGAGTTAAATATTCGGCAGATATTCTATAAACAATGGCTAGGGTACCTGGGTATTAATCATATCCATTGCAACACTAATGCAACGACTCATCATTTTCGATTGTACGACATTGTACTGGAGCGGCTGTTCTCGGCCCTTTTCCTACCACTTGCATTAAGAGCAAGTACATAGTCTATGATATTGTGCGCAGCATAGTCTGTGGACTGCGCAGTACAACTTCCCCCATGAGCTCAGATAGCACCAGGGAAGTTGAGACTGCCAATGGAACCATCCCAGAGAAGCAGTATTCTCATTACAAAGGCATTCTGAACGGCTGGGATGTAAGTCATTATGCCAAGAAAACTTTGAGAAGTGCACTACAAGCAGTTTAACCAAAACAAGTGTATTCCCAAATCTTACGAGTGAAAGTGAAAACATCAGTTTTAGCACCTTACTCACTATGCAGCCCACCTTTCCATTACGTATCTCAGGTGGTCTAGATAAGGACCAGGGAGAAATGGGCTGCAATAAGTGGTAAACTCCATGTGGGGGAAATCTCACTGCTGTGAGGCAGGTTCCACACCCAAACTAAGTTGATGACAGTAGGATCACTGGGTATATAGCACCATCCTGCCTGCTACACCAGTGTAGGTGTCACAGTGAAGCTGGGGGCCCTAAAGGCCCTACTAAATGGCTATCAGGGACCCTTTCCCCCTAACATTGTACAAAGTAAGTCCCTATAGGTCGAAGCATAGCCTTGTCCCCGGGCCGTCCGTGATAATTAGCGTGGGCGGGAAGGACCCCGCAATTAACGCGAAGGGCCTGGGGACGAGGCTAGTCGAAGCAGCTACAACACACCAGATGACCCCATCACATGTACGTACGTATGTTAACAACGTAGGGCAATGCTGCCATGTCATCAGAGCACTATGGAAATGTCTGTACAATGGAAACTATCTAAGACAGCCACCTGTGGGTCAGTTATAATTGGCCTTTATAGAGAGGTGGCTGCATTACAGAGATAGACTGCATTGTTTTAGTGCAATGTTAGTGCTGCTTAGGAACAGGGAGGCTGGGTGTTTTAGAGGGGTGTCTGCCTGGTACAGTGACCATCTTAGACAGGGTCCACTGTATATGTACGTATGTACTGTATGTCATGATGTGCTGGGCACACGGGACAACTTACTACTGGCCTCCACTGCAGCTGCTGTCTGGCTATGGTGATGTCGGGTTTGCGCCTGTGCGGATCATCCTGGGGGAGTTTGGTGGACTTGATGCTGCTGGTTGACTGCACTTTCTGCACCACAGCCACCTCCTCCAGAACTATCTTTGCAAAGTTGTAGATAGTGTGCTCATCCGTGGTGCCCTGCAGAGAGAAAAGGAGGGAGGGAGGGATGAAGGCGACTCCTGCAGTTACATAGCACTGTGAAGGACCAAAGACATACAGCTGCCGTGTATCTCTACGTAGTCCACCAGTGTACCCTCCTCCTCCATCCCCCCCCCCTCCTTCCCCGCCCACAGCCTTACCAGGTTGACAGGCTGAGTGTAGTTGCTGTCCATCAGCCGCACCAGACCCTCCACTAGGTCACTGATGTACATGAACGACCGGGTGTGGTTACCACCTCCATTCACCTACGTACATACACACACACACACACAGAGGTGGTGCCATCCCATGGCAAGTACATGGCCACTCAGTTACAAATTACACAGAATCCACTACAACTGTGAGCGCAGGTACTAACTGAGTCTAGCTTGCTAGACCCTCCTCTTTGGGGATGGAGAGTCTAGTGTGCTAGACTGAGTGCACCTTCCCTTTCCATTCCCCAGTATACGGTATCAGCTTTAACTTTGCAGGGTTAAACTTCTGTGGTTTGTGAATTTTCACAATTTTCACATTTTTAATTTTGCAACTGCAGTCTCTGGCTGGATAACTAAAAAGTTTTCATGGGGTGAAACTTTCATGGATGGTTGCTGATCCACAAAAACACAAACGTATAACCCCGCAAAAGTTTAAGCATAATATATGGTAGCTCTGTCAACAGCTTATCTCCACCACCAAGCACCAACACTCATCATGTGCCTTACACAGTTGATATACCACCTCCCGCCAGCCTTGTGTACCCAGACTGCTTCACCATCCATTATATTTTGTATGTCATGGCTTCATGCTCCGTACGAAACAGTATAGGCTGTTCACTAGACCCAACCTATGACATTACAATATAAAGCAGACCAAGCAGTCTGGCTCTGTGAGACTAACCTCCACTTGGTCCAAACCACTACATGCCTTCCCTACCACAGTGCCTACCTAACTAGTCTCGTGTGCCAGACACTCCTGCAGTTTAGCAGCTTAACTTGCTTTCCTCCCCAAACCTTATGAATATTAAACGTCTGCGCATGAGACTACTACCCACCCCACCACTCCTCCCCATGACGTACACCTCTGCCCACACCAACGCACAGTGAGAGGTGACCCTTCCAGAGCCTGGATGATGAAGTTGCTCACAACCCTCCCATCGTTCATGTGCATGCGAGGGCCGTAAGTGTTGAATATCCTGGCCACACGGACATCGACGCCATCCTGACGCGCATAGGCATAGAACATGGTCTCGGACACCCGCTTCCCTTCATCGTAGCAGGCCCGGGGACCAATGGGATTGACATTCCCCCAGTAGCTCTCCAGCTGTGGGTGGACCTGCGATAACAGCCAACATGCACAAGAGATGCACTAGTATGACACAGCACACATGACATACAATAGGATGCACACTGCCTACACAGTCACTCCATTCTATCAGTTCCCGAAAGACACACACTACACACTGGGCATTGAGTCCAGATTCAATCTAGATCAAGTGTGAACACACAGTAAGGGAGGACAGCCAAACAGCTAGAAGGGATTGTCTTAGGGAGACACAGACAGGCTTCATGTGTGTGGTATGAGACCAAGAGAACATTAATTGGATACTTATACACACATAAGAGCACATAGTGACATGTGGTAGAATTGATGCCTCTAGAAGTGGTTCCATTACCACCTGAAACACAATAAGTGGTTGTGACATACCTCTGGGTCTGATTGTTGCCACAAGCAATGGAGTGGAAGGAGAGGAAGAGATGGGAGGAAGCGACAAAAGAACACATTGAAGCAGCAAATGTTCCACCCACTCTGGATTGTTCTACTGTATATAGTGTAGGTACTGTATGCAGTACGTAGCACTACTGAATGGCATTACTTGTGCTGCTGTGAGGGTGTATGAGTGACATACATATGGGCAGTGGTATATGCACACACACCTCCATATACTTCTGATGTGGATGCAAGGAGGATTCGAGCCTTCTGCCTCTTGGCTAGACCTATGACATGAAGGAGGAAAGCGTACTAAAGGGTCATGGCCATACAGCATACGGTACATGTGTGTGTGTGTGTGTGTGTGTGTGTGTGTGTGTGTGTGTGTGTGTGTGTGTGTGTGTGTGTGTGTGTGTGTGTGTGTGTGTGTGTGTGTGTGTGTGTGTGTGTGTGTGTGTGTATGCATGTGTGTGTGGATGTGTTCAGAACATGAGCATGTCGCTCACCCAGCATGTTCAATGTCCCTATGGTGTTGGTTTTAAGGGTCTTGACTGCATTGTACATGTAGTACTTTGGGGAGGCAGGGGAGGCTAGATGGTAGATCTGATCCACTGTGAGGAAAGAGGGAAAGGGGACAGAGAGGAGGCAAGTAGGTAAGTGAGGAGAAAAGAGGAGGAAGGTGGGAGGGGTGATGAAGAGAGGGAGAGGTAGGGTACAGGTGGAGGTGAGGGAGGCGTTAGACAGAGGGGAGAAGGGAAGTGGGGGAGAGGAGGGGAAATCGAAGAAACAAGGCCAAATGAGGACTCAAGGATGTGTGTGCGCGCGTGTGTGAGGGGGAGGGGGAGAACAACAAGCTGTGTAATTGCTAAATGATTGCTGGTGCACCCATAGATGCACCCTCAGACAAGCGGACTGACCTTCGATGTACAACGGGTTCACAATGTCATGGTGGACCAGTTCAAAGTTCTCGTGGCCAATCCTTGTGGTACACCATGCATGGAGTGGGGAGAGAAGGAAGGGTTGTTGGAGGAAGAGAAACATGGCACAACGCTGCACTTCCACTGCACTAGTATGTATGTAGTGGTGTTTGAGCAATGAAATCAGGACTTTCAAGGTATCTTGTCCTAAGTATGTACATAAGTGTGACTAAAAGGCCTTATCTAGTGTTAATACAGTCTGACAGCTGACTACAAGCTTCACAGCTAAAAGGGCATGTTTGATACATTCACTGCTACATCTTCCACCGCTTGTGTCTGCAGTGTGAATGTGTTAGTCTAAGAGGAATCCCATCACCTCACACATTGCGACAGGAAACCATGAAAGCAGTGTACGTATACACACGCACACACCCACACACACACAGGAGATTAAGAAGCCGGCCAAGAAGCACAGGTACAGTGGACGCTGCACATCTGGCCGAGGGTGGATATCAGTGAGCATCACATTTGAGTGTGGTCCCCTAATAGGACAAGGTGGCACTCTCTCACTGTGAAGGTGTATGTCCACTACCTTACATCATTGCAGAGACACAGCATGGAGTCTGTTGTCTCGCAATGCAATTACTACAACCTCTGGGATAACTTGGTGATCACAAGAAATACAACACATCTTTAGCCATTGGACCTTGTCCACATACTTGCACCGAGCAGTTTAGGAATGCTACTTAAATCTAACGAAAGAGTTAAAACTACATAATGCATATAGCAGCACTGACTTATTGGCATCGTTGGTCTGCACAGCTATTGTACTGAGCAGCCAGCCAACAGTCCTGCATGCCCAAGCCAGCTCACCACTGCTCCACATTTCTCTTTCGTCCGGTGAAGAAATTGTCGACCACAATGACCTCATGTCCGTCCTTCATCAGTCGGTCCACCAGGTGCGAGCCAACAAACCCACTACCACCAGTCACCTAAAGTCAGCAGACAGCACAACTCAATGCACACAATGGCACAGAGTGAACCTCAGAGCAGGAGACATAGTGGATGATAAAGTATAAACAGGACAATTTGGCCATAAAAGCTTTATCAGCTGCTGGTCTTCATGGCCAAATGTCCTGTTCCTGATTATTATTTGCTATGCCCCTTGCTCCACGTTTCACTCTCGGGCATCGACTCCATGTAGCACTGAGCCTCTACAGTAATACCTCACACAGTGTGGCAATGAATGTGCCACAAGTGTGCTGCTCCACAGTACATGGCACCACAATATACAAGATGCATGTGTACATGTACGTACATGTGTGTTGAGTCAGCAAGAAGGACAGTATCGTCGTTAGTTTTATACCACATCCCTCAGTTTGTGTCAGAAGCAGCACAATAACCTGTGCTCCCACTTACTAGTATCCTCTTCTTGTCTCGCTCCGTCAGGAATCGAACTGAAGGAAATTTCTTGGTATTCCTCCTGCACAGAACATAGCGACCAGCGATGTGCATACACCTGCAAATTGGCTATTCATTGCCATGCATGCATACAGTGCATGGCAACGAGTATCCAGCTCCACAGGTGACAGTCACATGTTACATCTCACATGGGCAGCATATGCCACACTGTATGCCCTATCAGGGTTAGCAGGAGTAATGTGCACTAGTGCCATTTGGCCTCACAGGGGGGACCTGTCTACCACAGAGTGCAGGGTTGGCTTTGCAAGCTCCTCCTCCAGCATACGCAGTCTGTACAGGATTGTGTCCATCTCCTACAGAGAAAGGAGGCAACACAGCACTTGGCACATTAACACAGTTACAGCATTTGGGTTACCATAGTAACACAGGGATATGTAGCTACGAATGAATCATCAGGAAAACAAATAAGAACGTAGTTCAGATCGGTATACAGTTTCCTACTCCGCCCAAAGCAAAGAGCCGTTACAACTACATAGTCCTATCATACATTGAGCGAAGGTGATGACAACGAACTCCCAGGTCAACGGACTCTGCAACAAGCATTACTACTGTACAGTTTGATCAAGGGATGCTGAAGTGGGAGTGATGATGCAAGGTTTGAGGTACCGCCAGACAATGAAGAGAAGGTTGAAGAGTGACAGCAGCAATAGTAGAAGGGAGTGTGTGAGAGGTTCCTACAACACTTCTCTCTCCCTGAGTGACGATGGTGTAATGAAAAAGAAGGGAGAAAGTAGGCTGGAAACAAGATTAGCTCCACATAGCTAACAGTGTGCAGTCATTGCAGCACATGCTGTACATGGGACACTGACCAGGGTTCTATTCTGTGACATGTCTAGTGGCAGTTGTAGGGGGCACACGGCTATTGACCATCTGTGCCGGTTGATTGAATGTGCCATTGTTACAAACAGGCCAAACGGATGGAGATGACATAGAAGGCTGTGCACCACACAGACACATCAGCCTGTCGCCTCTATACACAGTACATTACTATGTCCCAACAAGGCTCACTCAGGTGTGCCTCAGGTACAGTATGTCCGCTCTGTGGAGGTTTAGCCACAATAGCTGCTTCAAAGCCTCTCTAGCTCCCCTTCACCCCCTCCCCAACCCAACCTCCCATGCACACCAAACAATATGCATGGGAGTAGTCCATACTACGCAAGCACATGAACAGTATGAGTACATAATGTCACATTATTGTGTACAAGCTGTTAACATGTCCCTCAAAACCACATTAGGGGCACAGTACAATGAGTGCACTGATTTCAACACAGCACTGCTAATCACAGTAGCATGACCGTGTCATTTCAAGCCACTCCCCTCCCTTCAGAGTAGAGAATGCATGCAGCGTGAGTGGTACAGTGGAACCTGCCTAAGATGGCCACCTGTGGACCAGTCATATTTGGGTTTTATAGAGAAGTGGCTGCATTACAGATTGCCATGTTTTAGTGCTATGCTAGTGCTGTTTGGGGCCAGGGAGGCTGGCTGTTTTAGAGTGATGGCTGCCTAACGCAGTGACCATCATAGACAGGTTCCACTGTGCCACATACAGAGCTCACCTTCGCCACGTCTGCCCGTGCTTCCCTCTTTGCCAGTGTGACAGCTCGCTCAAACTCGACTGGTGACATTCCACCCATTGGCATGAATATGGCTGCACAGCACAACACAGAGGAGAGATGCAATCTGTTAAAATGCAATCAACCTGAGTACAAACTTCTTGCCACACTCCGGGCAAATACTGCACCAGTAGACCAACTGTCTGTGCGGAAGTGAATCCACATACGTACCACCAAGTTGGGTTGCTTCTTCTCTGGCAGTGCAACACTTCAATACAACACACTATTCTTACACATGATAGTGTGTAGTGTTCGTGCTGTACAGTGTTTCTCAAATGGTTGTGTGGACATGAAGCAATTCAAAAGACTCACCTCTGAACTTTGACCTGACCTGGTGCCATTATACCCAAACCATGCAGGTTATCATAACAAAGTGACATAGTTCAGAGGTGAGTCATGAGTCAATGTTTATGACATGACCATTTGCAAAGCGCTGCAACGACATGTAAACAGCAATGATCCCCTAATCACTATATATCACAGTATGGCTGTCATGTAGCGCCCCAGTTAGCGCACACTCATGCAGCTACACCATGGCAATGTCCCTGGACCCCAGTGGGCCCACCTCTATGGCGGCCTCAGAGAGACCAGCATTATATATACAGCGGCTTGTAAAATTTTTTTTGCAATATCATTTCATTCACTGCTCATTTCTGAACTGTGTCCTCACTTGGCACTGTACGCTGGGGACCTTAGCCATTCAGGAATCATGGTTACCATGCCAACAGTGAGGCAAGCATACACGGAGGTGAGCCATGAGTCAGATGACACTCACAACAATCAATTTGTAAACTGCTACAACTCTACACCATTGATGTGGTAGGGCTCGCACTAGGCATTCGACCAGACAGGTATACGTAGGATAGGTTTGTTCTTGAGCAGCACAAAGCAAGGAAGGTAAATTAGCTGGAATTTTCCACCACAAGGGTCTTCATCAGTCACTAAAACAGTTTAGTGACTAATGAAGACCCTTGTGGTCGAAATGTCTCACTAATTTACCTTCCTTCCCTGCGTGCTGCTCAAGAACAAACCTATTCCTGTCTGAACTCTACACCACCCATTCTGTCATGTACCTGTGCATACATGGTAAGTGATGACATGCAAGCAATTGGAAACATGTACAAAACTGGAATGGCATGTCCGTGTGTGGGAGTCAGTGGACTACTAGTGCATGTCCCGGTGTGGGAGTCAGTGGACTACTAGTGCATGTCCCGGTGTGGGAGCCAGTGGACTACTAGTGCATGTCCCGGTGTGGGAGCCAGTGGACTACTAGTGCATGTCCCGGTGTGGGAGCCAGTAGTGCTCCTGAGGTAAACATGCGCACCTCACACGCTGTCCCAGAGAGTAAGCGCCGTCACAATCTCAGCTGACTACCTCAACCAAGCCCCCTATACCAGAGGTGGGATGGGAGCTCGTGGGGCATACTAACAGCCATGTCAGCGCAGAATACAGCCAAAAGGTGCCAGCAAGGAGCGGATAGGACCATAGGCAGTATCCTTGGCAGGACCGTCATGCACTATTAAAGTGTAACCGCCACACTCACTTGATAGAAAAGTGATGCACATGAATACGATAGCAGCTGCTAGTAGGAGCTGGACGAGGGTCCCTCCGGATAGGTGAAATGAAGGATTCATTGTTCTCCTTCACGTATCGATAGAAGCGTCATAAGGTTTTCTGTCAATCGCGACTTGATTCTGAATCAACCCGGCTGAAATAAGGCGTATTTATGTAATTGGCTTCATACTCCCATCTTGATTCTCAATGTAAGAAATGGAAATGGGAATATGAGGATGGTATACTACCTGCACTGTAGCACGATGCTTGAGGGCTAGACGGTGAGATACACTGTTTAGGATGCTAGATAAGAAGTTTACAGCGCCAAACTATCACATAAGCTACACTCAGTACCAAGAGAAACAAACTTTTAGGACTGTCACATGAAAGTCATGTGATAAGTTACTAAAATGGCCGCTAAAGTGGGGACTGTTGATAGTCTGCAAGTTTGTGAGTTCTTTTCTTCACTTTACCACAATGTCTTTGTTGACAGCCAACAGTGTGCAGTAAACAACGTTAGAAACACATAGCCAGGTGTCTTGGTACCAATTACATTGTCACAATCTAATATATAAAGCCGAAATTGTCTGTCTGTGTGTGTGTGTGTTCGCGATAACCGCGCGCGTTTCTTGCTCCGTCGCCCTGTGGTTGCTGGGGGCATCGGATGTCAGGTTACAGCGGGGTTGACGGTGCCCGTCTTGCTTTCCGCAGAGAGTTATCCGTCCATTTCCGCTTTTTCCTACACGAACGACGGCCATTTTCTAATTATCGTTCTAATTGACTTCTGTTTTTTACCGGACTTGATTCGCTGTCGTTCCACGTTCGAATTTAAACCGATATTCATTAATTTTTGAGCCGTAGCAGTAACGTGGGTGTGAGGACATCAGGCGTAGGGGATGTAGGAACCATATAACCAGGGTAAACGAAGGCGGGCCACTCTGCTAGTATTCTATAAATAGCCACCAATGAGCCAATGAGCACTGGTACTGGGATGCCTAGTCTCGCGTAGCCCAGGCCGATGACGTCAGCATATAAATGTGAAGGCAGGAATAGCGATCTGGGCTACGCGAGACTAGGGTTGTCCACAGTAGATGTTGTGAGTGTGACAACGGTTGATTACCCATGGCCAGTGAAACATTCCCTTCCACACACAGTGCACGTCTCTGACATCCATACCAGCTACCACCAGATAGAGAAGCTCAAACAATGGGTACAGGACAACAGCACAAAGTGGGTGTATGTTGCTTGTGTACCGATGGCTTGAAGTGCACCGTAGGGTGTGTTATTGTAGTATTTGATGTGTGTGCATGTGGTATGTGTGAGCATCAAGGGAGGTGGCCTTGCTAAGGTTTGCCGGGATTACCATTTGAAATTTGAAATGAATTGCATGAGTATTGTTTTGGTGCAAATTCTCCATTGTTAAAATCTTATATGAATGTACTGTTCGCATAACATAGTAGTTATGTGTTAGGTTGCAGATATCCAGGTGAGAAACCATGAGGAGTGTACAAGTGGATGGCTGGGGGGGGGAGGGGAAATTGGTGAGCAATTTCACGTAGCAGAAGTTCTTAACAACAGAGCGTTTTAGGCCCAGAAGGCCTTCTTCAGCTGTTAGACCTCAGAGGGTTAACAGCTGAAGATGGCCTTCTGGGCTAAAACGCTCTGTTGTTAATTCCTGGTATGTGAAATTGCTCACAAATTCCCTCCCCCCGCCCCCACCCCTCCACTTGAGGATTCTGCAACATGGCAATGAGCATCTACAATATCATGAAGAGTCTACGTAGTTTAATAATAGTGAAATGTTGGAAGAAAGGTAAAATTGGCACCAGGTGGGATCCGAACCCAGGACAACTTACGCCCTAACGCGGGGTTTCAGCAGCCCAAGCCCACCAACCAGGCCGGAACAATTCACCCTTTCTCTCCTTATAGGCTAGTTCCAAACGATGAAATGGTTCAACTAACCTTACAGGTGTGAGAGTAGGGTGGGTGTGTACATGCTCATGTGACCAATCAAGACAGTAATAAATGTAACAAATAAATATTATTATATATTAAATTATACTAATAAATGAAAAATGTGCAATCAGTTGAAGGGGAGGCACTCAATGCCCCCCCCCCCCCCCCCAAAAAAAAAGAAAGTCAAGAACAAAATCAAAAATGGTGGAATAAAGTGATGTCAGTGCAGCAGTGCTGACATTATACTAACAGGGATTCCACAGTATGTATGCTGCGTGACTGTGGGTAGTTCAGCTTCTTCACCGTGATAGTTCTCCAGTGTCACCATGTGCTTTCATACCCATTCAGGATAGACTTGGTGCTACTCTCTGGTGATGTGACTGAGATGCCAATGGATCACTCCCTTCCTCAAGAGGAGGTGGAAAAATTTGAGAAGGACTTCACCAGGGTCTTGTCTTCCCTTGGGCCGCTGTGCCCCCATTTGGTGTACATCCCTGGGAATGTGAGCTGTGGGACCTTAACTGTCATGTATTGTATTGTGACTAATAGATGACGTACAATCCTGGTAGGAGCATGCAGGTTGACATTCACACCAGTGAATTTGAAGAATCTGAAATCCTATTTAATGTGTGGAGATCTTAGCCAGAAGGCTACTCTTCCAGGCACCCACACTACATACAGCATAAACACACTTGCAGTAAATTAGTCATTAAATCAGTTGTTTATTGTTCAGTGGGCCATGTTTGTTGTCAGGGGGTGCTGCTATGCTACACGAGAATAGTCAAGGATATCAATGACTGCAAACACTACAGTAGTGAATGACATTTGGCAATTGCAACATCTGCAACATTGTCACTGCTCTGGTAGTTCTCTTGGAAGTCACTAGCCAAAGTTTTGATTCTTTACCAAACGTTTCAGCAACTGACTGCTGCCTTCTTCTTCACCACTGAAGAAGGCAGCAGTCAGCTGCCTAAATGTTTGGTAAAGAAATCAAGCTTTGGCTAGTGACCTCCAAGAGAACTACCAGTGATGCAATCTAGCCAGACAAGCTTCTTCAATTGCCACTGCTCCATGTCAATTTGTCCTGTGTCCAGGTGTGTGTGTGTGCAGTCTGTGTGATGTTACTATTACTGCTATCCCCTCCTTGTGTATGTGTATGTGTGCATGCATGTGCCCAACAGCATGACCCCATGTCCTTCTATGCTGGCCAAGAAGAGCTCAGTCCTCTCAGCCTTCAGAACCAGCAACCGATGAATGTGCACAACAGGGTACTGAGGTTGAAGCCAGATCTGCTTGTAGTGGGATTTGGTGGCTCCATCCCGGTCTTCAAAGATGGACAGCAGTTTTGGTGGAGTAAGCCACTAATCTGTATTTGCATGTTATTTGTACTATACACATTTCATGCAAGCAAGGAATGCTATGTAATCAGTATAAATTACGTATTATCCTATGTAACAGTTGAGGTAGTCTGGCTTGCTAGACCATTCCATCTATACACCGGGGGCGATGAATGTGAGGGACAGTCTAGCGACAATAGCAATTGAATCAATTTCATACCTTTTGTGTAGTATAGATAAGGCCAAATGCAATAGTCTTGCAAAGTTACTGTGTGAACAGAAGTGGTTTCTATCCACTGGGTTGAAGACACGCACTTCCGATTTGCTAGAAGGAAGTAGTGTAGTCATGACTACTGCAGAAAAAAGGCTGACCTTGTTTAGACACCATGACCAGTGAGAAAGCAAGAGAACATATCTATAGTACGGAGGTAGGAAAGGTTCATGGTGTACATGTTTCATTGTGCATCGGCACAGCATTTTGCAAAGTGGTTGTCACAAGTGTCCTTCAGCTCATGACTTACGTCTGCACTTTGTCCTTACTTTGGTACTATAAGCAGGGGATTATGGTTACCACGTGCACCAAAAACGAGGCCAAACTTCATGGTTAAGCCATGAGTTGAATGACATTTAGAAGCAATCATTTTGCAACATGCAGTAGGCATGGATGAAATGTAGAGTCATTTATCTTGGCTATGTCTCTTGTGTCGCTAGGTTTCCCTCATGTCACTGAAGAGGCGTATGCAGAGGAGCTGAAACAGCTTCTTGAAGCTGTCTTCCAGTCCGAGGCCACACCCCTCAGCCCTAATGACAGTGTCATCCTCATGGTGCACAATGGACCTCAGGGCTCCAGCACGGCAACAGACTGTGATGTACCTGACAGTCCAACCTACTCTGGCGTTAAGTACTTGGGAGAGTTCTTAAAATCTCCACCAGCTGTAAGTGATTGAATGAGGGAAATGTTCACAGTTTAAAGCAATTATATATTTTGTCTTTTTGTATTATTTGTAGCAATCAAACATCTTTATCACGATTCATGGGCACACTCACAAGTGCAGTGGAAAGGCACAAATTGGAGGGATTACCATTAGCAACCCAGGAGCACTGAAGTAAGCACCATCTCCTACTATAGGCAACATGTCACAACATTTCCACTAATATGGAACACTCACCCGTGTCACATCATAAATGGATCTGTGGTTATGTGTACTGTGACAAGTACATACAGCACAGCTTTATATTCATTAATACAGAATGCTCACCTATGCTATGTACTATGACAAGTACAGGTTTACATTCATTAATGCAGAATGCTCACCCATGTTATGTACTAAGACAAGTACAGGTTTATATTTATGCCTTTACTCCTGTCTATATAGGGAGGGTCGATTTGCCATGTATACCATGGAGAGAGGCCCCGTGCATCCAGAGAACACAGGGAGATATTTGGGACAATGGGCTGTGACTTCACTCTCCTACCACACCCTGCAATGACCACGTGCTGTTGCAGCAGGCAATTGAATGACTGGAAGAAACCAAATAATGCATCACAATTCATACCTTCTGCCATATAAGGGTGGAGGGTGGGGTGGGTGGCATGGAGTGTAGTCACATGCTGCATGTGTGTGTGTACTTCACTAGGTATGTACGTATATTTTGTATACAACTGCATGCAGCTTGTGCTATATTATAAAGCTTGGCTATACTATAGTATTAATTGTATTGACTGTACATGCACCACTGTGACTGTGGCTCTGTGATTGGTATATCATGGTGCATGTGTGTGCATTGGGTACTCTGGAAGTTGCATGCATGGATTTTATATCATTCGATCACTCAATCAGCATTAGTTATAACACCTCCCTGAGGGATGTCGCTGATTTATAAGCATGAGGCCCGAGGGGGGGTGCTTATAAATCAGCGCCGTCCCGAAAAGGAGGTGTTATAAGTGATTTATTTGCCGAACAAAGGGAAGCGTGGGCGAATGTTAATTGGTTTCTTGCCAAATAAGGAAAGCATTAGGGGAGCGTGGGCGAATCCAATGCATTTTTATTCATTACGAGAGCTAGCTAGCGAGGAGCCAAGCGAGTCAGGCAGAAACGTCGGTACACTACACCTCCGGAAACCTCTACGATATTTTCGCAAACCCGATTAGATATTCTTGCTCTCCAATAAGATATAATCGCTCTCCTATAAGATATAATCGCTGTCTGATAACAAATTGTCACCTCTCACTGCAAGTAGCACTTTTGTAGTCACTCAATAAACATAGCAACCACCTAGCAACGGCAAATAATCACTAATAAAGTGCACCGCGTACACCATGAGGTGCTAGGACACACAGAAAGGTCCAATGTAGCACTAACACATAGCCCCTTGTGTCAGAGAAGAAAAGGAAACACTGAGCATATAACCACAATGTGCATGCACTGCAGCTGTGTATTCTGTAGGAACAAGTGCACCGTCAGTACTACATGTCTGTTGCATCAGTATGCACATATACTTAGCCTTGTGCATCCAGGCCAATCTAGGTCTGATACATTAATGGCATGCCATGTACTGTATCTACATTGAGTTGCAGTCCACAGTGCAATGTTAACCCAATCAGATTACAGATATGCTATGACATCACAAACCAGCTTGATACAACCAATGAGATTGTGCATCAGCAATGTTTGCAAGCCAAAGTTCACATGCTTACTGGGCAAAGTGTATACTCATTGGCTGTTGCATGCTGGTATATGACGTCATAGCATACTTGCATGTAATCACAATTCGATGAATGGCAATGTGCTAGGCATGTTCTCTCTGTATACGATAGGCCTGGGTGCATGAGGCTAATGCACGTTGCCCTACTCCTCACGGTCAAGAGGACCCATATAGGATTTATGCAATGTGCATACAGTAGCTCCTCCATAGACCAGTGTGGGGCACACTGTAACAATTCTCTGCTCTCCAGCTACCACTGGTCCATTGACCTAAGCTGTGAATCTACCTGTAGATGTACATACTGCATTGAATCAGATTATTCATCGAAATTTAATGCAAAAAAAGGTGGTTACAACAATACTGTAAGTCTATAGTCAAGGTGTGTGTAGTTGACAGCTCCACATACAAAAAGGGTCTTTCACCTTATGCTGATAAAGTATATGCAGGCAACTCATTTAGACGTAATTGGCTTTCCAAGTACTTCACTGGACCACTCCTCCCAGCCTCCAATATAGTGCCTAGCACTGCATAAGCAAGAAACAAACATGGCTACCACTGTTGTGTCATTTTGCAGTGCTGAATTATTATATAACCATAGTGTATTACCATGTTGCAAGGGGATTGCGTGTGTGTGTGTACGCATGTGTGGTGTGTGTGTGTGTGTGCATGTGTGGTGTGTGTGTGTGTGTGTGTGTGTGTGTGTGTGTGTGCGTGTGTACGTGTGTGTGTGTGTATGCATGTGTACGTGTGTGTGTGTATGCGTGTGTGTGTGTGTGTGTGTGTGTGTGTGTGTGTGTGTGTGTGTGTGTGTGTGTGTGTGTGTGTGTGTGTGTGTGTGTGTGTGTGTGTGTGTGTGTGTGTGTGTGTGTGTGTGTGTGTGTGTGTGTGTGTGTGTGTGTGTGCATGCATGTACCTGCCATATCCCAGTTCATGTGCAGCATCCAGTGCTTTTCTACTGCGAATGCCAGCCAGACAGTGGAAGATAATTCTCTCGCTCTTGTGGGAAGGTTTTCTCTTCCCATACTTGTCCTCAAAGGTACTTTCATCCAGCTCAAGTGCTTCCACGATCTCACGCACTGAAACAACAATAACACATACACTTATAATTGTCAGCTTATTCATACCTGAACACTGTTATAGCAGCAATACTGCATGTAAAAACCATTGGGGGTACATAGTGGCAACTGGGAAGCAACCACGAAAAGAGAGACTGTGCTTGGCAAACAGACTCCTGTTAAGGTTTAGACAAGATTTCTTCTGTATCTTTGTTGGGTGAAAAATGCATGGGTCTTGTTAGTAGACAAGTCCTAGCAATTATTTCAACTGCCAACTGAGCCACATACTATGAAGATGACAGCACCTGTATGCTGAGTGTATACAGTACTCACACAACCACATACTAAAGTCATGCCCCCCCTCCCCCCCCATCCCCCTCCCCAGATCATGTGTGTGACCAGTTTATGGTGACACTGAAGACACACCCACATGGAATGTTGACAGCCTCTGGAAATCTTCCATGCTCTTTCAACTCGACCGGCTCTCGCACATCTATTATATAAGTGTCGCCTTCTTTGAGGAGTTGCCGCATTTCTTCCAAATATACGTCATCCCACTTCCTTTCTTCTTGGGAGGTTGAGGAGTACCTCCAGTAGTAGTTCGAGATGCAAGGAAAGGCCTGTCTTGGACACTGGGTGGCCTTTACTGGTCGCAGCAACGAAGATGCTCTCTGTTTACAAACACCGCCAGCCTGCGAGCTGACAGTGCGAGCAGCACTCAATGCGGCGAACCGCAGAAACCGCGGCACACCCCTTACGGCGGCCATTTTCTCCTATCGCGACAATAATCTCATTCACTAACTTAAGGGACTTCCTCCCTCGATGCCAAGGTACGGCCCAGCGACGCCAGTTCGCTCACCCGACTGCACCTGGTAACCAAGGAGCCTCCTTTAAATAAGCCAGTTATTGAAGAAGACTGCCAAGTCCCAGCAGTTGTTGTACGTCTACTCTCAGAGGCCTTAACAGTAGTTGTGTGTGTTGTGGGATGTAGTCCTTCCACAGTGCGCGGTTTAGTGCGTTGTGAAGCATGACTGACTGTACCACTCCTCACAGTAGTGGCATGTACGTGCATGGTACGCGTGTGGCAGCTACTGATCTGCGTGTGATGATGTGAATGTGTGTATCCACCCTTTTGTGGTGTACCCAACTCTTTAGTGCTTACCTCTTGGTACATGTGAGTGCCTCTATGGGATATAGTGTGTTTTCAACCACATGGTGAAGTTAATGCGTCCAGATGTACTGCTTGGCATTAACTGTGGCACCGCATGTGTCAGCCTTAGACCTGTCAGCTTCCTTCCATCCGGCCCACAGATCTTCAGCCTCTCAGCTGTGCTCTACAAGAGAATCGTCCAAGGGATAAACAAGAGAGAGATTCTTGTGCCCTTTGAAGACAGCACCACTCTCATGTCGCATGCTCCGTTGAGGAACTCTGATTCAGGTGTGACACAACCAAGGAGCGCAGAATCCCTGCAGAGTGAAAGTGGCACTAACAGCAGTAGGCACACAGCAGAAGTAGGAGACAACTCTACTGGCAGCCACAGTGGGACTAACCTACACGCATACTTCAGCAAGCAGTCATCAGGTACCCCAAGCCCCACCCCTCTGCAAGCTGACAACACCCTTGGTAAGAAGCGCCGGACTTCCAACTCAAGCCTTTCCAATCACTCTGCCGGGAGCAGCAGCTCGCAGCGTGCCAAGAGAAGGAGGCGCACCAGTACCTCTGCTGAGTCTCCAGGCGGTGAAGAGGCCATGTCCAGCCTCCCTTCGCATTTCACTTCTCCCTTCAAGAATGGGGTAAACCCTGTAATTAGGTCCAACAGCACAGAAAGTGGATCCACGAATGTGACTAAGCCTAGACAAGCAAAGAAACTTGTCATAAAGAACCTGAAAGGTGAGCAGCCTTCTTTGATGTGGCAAATAGATACAGTGCCATGTTTGTGTGTATATGGTGAGACTTGTCTGTGCTGGACATCTCTGGCCCTATTGTCATTCAGGACCTCCTCTATTAGGGGTCTCCACTGTGTGTAGCTCAGGTATGCATTCTGGGGTATGTTCACCTTCTACAGTGCTTGGTGGGCGGGGCTGCTGACACAGATTAATGCGATTAACTCATGTTTGTTCTGTGAGGCTACACCTCATGTTTTGTGGTGTACAAGTTAGCATCATCCTTGGACTGCACTGTACCCAGTGTATTGCTGCCAACCCACGGCTTTCACTGAGACAAACAGCAGACATTATCTGTGGTACAAGTGTGGTGCTCTCTGCTGGTGTGTGCACTCTAGTCAGCGCCAGCAGTCACAGAGGTCACTGGGACATTATTGAATGGTACAGAACCCTTCTTGAGAGCCTTAGAACCCTTCATAACTCTGAAATCCCATGAACCCCACTTCAGACACTGTGTTTTAACTGCTTTATATTGCGAGGGATGTAGTGTACGAAACATAGTCATTGAAGAGTATGTTGGACTGATGAAATGAGTACACAAAATTGTGGACCATGCTGTGTACAGTGTGTGTGTGTGTGTGTGTGTGTGTGTGTGTGTGTGTGTGGGTGTGTGTGTGTGTGTGGGTGGGTGTGTGCATGTGGGTGCATGCGTGCGTGTGTGTGTGTGCGTGCATATGTACGTACAGTACGTGTGTGCATGCATTGTACTGTGTCAGTAGCACCACGTGTGTGTGTTCCATGTAATGCAGCTAAACCAGAGGTCCCGTCAGACTATGGTGAACAGATGTGGAAGAAGCTACAAGAGGCAGTAGTTGCCATCTATGAGGAACAGCCCATTTCCTACACACTTCAGGAGCTGTATCAAGCAGTGGAGAACTTGTGCTCATACAAGATGGCCGCCACTCTGTATGGGAGACTGCGGAGCATCTGCCAGGAGCACGTGGCCACACTTGTACCCTTTTTCCAGAAGTATCCTTGCCATAAATCACAGTGACACCTCTTCATTCTGGACACCTTTGGGAAGTTTAGGGGGACAGGCCGTGTGTCCTCATTAGAGAGATGTCCTGATTTCAGGGATAGTTTTGTACACATCTCTATGTAGCTGGGAACAGTAGGCACTGTCCTTATTAGAGAGGTGTCCTGAATTTAGAGTCTCCTTTGTAAGGGGTTCTACTGTGCTCTGTATGAACTCCCACTGTGCAAGCCATATACGTTTCTGTTAGTTGACATCTATCATCGGGCTGTGCTGTCTAATGCCACTAGTCCTGTGTATGTGCATGTGTGTGTGTGTGTGTGTGTGTGTGTGTGTGTGTGTGTGTGTGTGTGTGTGTGTGTGTGTGTGTGTGTGTGTGTGTGTGTGTGTGTGTGTGTGTGTGTGTGTGTGTGTGTGTATGTAGGAGAGTGCACATATTAATTAAGAGATTATTTGTACATTATTCCTGTCACTCTTTGCTTCTGTATCCTGCCTCCCCCTCTCTCACTCCTCCCCACCTCTCTCCTCTCCTCCCCTCCCCTTCCCCCTCCTCTCCCCTCCCTCTCCCCCTCTCCCTCCTAACCTCCCTTCCTCCCACCCCCCACAGCTCCTGATCCAGAGCATATTTCTGTACTTAGACCGTACTTACGTGATGCAAACAACTGGTGTGCTCCCAATATGGTCAGTATAACACATGTACAGTATGTGTGGGTCTAAGGTACCATTGGTACATAGCACAAGTACTACCAGTAACACATTCACTAGCACCAACACCGCACACAAGTACTACTAGTAACACACTCACTAGCACCAACACCGCACACAAGTGCTACTAGTAACACACACACTAGCACCAACACCGCACACAAGTACTACTAGTAACACATTCACTAGCACCAACACCGCACACAAGTGCTACTAGTAACACATTCACTAGCACCAACACCACACACAAGTACTACTAGTAACACACTCACTAGCACCAACACCGCACACAAGTGCTACTAGTAACACATTCACTAGCACCAACACCGCACACAAGTACTACTAGTAACACATTCACTAGCACCAACACCACACACAAGTACTACTAGTAACACATTCACTAGCACTAACACCGCACACAAGTGCTACTAGTAACACACTCACTAGCACCAACACCGCACACAAGTACTACTAGTAACACACTCACTAGCACCAACACCACACACAAGTACTACTAGTAACACACTCACTAGCACCAACACCGCACACAAGTGCTACTAGTAACACACTCACTAACACCAACACCACACACAAGTGCTACTAGTAACACATTCACTAGCACCAACACCGCACACAAGTACTACTAGTAACACATTCACTAGCACCAACACCACACACAAGTGCTACTAGTAACACATTCACTAACACCAACACCACACACAAGTGCTACTAGTAACACATTCACTAGCACCAACACCGCACACAAGTACTACTAGTAACACATTCACTAGCACCAACACCACACACAAGTACTACTAGTAACACATTCACTAGCACTAACACCACACACAAGTACTACTAGTAACACATTCACTAGCACCAACACCGCACACAAGTACTACTAGTAACACATTCACTAGCACCAACACCACACACAAGTACTACTAGTAACACATTCACTAGCACCAACACCACACACAAGTACTACTAGTAACACATTCACTAGCACCAACACCGCACACAAGTACTACTAGTAACACATTCACTAGCACCAACACCACACACAAGTACTACTAGTAACACATTCACTAGCACCAACACCACACACAAGTACTACTAGTAACACATTCACTAGCACCAACACCACACACAAGTGCTACTAGTAACACATTCACTAGCACCAACACCGCACACAAGTACTACTAGTAACACATTCACTAGCACCAACACCGCACACAAGTACTACTAGTAACACATTCACTAGCACCAACACCGCACACAAGTACTACTAGTAACACACTCACTAGCACCAACACCGCACACAAGTGCTACTAGTAACACACTCACTAACACCAACACCACACACAAGTGCTACTAGTAACACATTCACTAGCACCAACACCGCACACAAGTACTACTAGTAACACATTCACTAGCACCAACACTGCACACAAGTACTACTAGTAACACACACACTAGCACCAACACCGCACACAAGTGCTACTAGTAACACACACACTAGCACCAACACCGCACACAAGTACTACTAGTAACACATTCACTAGCACCAACACCGCACACAAGTGCTACTAGTAGCACATTCACTAGCACCAACACCGCACACAAGTACTACTAGTAACACATTCACTAGCACCAACACTGCACACAAGTACTACTAGTAACACACACACTAGCACCAACACCGCACACAAGTGCTACTAGTAACACACACACTAGCACCAACACCGCACACAAGTACTACTAGTAACACATTCACTAGCACCAACACCGCACACAAGTGCTACTAGTAGCACACTCACTAGCACCAACACCGCACACAAGTACTACTAGTAACACATTCACTAGCACCAACACCGCACACAAGTGCTACTAGTAGCACACTCACTAGCACCAACACCACACCTCTACCAACACAGTCATTAGTCATGTAACACAATGCTTGTGTCTGCCGCTGATGCCTCGTAACACAATCTTGTCTTTGGGTTAGAACTGTTATGTCCACCTGTGTGCCAGCTGTTGGGTTCCTGTCCTATTTCTGTTGTGGATCACTGATGTGTGGTGACTGCTGTGGTGACTTCCATTAACTCCTCACTGCGTAGGGACCTGGGTCTGCAGCTGTTTGGCTCTTCTGTGATAGCACAGAACGGTGTTCATCTACACATAGTGAGGGGTGTGCTGGAGTGTGTGCAGAGGGAGAGGGCAGGGGAGACAGTGGACCGGGGACTCCTTAGGAGTGTCATCCACATGTTCCAGGATCTGCAGGTACATGCAGCACATGCGACACTTTTGTGTGCATGTGTGCCGTGTGTGTACATGTGTCTGTCTGTGTGTCCATCTGTGTGTGCATAGTGTAGGTGGGTGTTTGTATGTGCAGTACAGTATGTTTGAACCCCTATAGCGGAGGCAGGTCACACAAGGTTCATGTAAGCCAATCCTTCAATGCTTGTGGCACTGACATGCGATTGTGACACTTGTAGTGCTTGTGGAATCTGATAGCTGTGCTGTGTGTTGTGTTCAGATGTACCAAAGTGTGTTTGAAGTGAAGTTCCTGCAAGAGACACAAGTGCTCTACCACGCTAAGGGACAGCAGATGGTTAACAGCGAAGAGTTTACTGTGAGCAGTGACTGAGCAAGGAAGGGGGAGGGAGGGGACAGGTTGTCTGTTGCATTTTCTGAACCACTGGTCTACACAAGGTTATCAGTATGAAATATTCTACCCCCTTCATCTCTCACCCTCTCCTTCCCTTACTGCTCCCTCCCTCCGCTTCCCTCATCCCTCCCTTGCTCCGCGCCCCTCCCCTTTAGCTGCCTGTGTGCCTCCAACACATACAAGACTGCCTACAACAGGAAGAGGACCGCGTGTTGCACTACCTCGATGAGTCCACTCGCAAACCACTCATACTGTGTCTGGAAAAGGAACTTATTTCACAACACACAGAGACCATGATTAACAAAGGTGGGAAGTGGGTTGTACCTCCTCATGTGATGCAGCTTAAACTGGGCATATGTGTGGCTTTGCCTTCCTAACTATCCACTTTACTTTGTCCACTCTTTACTTGTCTCCTTGTCTATTATTTCCTCCCTCCCTCTCCCTCCCTCCCCAACCCTCTCCCTCTCTCTCCCCCTCCCTCTCCCTCCGTCTTCTTCCTTCTTTCTCCCTCTCTTGTCTCTCTCCCTCTCCCTCCTTTCCCTCCCTCTCCCTCCTCCCCTCCCCTCCCCAATGCCATAGGCTTTGACAACTTGGTCGAGCTAAGTCGAATGCCAGACCTCCACTTGATGTACCAACTGTTTGGTAGGGTGAAGCATGGGAGGCAAGCAATGTGTACGGCCTTCGCAGCTTTCATTAAGGTAACATCTTCTAGTACTGCCACCCTAACATATGGTGTACCTGCAGAGGGTGCACTAGTCTCCACTGCCACCCTAACATATGGTGTACCTGCAGAGGGTGCACTAGTCTCCACTACCACCCTAACATATGGTGTACCTGCAGAGGGTGCACTAGTCTCCACTGCCACCCTAACATACGTATGGCGTACCTGTAGTGAATAGTTACATACTTTGTATCTACTTTGACTTTACCTTTGAGCTGTCGCCTGCAATTTGTCACCTTTGACTTTGTCACCCCCCACTCCCCCCCACCCCCCCCCCCCCACCCTGCAGAAGGCTGGTTGTGCTATTGTGTCAGATGAAGAGAGGGACAAGACAATGGTGGAGGACCTACTGGCCTTGAAGACAAAAGCCGATGATCTTGTGCGGGAGGTGTTTGAAGGGGATGCCATGTTTGTGACAGCTGTGAAGGACTCCTTTGAGACTGCAGTCAACAAGAGACAGAACAAGCCGGCAGAACTGCTAGGTGAGGGAGAGTGGTTACTTGGTTCTTCAGTTGTACAAAAATAAAGATCATGATCTGTTGTTTGATCTGTTGCTGATCTGTTTTTGTACAACTGAAGAAGGTCACCTTGGGACCGAAACGTCTTGTGTCAAAAAACTGTACCATGTGATTCATTACGCTCATAATGGATGTGGTAATGAACCTCTTTTCTATCATTGAAGAGAAGTGGTTGTTTATGATAAAAGAATGGTTGTTCAGAGTGAGGTGGACAACATGTGGGGCCACTGGTGGGAGGAGGACACTCTGGTGCATGTTATCTTCGCATATGCACTCTCCTTCCACCAACTGCAGCCAAGTTTGTGGACTCCCAGCTCCGGTCAGGGAACAAGGAGTGGACAGATGAGGAGATGGAGAGGCTGCTGGACAGAGTGCTGGTCTTGTTTAGGTTCATTCATGGTGAGTCGTCACCGTAGTGCAACTCTGGTATTGTGTGGTGGTGGAGGGGGGGGGGGGGGGGGGGGGCAGGGGAGGGAATGGCACCAAGCACTGGAGAATAGGAGCCTATCTATAGGCTACATGCAGTACATGTACATATCAGCTCATTTTACAGTGTGTGTGTGTGTGTGTGTGCGTGCCTGTGTGCGTGTGTGCCATGTATGTTGTTTTACACTAGCAGACCCAGCACCATCTCTCTTTTCTGACTTTCCTCAGGAAAAGATGTATTTGAGGCCTTTTACAAGAAGGATCTAGCCAAACGTCTTCTGGTGGGCAAGAGTGCCTCAGCTGATGCAGAAAAGTCCATGTTGCTCAAACTGAAGCAGGAGTGTGGTTCACAGTTCACCAGCAAACTGGAGGGGATGTTTAAGGACATAGAAGTGTCACAGGACTTGATGATGAGCTTTAAGCAGGTACGTAAAGACACACGGGCAGTTACTTACATGTGTATAATGGATGCTGAGTCTTTCATCCTTGCTGTAAGTAGTGTGTGTGTGTGTGTGTGTGTGTGTGTGTGTGTGTGTGTGTGCGTGCGTGCATGCGTGTGTGTGTGTGTGCGTGCGTGCGTGCGTGTGACACAACTTGCACTTTCTGCTCACTGCCTTCCCTATAGCATGCTGCAAGTCGGAGACTACCGGGCAGTTTGGACATGACTGTGGTGGTGTTGACTATGGGCTACTGGCCCACCTACACTCCCATGACAGTACACATGCCCCAGCAGGTTTGTCCCAACTTTGTACGTGTGTCTGTGTGTGTTTCTGTGTGCTTTTGTGTGCATGTGTCTGTACATGTCGCATTTGTGTCTACTTGCTTATGCTGTGTGTCTGTCTCCGTCAGTCTATGCCATGCATATTTGTTTGTAGGTTGTTTTGTCATAATTTTACATTATGTATTTACATTTGTGTGTCCTTCATCCACTCTCATTCCTTATTGCAGTTGAACCAGTTCTTGGATGCATTTCAAGATTTCTACCTCAGGAAGCATAGTGGCCGCAAGTTGACATGGCAACCCAATCTGGGACACTGCCAGCTAAAGGCTGTGTTCCCTCACGTAAGTGGTACACACTTGGGTGCAGTGGTACACAATTGGGTGCAGTGGTACACACTTGGGTGCAGTGGTACACAATTGGGTGCAGTGGTACACACTTGGGTGCAGTGGTACACAATTGGGTGCAGTGGTACACACTTGGGTGCAGTGGTACACAATTGGGTGCAGTGGTACACACTTGGGTGCAGTGGTACACAATTGGGTGCAGTGGTACGCACTTGGGTGCAGTGGTACGCACTTGGGTGCAGTGGTGCACACTTGGGTGCAGTGGTGCACACTTGGGTGCAGTGGTGCACACTTGGGTGCAGTGGTACACACTTGGGTGCAGTGGTACACAATCTTGTAAAGGCCTGAGTGGCTAGGAAAAGTATCCATGCTCGATTTTCTGTTCACACTAGTCAGAGTTCACAATCTCTTTAGACGTTTCGGTAGCAATCATCAGCTACCTTCATCAGTAAATGGCTACGAGTGGTACACACACTTGGGTGCATAGTCACGATACATTGTTGAACTGGAGGTAGACCACTGATGGTGGTGACAGTGGCATGGACAAGTGTGGAGGAGTGAACAGCATGTTTTGTTGGGTGACTGGGATAAATGCACATGCACTTGCTTACACAGATGAGTGTAGCTTACAGGGGACCAACTCTGTGGACAGCGACATACATATCTCCATACATAGTGCCGTACATACATGGCACTATGTATAGCACTGTACAGTGCATACAGTAGCACTGTACATAGTGCTATGCATAGTGCCATACACTCTACATACAGTAACACTGTACATAGCTACTGTATGCACTGTACCTTTATACTACATAGTGCTATACATAGTGTGCTATACACTGTACAATGCTTTACATAGTGCTATACATAGTAAATAGTGCCATACACTCTACATACAGTAGCACTGTACATAGCTATACACTGTACATACAGTAGTGCCCTACATTGTACGTAATCCATCAATTCTATTGTGCAGTTCTATCATATCCTTCAATCACTATCCTGTGTGCTATGTGTGTCTGTGTCTGTATCCAGGGTGAGAAGGAACTTCAAGTGTCCTTCTTCCAGGCGCTTGTACTGCTGCTATTTAATGATGACGACAGGCTCTCGTTTGCGGACATCAGTCAAGCAACTAATATAGGTACCACTGTGTGCAGTAGTTAGAGAACACCACACATCACATGTGCAGTATGCTGAGCGGATACGTACATGTAGAGTATAGCACCCATGTTCATACACTGGGGTGGTGCACGTCTGTATAGTGGAGTGAACACATCACAGTGGTACACAGAGTGATGCATGTGGAGCTTAGCCCTGTTTGTTGAATACTGCACCTGTATGGGTTGAAGTGAAGCTGTGAGATAACTGGTGTGTGTGTGTACTGTGTACAGAGGTTGGTGAGCTGCAAAGAACACTGCAGTCCTTGTCACTGGGCAAGGCAAGAGTGCTACTGAAACATCCAAAGGTGCAGATGAGTGCTTAAGGGCTAGTGTTGGGGGTTGCTAGGGCTGGTTGTGTTGGGGGTTGCTAGGGTGGGTTGTGTTGGGGGTTGCTAGGGTGGGTTGTGTTGGGGGTTGCTAGGGCAGGTTGTGTTGGGGGTTGCTAGGGCGGGTTGTGTTGGGGGTTGCTAGGGTAGGTTGTGTTGGGGGTTGCTAGGGCAGGTTGTGTTGGGGGTTGCTAGGGTGGATTGTGTTGGGGGTTGCTAGGGCAGGTTGTGTTGGGGGTTGCTAGGGCAGGTTGTGTTGGGGGTTGCTAGGGCAGGTTGTGTTGGGGGTTGCTAGGGTAGGTTGTGTTGGGGGTTGCTAGGGTGGGTTGTGTTGGGGGTTGCTAGGGTGGGTTGTGTTGGGGGTTGCTAGGGCAGGTTGTGTTGGGGGTTGCTAGGGCGGGTTGTGTTGGGGGTTGCTAGGGCAGGTTGTGTTGGGGGTTGCTAGGGTAGGTTGTGTTGGGGGTTGCTAGGGCAGGTTGTGTTGGGGGTTGCTAGGGCAGGTTGTGTTGGGGGTTGCTAGGGCAGGTTGTGTTGGGGGTTGCTAGGGCAGGTTGTGTTGGGGGTTGCTAGGGCAGGTTGTGTTGGGGGTTGCTAGGGCAGGTTGTGTTGGGGGTTGCTAGGGCGGATTGTGTTGGGGGTTGCTAGGGCAGGTTGTGTTGGGGGTTGCTAGGGCAGGTTGTGTTGTGGGTTGCTAGGGCAGGTTGTGTTGGGGGTTGCTAGGGTGGATTGTGTTGTTGTGTGTAGCTATGTATATGTACATATCTGACATGGTGCATGTGCGAGGTGTGATAAAATGGCCACCAAAGGGCAGTGACACCAACAGATTGGAGTAAACATGAGATGTACAGTAAGCATATTTGGAGTGAGAAAGGACTTCAGCGGGAGCTGCTGAGAGCAGTACACAATTACGTACCTGGTGTTCAGCAAGATATCCAAATCACGGATACCAGTGCAATGTTGAATGAAAGTAAAATCACTAAAGAACGAGTTCAAACAGATAACAGACAGACTGAGAAGGAGTGGTGCAGGATGTGAGTCGGACAAATACCTTGAGGAACCTGCTGACTTTCTGGTTAATTTTCAACACTGTTCAGTAAGCCACTCAGACCCTTGGTGTGACGATGTTATTGACCTCAAACTGCTTTACACCAATGTGAATGCAATCTACATAAACCGTTTTAGAATGGTTTCTGACTGGTTTAAAGTTGGTTTTGCGAAAGGGGGGTTTGGGACTAGCTATGAAAGTTATTTCAGAGCTAGTTCCGTACACATCTACAGTGGCAGGGACAGTAGGCACTGTAGAAGTAGCCTTTACCTCAGGGTGTCCTATACTGTGGTGTGTGTGTGTGTGTGTGTGTGTGTGTGTGTGTGTGTGTGTGTGTGTGTGTGTGTGTGTGTGTGTGTGTGTTAGTTGGGTGCTGTCTGCACTGACAGGGCAAAGAGGTGGAGCGCAGTGACAGGTTCATGCTGAACAAGGAATTCAAGCACAAACTGTTCAAAATCAAAATCAATCAAGTGCAACTGAAGGAAACTGTGAGTGTTTAGTGGCTTTGCACTCTGCACTTGTCATCATCAACAGTTGGTGTATTTCTGAGTGACCAACAGCAACACTGTCATGTGTTGCATGTGTTGCAAGTGTATGCACATAATTGTCAGTAGGCATGTACTGATAGTTAAGTATTGAGCATTCCTGTGTGTCATCATGTGTTCTGTGTTCTGTGTGTTCTTTGTGTTGTGTCTGGGGTTAGGTTGAAGAGAACCAGGCTACAAACAAGAGAGTCTTCCAGGACCGGCAGTACCAGGTAGATGCTGCCATTGTGCGCATCATGAAGATGAGGAAAACCCTAGCTCACAACCTCCTGATTGCTGAGTGCTTTGAGCAGTTGCGATTTCCTGTCAAGGTACCCTCACGAGCCATGCTGCTGTCATGTCACTGGGGGGAGGGGGGGACTGTGTGTCACTGGGGGGGGGTGGTGGTATGGACCACCACACTTCCTCATGGGTAGCCCCCACGAATGGTCCTAATGGCCATGCATGTGCCAGCTATGTACATATGTATGTACTCGTGCCGTCTCAATCCTCTCCTGTTCCTTGCAGCCATCAGATTTGAAGAAGAGAATTGAAAGTCTAATTGAACGTGACTACATGAAGAGAGATGATGATAATCCACAAATGTACCAGTATATAGCTTAAATTGCATGTCTGGTCTGTGTCCCCGCATGCCCTTGACCTGTGGCACAGTTCCCTGTGCATGCCTGCTTGTTCCACTGTACTGTGCCTTCATTAAGCTCTCAGTATATTTCATCTTGTATATATTATAATACATACAGCTTAACAATCATGTCAGTAAAATAAATGACTTGTGTACGTATTAACAGGGGATTAGTGCACAACACACACGCATGAATGATGTACTGTACGATGGCAGACATGCCCGCAACTGTTGTGCTCCAAAGACATTTGCATACACAGATTTGGTATAGGCTCGTAGCTGCATTGGTGGATTCAAGCAGGAAGTGAATGAGTAATACTGCAGCTGAAATGGGGACGAGGGTTGCAGGATGATTAAGATATTGAGATCCTTCATCAACTGCTCACAGAGTGACTCTGAATCTGTAAACAGTTGACAAGAGGCTCCTGGGCCCAAACATCCTCTCCCTGTTTGAAGCTGCAGTATTGGCACATAATCCACTTCCAGCTTGAAATGTATAATACTGTACATATTGCATGATCACACTTCCTTGAGACAAATTAACGATCTTCACCATACTACTACACATAGGGAGCAGTTGTGTGCAGCAAGACAGTGCAGAGGCAGATTGACAGACCATTAATCACTGGTACAATAGAAACACACACGGATACGTACCAACCTACTATACTAGTACTTGCTTCAACCACCAATACTACTAGCACTGTGTAGCAAGCTGGTTGATATAATATCCAGCAATGATGATCAATAAACTACTAAGATATCAATACATTATGAAATAACTGCATCAGCAGCAGTAGATATGGCATATATGGTGAAGTACTGACACGCACAAATAACACGACACATGTATACGTACACACAAGTAGAGATAGAACTGTCAGTGTTAATGGATAGGTACAGTGTCCCAGTTACACTTCATGGAGCCTGCATAAACAGAGGAAATACAGAATATGTTGAAGCCATCAAAATTAATAAGCAATGAATGTTTCATTGGCCCTGCCAGTTGTATACATAAATACCATCACTTTTTCAACTACTTCACACACCAAATCGAAGCATAGGGTGTGGGTGTCTGTCTGTACAAAGCATGTGTATCTCTAGCTCCCACCACACACAGTACAGATGTGCCACAGACACTGCGTGTACAGGCCAACACACACACACAGGAGAGCTTGTAATCCAAACCTTTTGCTTGATACGTGACCCAGTGATTCGCTCATCTCTGTCAATCATTCTTCTATCCCACTTTTCTAGTAGGTATCTTCTCGGCTATAGCAGGAACGGCAATACACAGATACAGAAACGTTAAGACTACAGACACAGCAGTCAAGCTGCCAACAGTACAACTGTGTCAATAAAACAAAGAGCAGTGATGATGGCATCCACTAGTTGTAGCAATTTGGTACATTATTCTCCAAAATTAATGGTTGCTGTTAAATTAAATTGACTCAGAACTCATCACTGAACTCTGCCCTCTTTGGCACCAAAAAGCAGTGGACTAAACCTATTTACAATAAAGGGTATTACGGTTACAGCACCACAGCAAAAACAAAGTTCAGACGCCCCCCCCCCCACTTCTGGGCTGGTCCCTCTTCTTGCTTGCATCACTCAGCCAATTCACTCTGGTGCACCTGGTAGTGGATATGTCTACCATTAGTCAGGGCAGTGGGTTCTGCAAACACAGTCGTGTCAATGGCTACATTACTCCATTTGACGTAACTATGAAGTGTTCAGACGGTGATAAAGTGCAATTAAGCCTGGGTCGTCGCAGCTATTAAAGATTGAGTCCATGTGTACGCATGGTCACAGACTACTGTTTGGTACAGGCTACTCCTGGCCAGGACCAGGTAGGCAGACGTCTGCTACAAACCTTCCCTCCATTCTCATACTTGTCCAGGTACTTAAGACCGAGGCCTGTGACAGTTATGCATCCAGCAATGATGATTAACGCGGGCAATGCTTCTGGCCACATCTTTGCAACAACCAACAGTCAGATGGGACTCGCCCAGAAATTATAAAAGGGTTTTCCTCAAGTTTGTGGTTGCCCAGGCGAAACGAAAATGGCGGCAGACGTAGCAGCAATGGCTACGACTTACACGATCAGACCTAAATTTCAACACAAGTAAGACTTTTATCGCCCACATTTTGCTATAGCATCTGAAATTGCGTATAAATCGTTGTTCTAGTTAGCTTATCATTGAGTTTTGTTGCTGTTTTCATGCTGCTTTTACAAGTTTTAGCACAGGCCCGCGGCCGGATGCAATTTACATTCAATGGTTAGGCTAGCAGTACCTTCCATGTGCTCTAGCTGTAAGACACTGAAGCAACTTGATTTGGTATGCATTGACAATTTGTCTTTGCACTATTTCTGTACTTGGACACCTAGTCTGGCTACTGTAGCTCCTGACACTGTGCACTGTGCACTGAGCTGTGATAAGAGTACACGACCATGAATAGAGTATCTGTACACAATAGCAAGCATGTACCAAGTTTGGTATTATGCAATATTGCAGTCATGTTGTGCAATCAGCGGTAATTGAGCAATGTACACAATTGTCATGTACAAGTATATAATCTCACCAAGTGGGGCAGCACAAGTACCATGACTAAGATGGATGACCCTGTCCAGCTCTGAAGATCTCTCCAGCCTTCCAGGAGAGACAGTTGTGTTGGTATGGCTTGAGCTATGTATAGTTTAACATTAGGCACAATAGCATTGTTTTCAAATTTCTTTGAGAAGTTTCTTTGTGACCGTACAACTTCTTTGCTCTACTATTTCTGCCCCACAAACTGAAAATCTCAAACTAACTATTTCTATCCCCATGAGATTGCATTTTGCAACTTGTGGTGTGTTTTGCATCTCCCACTGGTGCAACATCAGCTGACAGAACAGCCGTGTTTGTACAAAGTCACATTATTGCTCCTAAATGTGCTGACTGCAGGTTCCGGCCAGCTCTAGTGAAGGACCTGCTGCATGAGATCCTGGTGGAGTACTTCCATGATAAGGAATACAGTGCTGAGAATGTGGAGGGCTGGACTAAGGAGCTGTGTGACAATATAAAGCGCAGGCTAAAAGGTAGCATTGTGTGTGTGTGTGTGTGCGTGCGTGCGTGCGTGCGTGTGTGTGTGTGTAGGGTTTGCATGTTATTGTGCGACTATAAACTGTAGCCTGTCTTGATCTATGTTTGTAGTGTCCAGCAGTATCCATTTGTGCAACGTACATACTTAACTTACATTGTGCACTTCTTCACATGAGGGTGGGTACTGGAGAGAGTGCACCACCCCATTGCGTCTCACTAGCACTCTGTAAGAGGCAGAGATGCATAGCTGATTCCCTCAGCATCCAGAGAGATTTTGGCGTTCTGTGGCTTTGTTGACAGACATGTCCTCCTTCTCCTTGCATGTCCTCCCTACATGTAATTAGAACTGAAGTTTGAGCGATACAAGTTCATAGTCCAAGTGGTGATTGGAGAACAGCGGGGGGAGGGAGTAAAGTGAGTCTGGTCCAAATAGCAGCACCCCTCAGAACTCACCTGTTGTTTGTGAGCCACAGAGAGAGCTGGCTTTAGTAGTTGCTAGTACTTGCAGTGGAAAGGGTCCTTCAAGCATTTCCCCCTGTTTGATGTACAGAATGGCTTGCCGATGCTTCTGGGATTCAGACACAGATAACTATGCCCAAGATATATACATGAGTGTGAGTTGACTACAACCACCGTACATTTTACATGGCTGGGGGCATTGCAGGTAGGAGCACTCAACACCAGGTTCATATTGGAACACATCCACTTATCCTAGCAAGGTGTCTCAAGCTACAACAGAATTTACTGTTTTGACACTCCTAACATTTGTGAAGTGTTCACTGCAGTCTTCCTACCTCGTTCTCAGCTACCCAATCATCTTTAATTGCATAATACATTCTTCTAAGGCATGTTCATGTGTGCACCTATTGCATTTGCTGCAGATTTTAGTTTTAAAATACATTTACACGTAGCTAGGGTAGCTCAATGATACTAGATGAGGTGGATATGAGATTATGGTTAGCTACAGAACATGAACAAGCCCAAACTGTTAAACTGCAAGGCATGATGTGATGCAGTGGCCCTAAACCCATGGTCGGTTGCACTGAAGTGGATCATGTGTGTCTTTTCCCAATACTTTCCTTTTGCCTTTGCAGGATACCCTGTTCTGTGTTGCCGCAGCCTTTGGTATATTCTATTACTGAAGCAAACTGGTTTTTAATTTAGCGCATTGGCCTTTATCTCCCACTGCATGTATGTGTGCATTTGTGTACTACCGTATGTCTCTGTACAGCTTATAAGAAAGTAATGATAATATTGGACCACCGCGTCCAGTTGTAAAAATATTCCAAGATTGTGCCGCGGTGAGTTACCATAGCAACCGATCGAGAAAATGCCGGCCAAGAAGCAGGCCCAGCTGCAGGTCAGTTTTACACCTCTTTTACTTCAAATGGCCTACAACGTCGTGCTATGTCATTCAATTGTATGCAGATTGATGTATGCACGGACGAAGAATGGGATAATTTGATTTCTTCCACGAAACTGCTATCGGGTGAGTTTCTTCAACTGCTCACTGTTGTGATAATCATAGAAGCGCCGTCAGGTACTGGCTGTAGCTGTTCCTGTAGAATCCATGAAATGTATAGGATACAACGAATAAAGCGAAACAGCATGCCTTAACAAGTTCTTGTAGCTAGAAACAAAGAAATGTCTCAAATTCAGTCAGTGGTAGCTTCGTAGCTATGCTAGTACAGTGGAACCTGTCCAAGATGGTCACTGTGTCTATTAAGCAGCCATCTCTCTAAAACAGCCAGCCTCCCTGGCCCCAAGTAGCACTAACATAGCACTAAAATATTGCAGTCCACTTCTGTGATGCAGCCGCCTCTCTATGTAGGCCAGTTATAACTGGCCCACAGGTGGCTGTGTTAGACAGGCTTCACTGTCTGTGGAAACGTTTGCTGCATCCTTCAACTTGGGTGTACTCTAAGTGTAGAGTGTTCCAGAATACCTGTTATATTCCTTTTATCCCATTACGTTCCACCCCTTGGATGAGTGGTGCAGTTCCCAGCTAGCTCATTTCATAATTTCGTGCTACTGTAATGAAGTATTTCATTAGTGTGCTGTTTGCCTGTATGTGTGTGTACCAGTGGTGGATGTATACTCTGGGTGGTGTGGGCCATGCAAGGCTGTGCTGGGACTGCTGAGGAGGCTGAAGAACGAGATTGGAAAGAGTGGTCTGCTGTTTGTTGCGGTAAGTTGTTTGCTTGCAGTGGGCCCGCCCCACAGTGCTTCACTCACTCACAGTATGTCTGTCAATCTGTGTGTGTGTGTGTGTGTGTAGGCAAAAAGTGACAAGATCACAGCTTTGGAGAAGTACAGAGAAAGATCTCAGCCATGTTTCCTATTCTTGGCAGTGAGTCATTGCAGAGATGTCATTAGCACTACTAGGTGATGAAATGTAGAAAAAGCATTCATTAGTAAATTACGCTGTTATTCATTTGAAGGACAAAGAGTTTGTCTTTGACTGTTCTTGAGCATTTTGATCTTAGTGTGCAGGTCTGCTAAGTGTCCTTAGCAGACCTGCTACCATACGTGTGACCTATGTGCATACATGGGTATCGTTCACATAAGTACTTCATTGGTGGCAGCTTGTGTGTCTCAGGTAATAATTGTTGAGCTTTGGATTGTAAGATTTTATCCACCACTAGAGACTCGTTTCCAATCCATCCAAGCCATTTGCATTAATTAATGTTGGGGCAGAAGAGAAGTCCTCCCCATGCATACTATTTAACATGGAAAGGCTAGAAATAGCTAGCTCAACTACATACACCTTAAACTGAGGAGCTCCATGCATACAGTCCCACTCCCTCCTCCATTGTATGCAGACGGGAGGCAGCCTGGTGGCAGTAGTACATGGAGCGGATGGTCCTCTGCTAGAGAGCACCTTAAAGGTCCAGATGGAGATGGAAGACAAGGTGCTCAAAGGAGAGGCAGAGAGGGTTGTGGTGAGTGGATTGGTGGGAAGCAGACACATAGGTGGGGAAGGTGCAAGTCGCTGCAGTAAGTGAGCAGGAGCAAGTTAGTAGTTATGCTTGTAAAGTTGATCTGCCCCTTGTATGTATGTATATGTGTGTGATGTTGCTACTCCATAGATTGAGGACACAGCTCTAGAGCAGATGGAGATCTTTGAGGAGGAGGAAGAGGGAAAGGGAGCAGAGGAAGCAGACAATGAGAGGAAAGGTTACTGTGCACTCTTACATTGGTTATGTTGCTTTCGATATCTAAGAGTGACTCCCCATGTAAAGCTAGTCTGGCCCCATTTTACCATCAGGCACGGGACAAAAAATACCGTGTACTTGGAAATGTTCGGATGAAGTTTTCTAGAATTTTCAAATGACATTACCTTTGTGAATTTTGTGACTGACGTAACCTTTGCGAACATTTAATTAGCAAACATTTACTCTCTGTACAACTTTTTTATAGGAGAACATTTTAAAAACAATAGAGGACTTATTCAAGCCCGTCAATGATGATGGCAGCGGATCTTCAAATCTGTACTCACACTGGCTGTCTTGGTAGTCCAGAAGGAAGTGGCTAAGGAAATAGAGAAGAATTCAATACCTGGGCAGAAGCTGTTGATATTAGGTGCAAGTATGTATGACTCCACAATAGCTCACAAGCTAATCACAGTGTCAACTAACCCTTGTCTGCAAGAAGGCAATGTCATAAAATGTCTCTTCATGCAATAGTCGTGGCTGCTGTGCTGCCTGTGCCAATTCGGGGCTTGCATGGGTGTGGAAGTCTAAAATTCCTATTTAGGTCCAGCCTTTCTCACTCAACTCTTTCTTGAAGGTCAAGCAGCGCTTCATTCTTAATCGTTTCCATGGACCACTTTGTCCTTCTCTCTGCATGATGTTTCTACATAGTTCAAGCTTATGAGTCACACGGAAATCTATGGGGTTGGAAGGTTTGCTGTGTAACTGTGTACCTTCCTCAAATCTGCCACTCTTCCATTTCTCCATGTCCTCTGACTATCTCCACCTTTCATTCATCTTTCTTCCTATCCTCTACTTCTCCTTCATCCACCTCACTCCAACCTCATCCTCCCCCTATTCCTTTTTCCTATTTCTTCCATTCCCAATCCTTCCCTTACTAACCTACCCTTCATTGCCTTCCATCTTCCTATTTCTCCCTCCTTCTTCAGCTCCTACCCGAAAGCAGTACACGGTGGCTGTCATCAAGCCTGACGCTGTTGCAAATGGAGTAGTTGAAGAGATTCTGGCTCAGGTGGAGGCAGTCGGGCTGGAAGTCCTCTGCCAAGAGGAAAGGACTTTGACAAGGGAGGAAGCAGAAGACTTCTACAAGCAACATGAGGGATCTGTGAGTTTTGCAGACAGAACACCTACATACATACATAAGAGTAATTTGGATGATATCTTGGTGTGTGTGTGTGCATGTTCACACATTAAAGGGGCCTGAGTGGCTAGGAAGTTCGCTCATGCTTGGATTCATTCGCACTAGACATTTTGATAGCTTTCAACTGATGAATTTAGCTGAAGGCTACTGAAACGCCTAAGATTGTTGTGAACCCTGGCTAGTGTGAACAAATCCAGGCATATGTGTGCACATGCTTGCTGTAACACTGCTCTTGGTGCAACATGTATGTATTAGGACCATTTTGAGGAATTGGTGGACTTTATGACAAGGTGGGTGGTAAGCCTGCAACACACACACACCAGCATAATGTCCTGTGAGCTACATGAAGTGTGTCCACCTTCGTCTTGTGTATGCTGTAGTGGTCCTTGTATGACTCTGGTGATCAGCATGGGAGAGGCTGGTGAGGGAGCACTTGAAAACTTCAGGGAGCTCCTCGGGCCCACCAGTGTTGAGGAGGCCAAGGAAAGTGCACCAGAGAGGTGTGTAATCAGACGCTCTCGCACTAGACCTCCTCCTAGTGGATGAAGTGTATGTATGTGTACGGTGGGAACCTGACATGCTGTACATATTCATGTGTGTTTTGCAGTCTGCGTGCAAAGTACGGCACTGGCACTTGGAAGAATGCTGTTCATGGCAGTGACAGCAGTGAGAGCGCTGCAAGGTAACAGTGCATACACTGAAGAGCGAATATACATCCCCTACACATTATGTATGCACCTGTATACATCTTTAGTCCTGTCTTTACATCCTGTCATCCGTTTTCTTCCATATGTGCCCCTTCTTCTTCACCCCTACCTTGTCTCCTGCAGAGAGTTAGCCTTCTTCTTCCCCAAGTTCTGTGTCCCCTGGGTTCCTGGCACTGAACCACCAATCCAAAGGACACTGGCCATCATCCGACCAGCAGCATACAACGAGCACAAAGGTGGAGGAGGTGTACGTAGTTCAGGGGTTATGGTAGCTCATGGGACAGGACAGTGCCACAGCAATGCATGCTCCACATTGCTGTGCAGTATAGTGTACAGTACCAACTGTATGCACCAGTTTGCAGTCCGCAGTGTACAATACTAGTCCTGTCATTGGGTACAGTTGCTTGCAACACTTCAGATTGGGTATGTGATGTCCATTGTACTCATTCAGACCAATGAGGTTACAGGTATGTAGGCACATGTATCATATACACGGCCATTTGGCAAACATCTTTGATGCTCATTGGTCTGTATGCCTATTATGTGCAGTACCCGTCCCAAAGTCTTGCAAGCAGCCACAACTCAGTGCTACTGGTACTTGAGCAATGTTTACTTGATGGTTTTGAAGCCGTTCATACCTTGAGTGTTACTTAGCCACACGCCAGTGTATCCCTGTGACAAACGTGAACAAACTGGCCACTTGCACACCGCACCCTTTGTCCATACGTAGTTGCATCTGTACACCATTACTCCAGTGATACCCTTCACTAATTGCATTCTCAGATGAGATCATTGCCAAGATCCAGGAGGCTGGCTTTGAGGTGGCCATGACCAAGGAGATGGAGCTGACCAAGGAACAAGCAGAGGAGTTTTACAGTGAACACAAGGACAAGGAGTTCTTTGAATCACTGACAACACACATGTCAAGGTGTGTGCATGTGTATGTGAGCAGTGCTGGTTACTGCAGTGGGCTTTGTTGAATTGCACTGGGACTTGCATCAGTGCTTTACTGTACGTGTGTATGAGCCGTCTTGACTATACATGTCTTTGTGCTCCTCCAGCTGATATTGCATTTGTATGCAGAACCTCTGGTCATGTAACAATCATTCCATACATACAGTACGTAGCGTATACGGTGTACACATTACATATTATGTCACCTGTGTGGCCTCCTGCCCCTGTACAGTGGTCCAGTGCTGATCCTGGCACTCGCAAGAGAGGATGCCATTGAGGGCTGGAGGCAGGTCCTAGGGCCTCCTTCCCTTGAGGAGGCCAAAGAGGAAGCTCCCAGCAGCCTCAGAGCACAGTACTCTGTGGAGGATGTGGGGATCAACCAGCTGCATGGCTCAGATGGTGTGGAGAGTGCTGCCAAGGAGATCAACTACTTTTTCCCTCCGGAGCAGACAGTTGCTGTCATCAAGCCAAGTGCATTCAACGAGCAGGGTCAGCATGCTAACAACTCTGGACACTGACTCACTTCACTATCACTCCTCTTGCATGCAGTGAACTAAGCCACTTGTACTACACATTTCATGCAATGATGACGCATTTTTACACACAGTGGACAAATTTACATGCTGTCTTTACAATTGTGTGGTGCTTCTTCATTTGTATGCTCTCATGGTTGTGCTGCACAGAGCGTATACTGGAGAAGATTCGTGAGGCTGGTTTCACCGTTGCTCTGAGCAAGGATACCCACCTGACAAAAGAGCAAGCAGAACAGCTCTACAGTGAACACAAGGATAAGGAGTTCTATGAGGACCTCACTGACTTCATGAGCAGGTGGGTTGGGCCACATGTATCATATATCCGTACATACATACATACATACATACATACATACATACATACTCATGTACATACATACATACATACATACTCATGTACATACATACATACATATGTACGTACCTACATGGTACATAATGCATGTACGTATGTGGAGGAGGGAGGACTCTCTGTAAGTATAAGGTTATGTGGCTATCAAATACGTACGTATACTAGCTAGTAGCTAGAACCTGCCCTTTGGATGGCTTCTATGCCAGTACACCATCTGTTAACACTTACGTAGGAATTCAAATTTTCCCATTTACTTGACACTTTTTCTTAAGACTCTGTGAAACTCTGAGTGTCTCATGTGTTGATTCATTTCTTCTAACGGAGTACAATGGTGTAGGCAACCACTTTTTTAGATCACTCTCTTTTGTGTCCTGATGACATCTATCATGTTTGGTGTCAATTCATCAAAAGCTGTGGCAGAGGAGTTGCAGACGACCAATAATGATTTCACTCTACTTCTTAGATATGGCAACAACTGTAAGAAATATGAGGAGTTACACAGTACAACTTGCCCCCACAATCCCTTCTTTTGACTGGTTATTAAAAGGGGTACATACAAGTTTTATAGTGCTCTGGGTCTGTTATACAGACCGCAAGTTTGCAATCAGTAAGCAGTAGTATGTTGAGAATCAAGCTAGTAAAGTGATGTGATTGTGGTGAGTTGCAGTAGTGCTTGATGATAACTTATTTACTTGTCAAGTCTCCTACCTCTTATCTTCCTTTATACACTCCTACTTCCTTCCTCCCTCAGTGGTCCCTCTCTCCTTTTGGTGTTAAGTCGCTATGAGGCCATCCAGGGTTGGCGAGGCATGATGGGAGGTGTGGACCCTGTGGAGGCCAGAGAGGAGGACCCCAACTGGTGGGAGAGGGAATGAGACAGGGCGGGGGTGATGGGAATGGGTAACAGGAATAGCAGGTTGCAGAAAAAGAGATGTATGTTCTGGCTTCATGTGCTGTGTGTATTGCACCAGGGCTCTGCCTAAGATTTGAAGGGGGAAGGGGAGCTGGCAGATTTTCATTTAGTCTGTTATGCTGTTTACATATATGCCTTCGTGTTAAAGATGGGGAGGGAGAGGGGGAATTGGGGAAAGTTGGTAGACAGAACCCTACTTACCTATGTATGTACAGGGCTGTAGCACCCAGTCCGGCCATGGCCGGACTGGTTTTTGCTGCTGGAACAAAAATTCTAAATATTGAAGATATGCATTCTAAACACACTTTCAAATTGGGAGGGGGGTACTGGCCTAAGGTTAAACAACGTTCTATAAGCAGAGTGGTCTTGTTACAGTGTTGCAGGACTTTGACCAAGGATTAGCCAGATACTTAGTTCTCTAAACAACCTTAACGGCGGCAGCCATTTTACGGAAGTCGCATGACGTTTTTTGACGTTTTCTGATGCGTAAAATGGTGTGTTAATCGATCGCCGTGCAAGTCAGACAGCACAGTAGCGCTTCAGTCATGTACAGCGGATTTATACAACCTTGCAACAGTTCCCACACCATGGGCAGTTGTTAACTAGGATACGGACTGGTACTGTGCTCACCTATTATATATTACCCTGTTCGTATCCTAGGTAACGACTACCCAGGTATGGGAACTGTTGCAAGGTTGCATAAACCCGCTGTACATGGATGTATGCATGCAGCATGGTGGTATATATTTGTACATGGGAACATGTACGTAGCTTGAATGGGCATATGCATGCAATAGGATAGTCTCCTGTGGCATCCCTTGTTATTGCACACTCACATGTACACTTGCACTATAATACGCAGGCGGAGAAACAAGGGATGGTAGCAAGACCGCAAGAGCGGCAAAATGTTGGCAGATGTAGGGATGGTGAAAATGTATTCAAAGTCAGCGCATGTTAATGACCTGGTTTTTGCATCGACCAGCCCTCCTTGTTGCATGGACCGGCTGGCCCCCCTCCTTGCATGGACCGGCCCTCCTCCTGTTTTTGGAGGAAACATTTTTACACACCCTTTGCATTGATGGTGTCTTCTATTCAAGGGTAAGAGAGATTTGTGCTGCCTAGCATCGGAGAGACAGCCAAAAAGCCACTAGATTTCGATTTTTAATGCGCAATCTTCATATTTCAATGCATTGTATTACCTGTTTCATGGCACTTGATCGCCTTTCCTGCTGTAAGTGCCTGTTGGTCTATGTTACATTTTATCATATTCATTGAAGTGTTGATGGGCCTAGAATTGCTCCAAAAGTACTCACAGAACATCTAAATTTCAAAAATTTGTCTGGGGGGGGCATGTCCCCAGCCCCTCCCCCCAGTTTGCGTCATGTCATCTATGGCCTAACCGGTTTTTATCTTGGTGCTACGGCCCTGATGTACATATTAAAGTATTGTATTGTGTGGTTGATGGATGTTAATTTTTCTCCTACACACACATGCACACACACACACACACACACACACACACACACACACACACACACACACACACACACACACACACACACACACACACACACACACACACACACACACGTACACACACGCACACACACACACACACACACACACACACACACACACACACACACACACACATACACACACACACACACACACACGCATGCAGTCTCCGTGCTCTATTTGGCACTGACAAGATACAGAATGCAGTCCATGGAAGTTCCAACAAAGAGAAGGCAGAGGCTGCTATCAAGGAGTTCTTTGAAGGAGTGGAGTTTAACCCAGATGGAACTATCAAAGTGGGAGACACTGGTTAGTGCATCAGATGTGTTGTGCCTCTCCAATATTCCTTTAGCTGTACTTGTAGCTACTGACTTGCCTGACTTCAGTTGATTTGCACAGTGAACGAGAAATGGATGTGCTGGCAACTATATTTAATAGTCTAGCATAGGCAGGCCTTTCCTCCAATGAGTCAGTGGCTAGCCATCTTTAGATTTCTGGTGTGGAATTAACTAGCTACATACTGTAAGATACATGCACCCATGCTGGTTGTCATTCCATTACAGGGGGACCTTATGGTGCATGTGGTATACACGGGTGTTTTCTTCATCTGTAGGGGAAGACAATCCTACCAGTGAGGAAGCTGGACCAGAAAAAGGAGGGGAGGGAGAGTCCAGTTAGGTTGTTTGCATTTTATTTCCAACACATGTTTACAGTACGATACTTGGTTGTGTCAGTGCATGTGGTCGGTGTACCAACCCTGCATACCTATTATACAGAGTGTGTGTGTGTGTGTACTGTGTACCGCTAATTCGTAAGTTTCAAATTAAGACCAAATGGAATGTACATTCTTTCTACTGTCACCATCTTGTCACATTATATGTGGAGTGGAGGTACATGTTGAATTACTTGGTTATGAGTGTGTGCATACCTTGGCAAATGTTAGATGCAGTTGCAATTTCTGCAGTATGTGTTAGTACGTAAGTGTTTGCAAACTGGCAGCATCTGTGGCTAAGGTATCCAACCTCACAGCTCGAAGGGAAAGGTGGTGATGGGGAAAATGCCAGAGAGTTTCTCCCTGTCGCCACTCCTTGCCTTTTGAGCTGTGAAGTTGGATACCTTTAAATTTACCACATCTGCAGTATGTGCAAGCTATTGACTATTTGTTACCCCTATGTATTGGCAATGACACGTTCCATGAGGCTTACAAAGCTGCTTCTGGTTGGTCTCCTCGGCCAAGATCACCTCTTTGTCACAATTCCCAGTTTGTTTGACCGACTGAACTTACTTCATTCACACCTTGTAACCCGGGCCATTACCCTGCTATGCTGTACGTGCTGTTCGCACTTTCACGATAGGGGCTGCATGGCTGTATGCATGCAAGTCCAGGCAGCAAGGGTCAGATGTATAATGGACTTGCCAATTCATGAGATACATTTCAATGTTAATACTGTGTGGGGGCGTGGCGACGTCACCAAAATGGCAGGTGGTACGCTACGAGGTGGCTAGGGAAGACATCAAACCCGGACTTTTGCGTAGAAGTGGCACCATCTCATCTCGATGGAAGGAACTTTCAGCGTACAAGGTACCTGGAGTGCCAGCATTGCTGTTCCTCATTGGCGGTGTCTCAAGTTCGAGGACCATCCTACCACTAGCGACCAGCGCAGCGTAACAACACATTATATAATAAGTATTGGGTACTTTCTGAGAGAAGGACTGACACTGTACAGTAGAGTTGTTTTGCTTACGTACATAGTAACTGTAACTGAGCACATTATGGTAACTTGTGCATGCAGTTTAAGGGCTTGGAGACTGCAATTAAGTGTAATTACATGATCATTACTATTAGTGGTGTAAGAAGCAGTTTAATATGGATTGATGGATTTAATATGACAAGAAATTGTCAAAAAAAATCAAAAGAAGTTAATATGGATGTTGCAAGCAGAGTGAGGGAAATCTGCTTTTTTAGGACAAGATTAACTAGAGCACTGTATTTTCCAATCAAAATGCAGCCAAGTAAGTGAGCTTATAGTCCAGCCAGCTTTGACAAACATACATAAGAAAGTGGTAGGGATGGGAAGGAAAAATGTGGACCCAGCAACAGTCACTTGGGATTGCATAATATTCAACCAATGAGATACTTTTGACACAAATTTCTGTCATCAGTATTCATAGCTTGTGGTTACAATAATAGTACGAGCAATGTAGTCTGGCATGCTAGCCCCAACTTCTCGTTATCATGCAGGGGCGGACAGTGTACAGAGTCAGCACCGCATTTAACAGCTTGGAGTACCAGAACATCAACCACCTATGGCCTATATATTTACAAGGAAAGGCCTAAAGACAGCTCAGTAGGAAAGAATATAGCAGGCTTGTGAGCATGATGATAGGTCAGTTAGAGTTGCTATTGACACCCAATGTGAGGAACAATGCATAATTAGATGTATGCACACAGTAACAGGGGCACACATACATCTCCATCTTTGTAGGATGTAGGGGGAATCACTGATTGTCATTCAATATAGGGCCTTTTGGGCCCCAGCCTCACTGTAACACCATGGGTGTAGCCGGCTGGTGGCATAAACCCAGTAATCCTCTGTCATCAACTGAGCCTGTGCAGTGGCACCACTGCAAAAGTCTCACTTGAACGACATGGACATACATGCACAAGTAACTGTATAATATACTGGTCGACAAGCACTCCTACTCCTGTATTTGCCCGTACAAGTGCTCCTCTCAAACCTTTCAGGCCATATCTGACTGGCTCTCTGGAAGTGCTGGCACAGCAATGGTAGCCACATGTGCAGACTTTTTGGTGTTCCATATGCTCAGTCTGTGAGGTCGGACTGTCCTCCTGAAACACTTAGTGGAAGGTGGGTAAGGTGAAGTAACTGAGACAAAGAAAGAAAGCAAGAGCGCACCACAAGCACTCCTGCTCCCGCTTTTTTGTGTGTGCAAGTGCTCTTGATGAAGATATGATGTGGCCATTTGTGACTGGCTATCTGGAAGCACCGAGTCATCAACAGTGGCCACATGTGTAGTCTGTCTGGTCCTAAGGTCATGGTAAAACGGTGGGAACATCTGTTAGGCTGAGGAGCCTAGGCCGATAGGCATACATAGATGCCAAGAGCTAACCGCAAGCACTCCTGCGCCTGCATGTGTTAGCAGCTGGGCTTGAGCAGCAGCCGCCACGTGCACTGGAAGCACGTCAGCGCAGCTCTTCCGTTTATGCTGGACGGCAGGATCATCCCAGGCATAGAAAGCAGCTAGAAGACATGAACTGAAGAAGCCTGCGTTTGAATAGGAAGAATGCAAGAAACTAACCTGAAGTAGTCCTGTCGCTGGCTTTGCTATTGCGAGCTATGCCCATACCGGTGGCGTTCTCGTCGCCCCGGTCTCCTGAAATCGCGCGCTATCGGCTGCCGAAGTACGTTGAGTCCAGTGCATTGTGTTCCGCGCGTGCATTGGCTTCTGGCATTGTGCTTGGTCGTGCTGGTGCGGATCATCCTGCAAAGATCGCACTCGTTGCACAGTGGAACTGCCGCGAATCCATTGCGTGCAGTTCCTTTCAAGCATTTGCTCAGCGCATGCATGGACCCAGGCATGCAATTGGGCGTCCCTGTTCTGCCTCTCAGCTGCAGCACATGGCTGTCACTTCCATACTGTCACCTAATTATCATGAGCTATTGCCGCGCCTAGGCACATTCACACCACCCCCTTCCTGGCACTGAAGTGGTACTGCAATTGGGCGTCCCTAGCATTTGTGGATTGGTCAGGCAGTTAAACAAATGTTGCGAACTGAGCAATACCAACCAGACCACTGCATGCAGCTCATCTGTACCGCCATAGCATTGCAGAAACCTGCTCTCCTCGCGTTTATTCAGAAATATGTCAGATGAAAGTGGCTTCTCCTGTTCATGAGTGTAGGATCTAAAAAATAGTAACACCTCAACATTTCAGAAAATACAATGCAATTAATCATTTGCGCGGTCGCTAGCAAGGACAGGCAAGCGTATTATGTTACATGAGTCCAAAGTGTTAGAATGTGCAGCAACAAGCAAACGTGTGTGTGCAGTACATGTGCCTTTGCTTGTGTGTAACCCAGACACTATCACAGCCCACACAGGGCTAGTCATGTAGCTACTGAGACACATAAATTGACAGAGCACCCTAGGCTCTTGGTCAGCTGACACTTTCTACACTTTAAGGTGTTTTGATTACTGTGTGTAGACTACTTGATCACTGTGAGAATGTACATAGGGGCTTCTGTGTACACACACACACACACACACACACACACACCTCCTCCTCCTCCTCCTCCTCCTCTGTTCCCCATGTCCCACTAGGGACGTTGGGCGGGTTCCAGACACTGTGACACCGGTGCGGGGGTAGCCATGTTCACATTTTGGCAGATGTAGGTCCTCCATTGCTGTCTGTCTGTGATCGTCGTTGTCCAGTTGGTGATGTCCCTCAAGTCTCGGCTAATGAGGTCACACCAACGAAGGGGTGCTCCTCCCGTCGGTCTGCGCCTACCACTAGGCCTGCACCTCAATAGCTGTCTTTGGGGGCGAGTGGTTGGCATTCTCCAGACATGACCAAACCATTGAAGGCGTCTCTGCTTAAGCTGATCCTCCATTGACACCATCCCTGTTCTCTCCAGGATGTCACTGTTCCGAACTCGGTTCCATAAGGTGATGCCTAGGATGTCGCGGAGGCAACGCATCTGAAAGGAATTCAGCTTACGAATGTCATGTTGGGTCACCGTCCATGTCTCCGCTCCATAGAGGAGCACAGACAACACCAGGGTCCGGAAGATGCGTACTTTGGTGGCGATGCTGAGGGCCCGGCTGCGAAATACTTTCTTCCTCCAAATCTGATACACTTTGCCTGCCTTCTCTAGCCTCACTGACACTTCTCGTTCCACATTGATAGACTGGCCAATCTCACTGCCAAGATAGGTGAAGGACTCCACCTCTTCTAGGGGCTGGTTCTGCAGCGTGATGGATGGCTGGTTGCTAGACTGCGGCTCTCCCACAGCGAGGATCTTGGTCTTAGTGGCACTGATAGTCATGCCCCACCGTCTGCAGGCATTGTCGATGGCATTGACCATGTCCTGGAGCTCTCCCCGGGACTCTGCAACCAGTGTCAGGTCATCTGCATACAGTGCATCTTGAATGGATGTAGATGCCGTAGTCTTGTCCCGGTAAGTGAGGAACAATCCTTCACTTGTGGTGTAGTCAATCTGCAGGCCTCCATTAAGATTTGCCATTGCCTCTCTCAGGATCTTGTCTAGGAAGCAGTTGAAGAGCAGAGGTGACAGCACACAACCTTGACGGACACCGGTTGTCACCTCAAACCTCTCTGATGTGTCTCCTGCTGATCTCACCTGGCACCAGGTTTCTGAGTGCAGCTCCTCAATGATGGCTACCAGCTGGCGAGGTACCCCATACTCCCTCAGGATGGCTGCCATGGCTTGACGGTTGACTGAGTCGTAGGCCTTTGTGAGATCCACAAAGCACATGAATACCGGTGTCCTGTATTCTGTTGCTCTCTCAACAACCTGTCTCACCACCCAAATCTGGTCAACTGTGCCTCGTCCCTTCCTAAACCCGCACTGTGTCTCAAGTAACTGAGGTTCAATGATGGCTTGTAGCCTCTCCAACAGGATGAGAGTCAACACTTTACCAGGTACACTGAGAAGGGAAATCCCTCTGTAGTTGTTGCATTGTGTCCTGTCCTTCTTCTTGAAAAGTGGAATCAATGTAGCATTTCTCCAGTCTTGGGGCACCTTCCTTGTTCGCCATACTTCTTCTATCAGCTCTGTCAACCAAACTATCACTGTCTCACCACCACTCTTCAACAGTTCAGCCACTATTCTATCATCCCCTGCTGCTTTGCCATTCTGAAGTCTCCTCACTGCTTTAACTACTTCCTCCCTTGTCACATCTGGTGTGTCTGTATCGCCATTGTCTTCTACCTCTGCCAGCACCTCAGCTGCCACTGCGTTCTCCACATTCAGGACATCCTGAAAGTGTCTCCTCCAGCGAGCCAGCTTGTCCTCATTTCTCTGCAATGGCTGGCCTACCTCATCCAGGATGGTATCTGGTGGTCTTGTTTTGCTGCCGCTCAGTCTTTTCAGCTTCTTGAAGAAGTCCCCTTGCCTGCATCGTCTCAGGTCCTCCTCCATTGCTGCCATGTTCTCATCCCACCACTTTTCTTTGTCCTTCTTAACTGACTGTCTCACTAGCTTGCACAGAGCTACATAGTGCTTCCGCTTCTCCTCACAGGCGCGCTGGTTCTGCCACATTACAAAAGCCACCCGCTTCTCTTCTGTCAGTCTCAAGGTGTCAGTTGAGATCCATTCCTTCTGTGGCTGTCTTCTCTGGTGAAGATGCTGCTCTGCCGCATCCACTAAGGCCTTCTTCAAACCAGTCCATTGCTTCTCTACATTTCCCCTTCCACTCCTGCCTTCAAAGGCCGACCAGATGGTGTTCAAAAACTCTCCCCTTCTCTCCACTTGTTTCAACAGACGTACATCAAAGGGCTTCCCTGATCTTTGCCTTGGTTTCCTCTTCAACTTCAGACGCATGGACATTACAACTAGGCGGTGATCACTGTCTAAGTCTGCTCCTCTGAATACCCGGGTGTCTAAAACTGATGGTCTAAGCCTTTGTTTCACCAGTATATAGTCTTTCAAGCTTGCTTGTGCCCTTGGATTTGGTGGATACCATGAGTACTGGTGAATACGCTTGTGAGGGAAGACTGTATTGGTCACACACATCCCATGTGCAGAGGCAAAAGATACAAGCTTCTCCCCATTACTGCTGGTCCTCTTACCCAGTGCATGTGGTCCAACAACACTTTGCACACTTTCCCCAATTGATGCATTGAAGTCCCCCATGACCATTGTGAGTCCATTCGCCTTGCGCATTACTTCGTCCAATTCTGAATAAAACTGTTCCTTGACTTCTTCACTGCTGTCCTCGGTGGGGGCATACACTACCACTATCATCAAGGGGCCCATTAGGGATAGGAATTCAGCTGTCAGTATGCGTGGTGACACTGCCTGGTAGTGCCGAAGGGCTGCCCATGCATGTGCATCCAGTGCGATACCAACTCCTTCTAGTGTGGTTCCATCCTTCCTGCCTGAGAACACTAGCCTATAGCCCTTCTCTTCATCCAACATCAAGTGTCCTGCTTCTGAGAGGTGAGTCTCTGTTACTGCCAAGATGGAGATTCTGTTGCGCTGCATCTCTGCTGCCAATTGTTGCGACTTGCCCAGGCCCCGAAGAGTGCGTACATTCCATGTTCCCAAACGTACAACCTGTTTTGCACTCAACAGCCTGGCCCTAGTTTCCCTACGTGTCTTTCTCTGCATGGGAGCTACTTGTTGGGTAGTTCTTGTGTCTGCATTATTGCTACTCACCTTATCTCGTACAACAACCTTTCTCTGGTCTCCATGGGTTCTTCTCAAGTGGGTACGCATCGAGTTAGGGTGGGTGTAGCAGGCTGTGCACAGGGGGCAGCGAGTTGGTACCGAAGGCTGCATTGTAAGTTCCTCTACTTGTGCTTCCGTTCGCGCTGAGTTGGTTCTGCCGTCCCTAATGTCACTGGTTCTTCCCTCGCGCGGGTCGCCGCGTCCGGTTCCCGTATCTGTAGCCGACGCCCTGGTGTGTGAGGTGGCTGGCCTCACGCCGGGCCCTGCCGCTTTCTCCCGCCGGTAGGTACGGGCCCGAGTCCTCCTCAGGGGGTATCGAGAGGCCGTTGGGGTTTCCTCCCTCGTCCGCCCGCCAGCCGTTGGGGAGACGCGTCCCTCATCCGCCTGCCGAAGTCCCGATGGCTCCGGGTCAGGCCTTAAGGCCGCCTGACTGGCCGGTGTCGTGCGCCTGTTGGTTCTGCCCGTCGGGGACGCGCCTCCCCTCAGGCCCGGTTCGGTCGCGAGAAGTTCACACCTTCGTCGTCCTGCCATTCTGCTCGCTGTACTTGGACGATCCACTCGCTGGTGATGCTGGGCTGTCTACATGCCGAAAACGACGTGCATCTGCCTGCTGGTCCACGTACGCTCGCTCTGAGGTGGACTTCTCAGGCGTCTTCTGACTCTCAGCATTGTACGGTCTCCATTTTTTTCACACACACACAACCACACACACACACACTCACACACACACACACTCTCTCTCTCTCTCTCACACACACACACACACACACACACACACAAGCACAAATACATACATACACATCTTATTAATTGTCGAAATTAATGTACGTGTAATGTAATTTGGACCATATCAAGTTACTGACTCTGTTACTACCAAGAATAGACCCCTACGTTCTCAACCCTATTCTGTAATAATCCCTCATTCTCGTACTGTAACAAATGTCTTTAAAAATTAATATTCATTCTTTGTCAATGCTCCCCATCTCTGGCATGCTTTACCATCTAACCTTGTTCAATCATCATCTTTTAGTGCATTTAGGTCCAATTTACTCAAATTCTTAGCATCATAAACACCAGTTGTCCTTTTCTCCATTTATGCCCTGTGATTCCATCTCTTACTTATTATCCTGTATGTATGTATGTGTATGTGTGTATGTCCCGGAGAGCACTATTGTAGGATTACCTTTTGTGTAACCCTGTGTATATGTTGATATGGACAAAATCAATTCAATTTAATTCAATTCAGTACACATGCATACACATGCACACATGCACATGCATACTCTTGTGCACACTGCACAGATCATCTTTCTTATACAGACTGACATGAGTCTTAAATGCATGCTCATTGATCAGGAATTACAGCAGCATTCATACATATTAAGTGATGGATGACACTTCACACCACTGCACTTCACACCATGGGGACTGTGTTCAATGACAAGTCAGGTTAGAGGTGAAGGGAGATAGTGCATTGTATTCAGAATGCTCATTAACTCTTACTCTGTCACTACGACGTGCTCCAGAGCAATGAAGATGGTAGGTTTCTAGGATCTTGCATGGGTTAAGGGTACAGTAATGTAACATTTTAGTGAATACTCCCATTAGTAGATTCTCCGCTCCATAGGCCCAAATCTTATAATCTAGCACTTTCAGGGCTTCTTCTGGAATTGGCTCTTTCAAGTGAAAGAAGAACACATCGTGGGCTCCAATGTACTTGATGTCACCGCCACAGTAATCTTCCATTTTGCATGCCTCCTCCTGCTTGCCTAGACGGCTCAGAGAGTAGAAGATATTCCTACTTCGAAACACATTTACATCCACCTTTTCAAACCCACTCCCCAAATACATGTCTCCATTGGCATACATTGCATCCTTCCCAACCAGGTTATCTGATATGTACTGGAAGACTCCTCGCATCACATTCCATTGTTCACTCTCAACAACATTGACTTTGTGCCTGTTTGGTAGCTCTAGTCCACGAAGGTACTCTTCCATGTCCGTTTTGTTTGCAGTCATGATGTACACGCTGTTGATCAAGGAGTGCTTCAGGTTCCTTTGCAGAACTGTCGCGTGCTCCTGCTGGCGAAGGCTGCTAGTATCGTTGGAGGTGGTTGTAATTAACACGACCACCAGATGGGATCACGAAGCGCACACTAATGATAATGAGGATTACATAGGCATACATGCGCAATGCCTGATAAAATAACAAACAATAATTGACGAAATAATGCATACATTACAGATTGTCTTGTCATTGTCATGTCATTGTCAGATTGTGAGTCATGCCGAGGGTACTCGACCCTCTGCAATCGCCAACTCGATCACTGCAGCAGATTTACGGGAGGAATGAGCAGACCTTGATCCTCTGATTGCTGCTATGGCTGCTCGCAGGAGACTGAATGACAGTTGGCACCGGAGCCACTGCATCACGCGGCAGTATCTCTGTCCTCTCTTCTCCGCTATCAGTGCAGCTAGACGCTTGTAGGCAATTGTAGTTGATGGACCCATTCCTCCACATGCTGAGAAGACCAAGGGAGTGAACGAGCCATGTTCAATCTCTCTTATTCTTTGGTCATACATCCTTCGCTTCTCTCTCTCGTGTCTCTGAAAAGTCGTCAAGATGTTAGGATTTTGGTTGGAGGCTGCCAGCGGGTTAAAAACCCTCACGTCAAAAAATGCATCCTGATGCTTGATCCAAAACCCCATACATCTGATGTCCATACGACTGTCATCTTGAACATTGGCTGATCTCCCTTGTAGGTTCTCCCCAGTAAGTGGCTGCAACGGTGGTTCAATTTCTGTGGAGCGACTCACTTCTTCCATAAGCATGGCTGTAAGGTCACGGATGTCATTGTGTCTGTGGATTGGAAGACCTCCTTTTGTGCAACTCAGAGCATGTTGTACAGAGTTTGCCTTGCCGCATGAGCATATGGAGGGAAGGTTGTTTGGAAGCCATCCATATCTTAAAGCCAGGGCATCCCTGAAAGCTCCTTTATTCAGGGAAAAGCCATGTTCCTCAATCGGCAGGGTTCCTAACCACGCAGACGCTCCCTTCTCTTGTGCTAGAGTGGCTACATTCTGAGTGGTGCTGTTGAGTGCCTCCAAAGTCATCTTCATCTCGCCCTCCTGTCGCTTCTTGTTCTGTTGTCTGACCCTTTTCCTGGCCTCATTTTGTTGAGCCTCAACTTCAGCAGTATGAACTGCACTCTTCTTCTGTAGGGAGCACATAAGTGGCTCTGAGACAAGGAAGGAGTTGGCTAACTCATTATCAGCACTATCTGGCAAGATGGGAATTCCTAGGCCTCCTAGGTTTGTGGGTAGAGCAAACAGCCTCCTTTCTGCATCAGTGATGTTTTTTTTCCCTGTTATGGCTGGTATCACTTTGTGGCGAATGACATCCTCTACAGGATGCAACAGCTCTGAGATGCCTCGTGTGGTTCTTGCTAGGAAAGACCATTTATGTTTCAGACTAAAGACTAGTGCTGAATAGGCCGCTTGGGGTTGGGAAGCAGCTATGTCTGCCAACTTCTCTAGCTCACATACCCACTGGTCAACCTTCTCCCTCACAAAGGCTTCTTTGAAGGAAGTGACACCGATGGCCGAGCCAAGGTATCTACCTCCAGCAGAAGTAAGTTGGATTCCAGTGTCTCCAAAGACTGCTTGGGCTTCTGGAAGCCATTGTTCCTTCACAACTAGAAGACACTTTGATGGATTTGGGAAGTAACCAAAGCTAGGACCAACCTTCTGCAATTCCTCCCACCATTTCCTAAGGCTCTTGATAGCTCCAGCTGCAGAAGAGTCATCCGCATACCAGATTTGTGAGGCCAAGTGCTTCAGACGCAGGATCAGCGGAAGTATGCCAATAGCATACATTGACATCGCCAAAGGGTCTCCTTGGGTTGTGCCCTCCCTGGATTGTATAGTCTCCCCATCGATGAAAAGTGACGGTTCCAATCGGTAGGTGTTCACCAGGGTGGCTGCAAAGGCCGGGCACAGTGACTGAACATTCATCAAAGTGGCTTGGCGATTCAAATTGTTGAATGCATTAGAGGCATCAATGAGCAGTATCCCTTCCGTTGTATCCTCATGAAACAGCTCTTCCAACACGTGTATGGCTGCTTCGCATCCACTTTTCTGCCCCACACAAAGCTGATGGGATCCAACAGCCTCTTGGATGTCATAACGAATGACTGAGAGGATTGCCTTGCTCAGAATGCGTCTCACCACTTCCCCAATACCTATTGGCCTAACACCTGGACACTTGTCCATGGCAATAAGCCTACAGGCAATCAGTGGCTGTAGAGGTTCCGGATCAACAAAGCTGGAACTGATTCTTCTTGCAGTACTGGCTAATGCCTCACGTAGAGCTGATGATGCATTCTGAAACGAGCAGCACATTCTTCTCCATAGACGGGCGTCCATACCAGATGGACCTGCGCTTCCTTCTGTATTCAATGCTGATTTCAGAATGGTGAGGCCGTCTATTTCATCAAACATGGCGGGATATGCTTCAACAGGGCTTGGCATTGGTGCAGAGAGAACTTCACTGTTCAGTGGTCGAGCTGGTGGGTGCTTCTCCAGAATAATGTCTCGTACCGATTTCCCTTCTATCTCATGGCTTAAAGGAAGCACTCTCCCTGATCGGTTTTCTTCTGTTAGTAAACGAGTGGCAGATTTCACTTTCCCTTGCATCATCAATTCTGCAAAATGCCTTGATGTGGATTTGATGTTGGGGGGCGGTGATGCCGTCAGTCTGGCTTGGATTGATTGCGCTTCATGAAAAAGTTGTACAAGGTGGCCATCTTCCCACTTCTTCATTCGCCTTTCTAAGCAGCTGGTATGATCCTTGCTTTTCGAGGCTCTGAACGGCTTTTGTAGCACAAGTGCTGGAAGCACCATTGCAGCTTTCAGAGCCATTCCTTCCATGGGTGTTCCTTCAGCATAGCTGTTGAACAGGCGAGCCATTTCACAGACAAAACTTTTCCCATGTTTGCCAGAAGGGATATTGAAGAGATTGTGTCTCCAATGAACAATTTCATCATAGATCTTATCAATAGCATTTTTAGCTGTGGTTCCATCAATTTCTCCCCAAGTAAAATTAAGACGGCTAGTTGGTGGGTAGGAAGGCAATTCGGCTTGGATCTGATCATTACAATCACCATCACCATCAATTTGACTTACATTGTCTACTTGTCTTTCTCCTGCACGCTCTTCTTGAGTAGCTTCACTAGCGGTCTCAGTTTGATCACAGTTGTGCCCTGCCTCTGTCTCCATAGAACCATCCTTGTCCACATTCAAGCAGCGACCGTGACGTTGAGGTAGACAGCTGCTACACGATTTTCCTTCTCGAACACAGGAACAATTACGGCAAATTCCACTTCTGTTACACCGACAGCAGGTCATTATTATCAATTCCCGGGTACTTGGGGATAACGATTACTGCGGTGGCGTAGGTTTTCAATGCAAAATCACTCCGTTCATCATTTCACGTCCACCCGCCATTTTTCGCGCGTTCTCACTCTCCAGATTCTCTCTCTCTCACCAGATTAATACTCACGCGTACGGGAGCTTCAGGCTTGACTGCTGGCGTTTCATTAGCCACAGCAGTAGTGCTGGTCTGGCTTGGAAACTTGGTTTTGTTCTGCCCGACATCAGAGCCACGATCCCTCACTGAGTGGGGAGACTGCGTTTCAACAGCTTCGCTGTCGAATGTGACGACGGATGGAACATCGCGTTCGATATCGCCATCCACCGGACGAACCGATGCCTGTTCACCACCCCAGTCCGTACTATTGCTGACAGGACTGGTAGGCTGAAGGGTCATGGTCCTCGGGTAGGCGGCGCTTAAGAAGTACATTCCCAGCATGATGGCTGCGCTGCAGAGTAGCAAACCGCGTACCTTACTGAGGTGTCTAGCACTTGGTACGGCCATACCCACAAGGTCCTATAGCAAAGACTCCAAAGCCAACTTGCAAACTGTCTAACTTGGCAATATTCACTGTTGTACAGCACATTTCTTCAGGAGTCCAGTGTGTCTATGCGCGCCTGTCATATAGTAACCATCTCTCTATGCGTTGACTTCCTGCGGAACCTCACCCGGAAATGCGTGCTCAACTTGTTAGATAAAAGATCCCTTTTACCTTTTACAGTATCTATGTTGATAGCATGTACACATGCAGTCTCCACTACATGTCTGGCTGTCTTCATCCTTGAGAGATGGAAATTGTGTTGGTATTGCAGTGCATGGTGATAGCTATCATATTAGCTTCAGCTCGAACCCACCCTGGCCACTGATGTTCATTCACATCACATTAACATTCACTCTCAGTAGCCTGAAAGGGATCTCTAATATGGTTAAACACGTGCATGTAAGGCTAGTATAAATGAATCAAAAGAAGACTCAAAAACATTCTTTTTACAGTGTGCTATGGATCTTTCACCATGTGTGTGTGGACATTCTGGAGGCAACACTTACGATACAGGAGAGCGATGACAACAGACAATTCAGCACCATTAATTAAGAGAGACACATCAATGCCAGAGAAATAAAATTTTGCCTTCCTTAAGTCTCTGGTGAGATGTTTTGAGCACTCATGTAGTGAGCAGCGAACATCACTGATCCTCCACCTCCCATGCTCCTGTTAATTCTCTCAGTAATGGTCTGTTATAACTCCAATGTGCAACGCAGGAACAGCAAGTACGTAAGAATAATTCACTGATTGGAATAGGACACAGACTGCAATCATCAAAGCTTTAAATAGATACAGGTTACTCATCTCTTGTCATGTACATAAGAGTCTAGCAGTCTGTACTACACATTGCAGTCTACCACTACACAACAGGCTCACAGGTATCTCTCGTACTACAGTGAGTTGATCCGTGGGTTGAGAGTGCTCTGGAGTCCCACAGAGTCAACACTGCAATTAACAGTTTGGAGTACACGAACAACAACCACCTATGGCCTATATACAAGGAAAGGCCCAAATAGAGCTCGGTGTGAAGAAATAGCAGGCTTGTGAGCATGATGATGCAAAACAGGGCAGTTGGTAATGCTATACATTGACCCTGTTTGGTCAGTCCAATTTCATCATTTCTTTCTGCTAATTGAGAATCAGTTCAAGCTACAACTACACGAAATAGGAATGAAAATCAAACATAATACAACTGCATGTTCAAATCTTGCAGACAGCACATTCCTATTCCATTGTTCCTGGTGCTTTGGAAGTGCTGCACACCAGAACAGTGCTACATGCTACACTCTTAGGACAGGTTTACTAAAGTAGCCATCTTGCTAGTTGCATGTCTTCATCAGTTACTCATCACTGAGCAATGCCCATAAGCAGCACAGCACAGCAATCTACTCACGAAGTATATGCAAATTCAATTTGAAGGCAGCAGTAGCAAAGTATGCATGTGTCTCAGCATGTATGTGCATGCACATGACTACCTATGTAGGCGAATAGTTTTTTGGGTAATACGTAGCAGATTATTCAACTGAATGCAGGACATTTAACCCCACTATTTTCTTTTTCATTGGCCACACCCCCTGTACACATAACTAAGTTTCTGATTGGCTAAACACATGTACACATAATCCTAGAATTTGATTGGTCACACACAGTTACCCATAGCTATATAAACCAGTCTCACACTGTACATTCTCAGTTTTGTACGCAGCTGACGAAGGCCTTCGGGCAGAAACGTCCTAAAATTGCCCAAAAAACTATTCGCCTACATTGAACAACGTAGCAATGAGCCTCTTCTTCTGCATGACTACCTATGCTTGTGTGTTATGTAGTTTGTGTGATGTGCTGCATGCAGGTTTGCGAGTGTAGCTACATATGGCATTAGAGGTTAAGGAGCTTGTTGTTGAGAAGTCCATGCCTACATGAGCCCATGCACCCAGAAAACTCCAATGTATGCCAAAACGTTAACATTAACACTAGCTGGCTGCAAATTGTGGCTGTGAACAGCAGGAAGTCACAGAATATATATAAACATTAGCAACAAAATATATATAGAGATTATGATTGTGCAGCTATAGATTGAGTATGTTTTTTTGGACATGACAAGTATACAGCAGGTGTAATCATAGCATTGTGCAATCTCTAAGGGTGTCCTCCACTGAAGCTGGCCATCTACAGTGCAAATGATTCAAGTTGGAATAAGCATGCAGATGTAAATTGTAATGAAGAGCAGTGTGCAACGAGAAAGTGCTAAGTTAAGCAGCTACAGGATATCCTCTGTCGAAAGAGTAACCCCCAGTTGTCCTTCAAGCTATCGAAAGGTGGTCATTGTGACATACAAACATCAATAAATTCCTGCATAACTTAGTACAATGGGCTAATTTGTTACTACATGTAGTGTGCTTGCGACAGTGCATCATAGTTTAATTATGTATGCGCTAATACACTGCTCCAATAAACCTGAATCCCTTGTACCACTTCAGTTCTCCCAACTTGTCATAGAGGTTAATCCATGCAGATAGAGTTAATTGTCCTACTGTGTGTACTGTATCAGAATTATTAATGTTCACTCCTGCACGTACAGCATGCATATTGCACAAATATAATTATGTGAGCTAATTAGGAGTATGCTCAACTGGGCAAACATAGCAGCAGAGTGCAGCCTCACACAGGCAGTCCCCTTTCCATGGCCCTGATATTGTATAATACCTGTGTGTATGAAGAAACAGGAAAATTGATAGGGGCTGGCCATATGCATGCGAGTCCAGGCAGCAAGGGTCAGATGTATAATGGACTTGCCAATTCATGAGATACATTTAGCGTTAATACTGTGTGGGGGGAGGTGGGGGGTGTGTGTGGTGTGTGTGTGTGTGTGTGTGTGTGTGTGTGTGTGTGTGTGTGTGTGTGTGTGTGTGTGTGTGTGTGTGTGTGTGTGTGTGTGTGTGTGTGTGTGTGTGTGTGTGTGTGTGTGTGTGTGTGTGTGTGTGTGTGTGTGTGTGTGTGTGTGTGTGTGTGTGTGTGTGTGTGTGTGTGTAAGTGCGGGTGTGTGCATGCATGTGTATGCTATGCTATGCTGTACATCTGTGTGTTAGTGTGTATGTTCATTTATGTGTGTTTGTGTAAAATGAGTCATGGGTAACCTCGAGATGGTCATCATGAAGAAAGCAGCATCATGAATTTCAGAATGGCTTGAATTTTGATAACTACCCAACAAGCATCCTTGACTTGGGAAATGATTCCTGGAGCATCTTGGTCTCCTATGTCCAGCTGCAGATTTCCTCAGAAAGTTAAAATACGGTTCCCAGATTCTGAACAACAATTAAATGACTTCAACAGGGATTTGAAAGAGAACATGCAATCTTCACACCTAGTTTCATATGTATTATTGTAATTGCAAATAAAGTTAACCAATAATTTCATATTTCTCATGTCATTTAAACATAATCATTCTATGCACATACTTAAGACTTGTAAAGGATCAGAAGCAGTGAATTACTGTCACTTCACTTGTGAAATCATCAGTACATATTTCCTGAAACATGTGATTGCAAAAGAAGTTGTTTCCTGTTAGAGGTGAGTGCTAATATTGGTGCTGTGGAATAGGAGAGTGTAGCCACAAAGAGGGATTTCCACAAGTAAGACCAGTCAGCATATACTGGACTATGGACAATCTCAGCAATGCCTCCAGGAATGGCACATCTCCCTATCCAATGAACAGTCCTAGTTTCTGGTCTTCAATGTAGTTATGCTACTGGGAGTGGTACTTTCTGCATTTTCTGCAAATGCAGCACTTCTGGTGGCCTTGTTCTTAGAGCCATTAATTGTCAATGTACTTCGTCTGGTGCAGGGGAATATCTTAGTCTCCTGCCTCCTATTTGCACTGGGACTGGCCATGTATCACATTGCAAGGATCATCCTCTACCTTTCACCAGTGAACAATCCATCATTACTTGTTTCTGTCTTTTTATGCCATCCCTACATCCTTACTATTTTTGTAGAAAATTTTATTATGTCTTTCTAAATCTGGATAGGGTCATTTTCAGAAATAACTAATCCAGCTTGATGGGAGGAGTTTGTGTTTAAGAGGCTCTATGTATGCATACTAAATACTTGCAAAGGTTCAGAAGCAATGAATTACTGTCACTTTGAGTTTGCTGGGAAGTCATGAGTAGCTATATACTTCCTAAAACATGTGGGTGCATATATAAGAAATTGTATCCTGTTTGTTGAGTGCTCGTATTTAAGACGCAATGGAATTGGACAGTTTTGTCACAAATCGGATTTCTTGAAGCAAGGCTAAGATATACAGACTGCAATATGGACAATCTCAGCAATGCCTCCATGAACGGCACATCTCGTGCTGATATTTCTAAAAGACACTAGCTAAAGGGGATCAGATATCAGACGTTTCGGCAGCACTACGGCTGCCTTCATCAGTGATTATAATGACACTTACAAGCAGGTGTATAAATAGGGGGGTGGTCACGTGAGGCATTGGTGTTTACAAGAATAAGCATACATCATGCAATGTCTCTAGTGTTTACAGGAATAAGCATACATCATGCAATGTCTCTAACCAAAACAGGGGTTAAAATAATAAGTGAAAATAAAATAATACTAATAACGGATGGGCGGTTACATAAATCAATTTTTTCTAATTTCGAATCGATGGGCGGTTACATAGATTTATGTAACCGCCCATCCGTTATTAGTATTATTTCATTTTCACTTATTATTAATATCAGCATGAGCCATCTGCCTAGCCACTCAGGCCTTTACAGCAACGGCACATCTCCCTATATCCAATGAACAGTCCTAGTTTTCTGGTCTTCAATGTAGTTATGTTACTGGGAGTGGTGCTTTCTGTGATTGCTGTGAATACAGTGATTCTGGTGGCCTTGGTCCTAGAGTCTTTCATTGTCAATGTAATACGTTTGGTGCTGGAGAATATCTTGGTCTTCTGCCTCATAACTGCATTGGGGCTGGCTATGTACCAAATTGCAGGGATTGTCCTCTACCTTTTACCAGTGAACAACCCACCCACAGCTCCCTGTACTGTCACTATATTCCTAATTGCCTTCGAAGGAACGGCTAGATTGGTGTTCATGGCCACATTTGCCGTTGTAGTCTTCATCCTTATCAAGTATGGTGCAGTCCCCAAGAAGTGCTTTGTGATTACTAGCATCATAGCAGTGGTTGTTCTGTGGATAATGGTCTTCCTTGGAACTTCTCCATTGTTTTCGCATGCAATCATCAACACTCGGTACCTTGGCTCATTATCTTGTAGTTTTACAGCAATTGCAACATCTTACATATATTTAGGACTGTATGTATTCTTCTTTGGTCTCATTGCACTTTCTGTCACAATCACACTCCTAGTCATCATTGTTTGTTGCATGAAGAGTCTCAGTGACCAAGACTTTAAACTGGAGAAGTCTACAGTTAAATTTGGTTTCATTTTGCTCCTCAGCAATGGAATTAATATGCTTGGGCAGATTGCCCCTCACTTAATAGTTCTTTTATGGCCTGCAAGCCCAGGTGGACATCTTGCAGATTTAACCTACACTTCTCATACATTCCTAAATGCTGCACTCATCCCCACTCCCATTTTGGTTCCCATCTTTTTCAAACCTATCCGTAAAAGGCTGCAGCACTGGTTGTGTTGTTGTGTGCCAAGAAAAAGAATGGACAAACACTCATAAGAGCAGCAACATGGCAGTCCCCAGAACCCAGAAAGTCACAACAAGGCTCTAACAGACTTGGACATCAAAGCGGACTCTATGATGATAATTGTCTATGAAAATGAATCTGTAACTATTCATCATGCATATATTCCTTCCAATTAACTGTTTTTGTGCCTGTTTTTATGCTATACTGTATCTTACATGGCGAAGAGCAGCTCGAATTGTCGCAACACATACATAGTGTACTGGTGACAGTGCATAATTTTCAACTGCTCCAACGAACCATAAATACTATGTAACCACTTCAGTTCTCTTCAACTAGTTATAGAGGTGTTTGAGGTAATCCATGTTCCATGTGGACAGAGTTAGCTAATTGCCTGCATGGCTGTATAATAAGAGTACAGTTTACTGCTCCATTAGAGCCAACTTGTGTATAATATTAACAACTTGACTGTTTGCATGACAATGTCACACTTGATTGACAAGCTCATGACCACATGAAGCACACTCAATTATACTGATACGAAACTCTTGAGCAAGACACAACTGGTAATGATAAATCAAATGCAGGACGTTTCGACCCGGAGGTCTTTGTCAACTGCGTATAGGATAAGGGTGGTGAGGTAAGAGGTGGTTATTTATAAGTTTAACTTTAGGGTAATAACATCAAAGTCTCTCTAGTGCACACAATACTATGACCTGGTTGGTTAAGTTACAAAACCAGGGATAAACAACTGTAGGGAATGGATTGGATACTGCTGAGCTGATTGCTGCCTCTTTCAGACTCTCCATGTAGAGGTTAGCAATAATGGATGAAAGTGGTGAGTCCATTGCTGTGCCATCTACCTGCTCATAAAAGGAATCTTCAAAGTGAAAGTAAGAGGATCCCTTGGTATCCGTTCAGTCTTCACCCCAGCACGCACCATGAAGTGGACCCTAATGAAGGCTAAGTCATGACTCCCAGATGACAGGAAGAAAGAAGTGGTTCATCAGATACCCTGTAGCAACTGTGATCATGTGTACACAGGGGAATCGAAGAGAACTCTGAAAGTACTCATGTCGGTGCACAAACGGGCTGTGAAGATGAGTAACCCCAACAATGGCATTGCGGTCCATGTGGCTAAGAGTCAAAACAGTCTCAATTGGCCAGGAGCCAAGGTTGTGAGAACAGTGCAAGGGTACTGGGAGTGGAGAACAATGGAAGCCATTGAAATCAGGAGAAGCAAGAGTTCCGTGAACCTAAACAAGTGCTTACTACTCCCCTCACTGTGGAACCCAGTTTCGGACCAAACGTAATATTACCCCACACCCTCCATCTAAGTATCCTCTATTCTATTTAATTTACTTTCTTGTCTGTATATTTATGTAACTTTACTTATTAACTGTAACACACCCAGCCCACATTAGGCTACATTAGGACATCATCACGGTTAATGTAAATTTCCAATCCATTCCCTACAGTTGTTTATCCCCGGTTTCATAACTTAATCAATCAGATCACAGTATTTTGTGTACTAGAGAGCCTCTTTGATGTCACACACATATTATGTGACAAACACAGAGTAAGCAACACATTCTGCGTGCAAGATTAGTGGCCTTGCTTACATCCTGACAATAATGCTGCTATGGTGTATAGGTATTGGGTACTTTCTGAGAGAAGGACTGACACTGTGCAGTAGAGTTGTTTTGCTTATGTATAATTATAGTAACTGTAACTGAGCATATTATGGTAACTTGTGCATGCGGTTTATAAGCTTGGAGACTGCAATTAAGTGTAATTACATGATCATTATTATTAGTGGTGTAAGAAGCAGTTTAACATGGATTGATGGATTTAATATGAAAAGAAATTGTCAAAAAATTAAAAGAAGTTTAATATAGATTAGCCATGCAGTAAAATGTTGCAAGCAGAGTGAGGGAAATCTGCTGTTTAGGACAAGATTGACTAGAGCACTGTGTTTTCCAATCAAAATGCAGCCAAGTAAGTGAACTTATAGTCCAGCCAGCTTTGACAAACATACATAAGAAAGTGGTAGGGATGGGAAGGAAAAATGTGGGTCCAGCATCAGTCGCTTGGATTGCATAATATTCGACCAATGAGATAATTTTGACACAAATTTCTGTCATCAGTATTCATAGCTTGTGGCTGGAAACTGGAGAATGTAGGGAAACAAACATATCTGGGGGTGATTCTGAGTGAGGATGGGAGAAAGGAATGTAAGTTGGAGAAGAGAATTGGTGCAGCTTTAAGCGCAGTGGGGGCAGTCAGAAGCCAAGCTTTTGAGAGCAGAGAATTGAGTAGAAGTGCAAAGATGCTGGTGTACAAGGCAATGATAGAGCCAACGTTGACGTATGGTGCAGAATCTTGGGTGTTAAAGGAGAGGGCGAAACAAAGAGTTCAGGCAGCTGAGATGAGAGTGCTAAGGAAGATAGCAGGAGTGAGGAGAATAGATCACATGAGAAATGATGACATTAGAACACAGTTAGGGCATGAAGAAAGTGTGGAGCAGGTGCGCAGAATGAGAGAAGACTGGAAGACCAAGCGGGAGGCCAAGAAAGCGATGGAGCGATGCTTGCTGATGGATGCCAAGATGCATGTAGACATTTCAGTAATAGTAATCTTTAGAATACTCTATAGTATCTAACCTATGACAATATAATTATACTAACAGCTCAATTTTCATTTGTATGAATGACCCCCATGTGTTTTGGGAATTGTGTTCTAATGATGATGATGATGATGATGATATGATGATGGTTACAATAATAGTACGAGCAATGTAGTCTGGCGCGCTACCCCCAACTTCTCATTATCACGCAGGGGCGGACAGTGTACAGAGTCAGCACCGCATTTAACAGCTTGGAGTACCAGAACATCAACCACCTATGGCCTATTTACAAGGAAAGGCCTAAAGACAGCTCAGAAGGAAAGAATATAGCAAGCTTGTGAGCATGATGATAGGTCAGTTGCTATTGACACCTAATGTGAGGAACAATGCATAATTAGATGTATGCACACAGTAACATGGGCACACATACATCTCCATCTTTGTACGATGTAGGGGAAATCACTGGTTGTACGTCATTCGATATAGGGCCTTTTGGGCCCCAGCCTCACTGTAACACCATGGGTGTAGCCGGCTGGTGACATAAACCTGGTCATCCTCTGTCATCAATTGAGCCTGTAGTGGCATCACTGCAAAAGTCTCACTTGAACGACATGGACATACATGCACAAGTAACGTACTGTATAATATACTGACAAGCACTCCTACTTCAGTATTTGCCCTTACAAGTGCTCCTCTCAAACCTTAAATTAGGCCGTATCTGATTGGCTCTCTGGAAGTGCCAGCTCAGCAATGATGGCCACATGTGCAGACTTTTTGGTGTTCCATATGCTCAGTCTGTGAGGTCTGACTGTCCTCCTGAAACACACAGTGGAAGGTGGGTAAGCTGAAGTAACTGAGACGAAGAAAGAAAGCAAGAGCGCACCACAAGCACTCCTGCTCCTGTTTTTGTGTGTGCAAGTGCTCTTGATGAAGATACGATTTGGCCAGTTGTAACTGGCTATCTGGAAGCACCGAGTCATCAACAGTGGCCACATGTGTAGTCTGTCTGGTCCTAAGGTCATGGTAAAACGGTGGGAACATCTGTTAGGCTGAGGAGCCTAGGCCGTTAGGCATACATAGATGCCAAGAGCTAACCGCAAGCACTCCTGCGCCTGCATGTGTTAGCAGCCGGGCTTGAGCAGCAACCGCCACTGGAAGCACGTCAGCGCAGCTCTTCCGTTTATGCTGGACGGCAGGATCATCCCATGCATAGGAAGCAGCTAGAAGACATGAACTGAAGAAGCCTGCGGTTGTATAGGAAGAATGCAAGAAACTAACCTGAAGTAGTCCTGTCGTTGGCTTTGCTATTGCGAGCTATGCCCACACTGGTCGCGTTCTTGTCGCCGCGGTCTCCTGAAATCGCGCGCTAGCGGCTGCCGAAGTACGTCGAGTCCAGTGCATTGTGTTCCGCGCGTGCATTGGCTTTTAGCATTGTGCTTGGTCGTACTGGTGCGGATCATCCTGCAAAGATCGCACTCGTTGCACAGTGGAACTGCTGCGAATCCATTGCGTGCAGTTCTTTTCAGGCATTAATTTGCTCAGCACATGGACCCAGGCACTGCAATTGGGCGTCCCTGTTCTGCCTCTCAGCTGCAGCACATGGCTGTCACCTAAGCTATTGCCGCGCCTAGGCACGTTCGCACCACCCCCTTCCTGGCACTGAAGTGGTGCTGCAATTGGGCGTCCCTAGCAGTTGTGGATTGGTCGGGCAGTTAAACAAATGTTGCGAACTGAGCAATACCAACCAGACCACTGCATGCAGTCAAGCAGGTGAGCTCATCTGTACCGCCGTAGCATTGCAGAAACATGCTCTCGTCGCGTTTATTCAGAAATATGTCAGATGAAAGTGACTTCTCCTGTTTATGAGTGTAAGTGCCATTATAAAAAATAGTACCTCAACGTTTCAGAAAATATAACAATGCAATTAATCATTTGCGTGGTCGCTAGCAAGGACAGGCAAGCGTATTATGTTACGAGTCCAAGTGTTAGAATGTGCAGCAACAAGCATAAGTGTGTGGGCAGTGCAAGTGCACACACACACACACACACACACACACACACACACACACACACACACACACACACACACACACACTCATGGGGCAAAACATCTCCTTATTATAAGACAACAGTACAAAAATAAGGAAATGGAGTCATCGGAGTAACAGTTATTGTCTACATGTTGAGGGACACATGGCACAAATTAAAACTGTTAAATGACTCTTGGTTGGGTTTTCAGTAGTGGCAAGAGTGTATGCATATGGGGATCATGTGTATGCATATGGAGGTTGTGTGTATGCATATGAGGCACGGGTTGTGTGTATGCATATGGAGGTTGTGTATGTGTATATGGGGTTGTGTGTATGCATATGAGGCGTGGGTTGTCTGTATGCATATGGACGGTGTATGTATGTGTATGCATATGGAATAATGAGTAGTGTGTGTCTGTGTGCATGTGACAGTGTCAACTGGTGAGACAAAAGCTTCTTGATCTTGAGGTGCTGCTCCATGGTTGTGTGTCACTGACAGATCCACTGTGCTGCTGTTGCTGAGACTTCGCGAATAGTCGCCTGTTCCAGTGATCGTCGAGGAGGCCGTTCGCCATTACGATAGATAGCCAAAAGTTCGCACCTCGGACGGGTTGCCATTCTCCGCTTCGTCCTTTGTGAGGCTCAGACTTTCTCTTCCAGTGCTGCCTAAACGACCGTTCTGGAGTTGTAGGCACAGACTGGGCGTCTTTTAGGCACAAACTTCTAGCAAAACTCAGAAAGGGTTGATTCTCCAATAGCAGCTTCACAACAGGGTTGAAAAACCTTGCCGACGTTTCGACCAGATGCTCTGGTCTTCTTCAGGGCGAAGATCTCAGCGAAGACCAGAGCATCTGGTCGAAACGTCGGCAAGGTTTTCAACCCTGTTGTGAAGCTGGTATTGGAGAGCCAACCCTTTCTGATGCCTGAGCCAGCTGAGAAGCCCTCACTTCATTCTAGCGAAACTGACTGTCTTCCAACACTCCATACCTCGCGGCAGCCATTTTGGCGATGACGTCACACACACACACAGGCAACGCTGATAGCACACACACACACATCTTATTTATTGTCAAACATACAAAATTATGCACAATTTGGACTGTATTAAGTTACTGACTCTTTTACTACCAAGAGTGGACCCCTACGTTGTCAACCCTGCTCTGTAATTGTACCTCACTCTTGTACTGTAATAAATGTCTTTAAATATTCATTCTTTGTCAGTGCTCCCCATCTCTGGCATGCTTTACCTTCTAACCTTGTTCAATCATCATCTTTTAATGCATTTAGGTCCAATTTACTCAAATTCTTAGCATCATAAACACCGGTTGTCGTTTTCTCCATTTATAATTATGTCCTGTGATTCCATCTCTTACTTCTGTACATATGCATGTGTGTACTAATATGGCTTGTACGCGTGTGTCCCGGGGAGCACTATTATAGGATTACCTCTTGTGCAACCCTGTGCATATGTTGACAAAGACAAAATTAACTCAATTCAATTCAATTCAATATACATGTATACACATGCACACATGCACATGCATACTCTTGTGCACACTGCACAGATCATGATCATCTTTCTTATACAGACTAACATGAGTCTGAAATGCATGCTCATTGATCATGAATTACAGCAGCATTCATACATATTTAGTAGTGGATGACACTTCACACCACTGCACTTCACACCTTTGGGACTGTGTTCAATGACAAGTCAGGTTAGAGGTGAAGGGAGATCGTCCATTGTATTCAGAATGCTTATTAACTCTTACTCTGTCACTACGACGTGCTCCTGAGCAATGAAGATGGTAGGTTTCTAGGATCTTGCATGGGTTAAGCGTACAGTAATGTAACATTTTAGTGAACACTCCCATTAGTAGATTCTCTGCTCCATAGGCCCAAATCTTAAAATCTAGCACTTTCAGGGCTTCTTCTGGAATTGGCTCTTTCAAGTGAAAGAAGAACACATCGTGGGCTCCAATGTACTTGATGTCGCCGCCACAGAAATCTTCCATTTTGCATGCCTCCTCCTGTTTGCCTAGACGGCTCAGAGAGTAGAAGATATTGCTACCACGAAACACATTTGCATCCACCTTCTCAAACCCACTCCCCAAGTACATGTCTCCATTGGCATACATTGCATCCTTCCCAACCAGGTTATCTGATATGTACTGGAAGACTCCTCGCATCACATCCCATTGTTCACTCTCAACAACATTGACTTTGTGCCTGTTTGGTAGCTCTAGTCCACGAAGGTACTCTTCCATGTCCGTTTTGTTTGCAGTCATGATGTACACGCTGTTGATCAGGGAGTGCTTCAGGTTCCTTTGCAGAACTGTCGCGTGCTCCTGCTGGCGAAGGCGGAGCTTAGTATCGTTGGAGGTGGTTGTAAATAACACGATCACCAGATGAATACTCACGGGAGGTGCAGGCTTGACTGCTGGGGGCGCTTCGTTAGCGACAGCGGTAGTGCTGGACTGGCTTGGAAACTTGGTTTTGTTCTGCCCGACATCAGAGCCACGATCGTTCACTGAGTGGGGAGACTGCGTTTCAACGGCCTCACTGTCGAATGTGACGTCGGATGGAACATCGCGATCCACCAGACGAACCGATGCTTGTTTACCACCCCAGTCCGTACTATTGCTGACAGGACTGGTAGGTCGAAGGATCATGGTCCTCGGGTAGGCGGCGCTTAAGAAGTACATTCCCAGCATGATGGCTGCGGCTGTTGCGCTGCAGAGTAGCAAACCGCGTGCATTACTGAGGTGTCTAGCACTTGGCACGGCCATACCCACAAGGTCCTATAGCAAATACTCCAAAGCCAACTTGCAAACTATCTAACTTGGCAATATTCACTGTTGTACAGCACATTTCTTTAGGAGTCCAGTGTGTCTATGCGCGCCTGTCATATATTAACCATCTCTCTATGCGTTGACTTCCTGCGGAACCTCACCCGGAAATGCGTGCTCAACTTGTTGGATAAAAGATCCTTTTACCTTTTACAGTATCTATGTTGATAGCATGTACACATGCAGTCTCCACTACATATCTGGTTGTCTTCATCCTTGAGAGATGGAAATTGTGTTGATATTGCAGTGCATGATGATAGCTATCATATTAACTTCTGCTCAAACCCACCCCTGGCCACTGATGTTCATTCACATCACATTAACAATCACTCTCAGTAGCCTGAAAGGGATCTCTAATATGGTTAAACACATGCATGTAAGGCTAGTATAAATGAAAGGAAAGAAGACTCAAAAACATTCTTTTTACAGTGTGCTATGGATCTTTCACCATGTGTGTGTGGACATTCCGGAGGCAACACTTACCATATTGGAGAGCGATGACAACAGACAATTCAGCACCATTAATTAAGAGTGACACATCAATGCCGGAGAAATAAAATTTTGTCTTCCTTAAGTCTCTGGTGAGATGTTTTGAGCACTCATGTAGTGAGCAGCAAACATCACTGATCCTCCACTTCCCATGTTCCTGTTAACTCTCTCGGTAATGGACTGTTATAACTCCAATGTGCAACGCATGAACAGCAAGTACGTAAGAATAATTCACTGATTGGAATAGGACACAGACTGCAATCATCAAAGCTTTAAATAGATACAGGTTACTCATCTCTTGTCATGTACATAAGAGTCTAGCAGTCTGTACTACACATTGCAGTCTACCACTACACAACAGGCTCACAGGTTCACAACAGGTTCACTTGGATCACTACATGGACAGACTGCCAGTAACACATCCCTGCTATCATGCACTATTTACTATAAAGGATATACACACATATCAGTACAAGAATGATAGGCATTTGTTGTCCTAGTGCATGAGTGAGCATGTTTGAGCTGACATCATGCATACCTTAACCCATGCAGTCAATGCTCTCAGCTACATACTCCCTCATCTAGTCGTCTCTGAACCATATCCTGGACAGGTCAGCCTGCATGCACATGTACAGTAAAACATGTCTAAGACAACCACCTGTGGGCCAGTACTAACTGACCTTCATAGAGAAGTGGCTGATATACTGCAATGCTTTAATGCTGTTTGGGACAAGTGAGGCTGGCTGTTCTAGAGAGGTGGCTGCCTTATACAGTGACCATCTTAGACAGGTTCCACTGCACATACTACTTACACTCTTCATTGTAAGGGTACAAGCATGCAGATGTCTTACAATGAATAATGTAGTATCTCTCGTACTACAGTGAGTTGATCCGTGGGTTGAGAGTGCTCTGGAGTCCCACAGAGTCAACACCGCATGCAATTAACAGCTTGGAGTACCAGAACATCTACCACCTATGGCCTATATACAAGGAATGATCTAAATAGAGCTCGGTGTGAAGAAATAGCAGGCTTGTGAGCATGATGATGCAAAATATGTATGATAGAGTGGAAATTCGTTGCCATGTCCAGATATGGACATGGCAGCAAATATAATGACAATAATCTATGTATGGTAATACTATAGACATCCAAGGTGAGGGACAATGCATAACAAGTACTAACTGACAACATGTAGCTACACTATTCATATTTTGTATAATTGTTGTACTGGCAAGCTAACATTACACCAGCCGAACTTTACTGAAGCCGTAACCTTGGAGACCACACTATGGAATTCACCTGCATGCCATTTAGGCTAGCTGAAACATTCATAGACAATCGCATCAGCATGGTATGCAATTACTACAAAGCATACCAACACAATCTTTACAATCTTTGCCTCCAGAAAATGGGAAAAATTGGCTATGCAATTCACATTACCATCAAATTGGAAGAGTTTGAAATGTGTCTTCTACAATTCTGAGGGAACACAGATAAAGTGTCCGTGCAAACATCCAGGGTTGTGAGAGAGAACAAGCAGCATTGCAATTGCTCAAAAATGCACTAGCAAGGATGGCTGTGAGTGAGAAGCAGTTCTATGTGGTAAGCTGATTCAGTACTTGGACACTTGACAGTGTTCTGAGTGGTGCCAGTTTTAAAATCTAAGCATAGCAAAAGGTTCCAGGCAGGTTACTAACTGCTTGGTGGCTAGTTACAGTGTGTTGCAGTGAGGTCTTCCACAGGTGTTGATAGCAGCTCAGTATATGGTCAAAGAAGACCAAGTGTAGTAATGCAGTAGTTGCTATAGCAATGTAGGGAATGCAGGCAATGCTTGAATGACATACTTGGCAAGTCTAAATATGAACATACAAGCGTATTACCTTACCTGAAGCCAAGTGTTGGAATGTGATTAATGTAACAAGCATGCAATTGAGTGTGTGGAGTGACACTGTTCATTAGAGTTGCTGTAAGTAAGCATAATTATTTATGCATGCAAAGGCTTGAAGACTTTAGTTAGGGTAGGTGCACCCTAGTGCACCAGTTATTAATTGCTAGCCTGTATGATTATTGTTAGAATTTTAGTTTGTTTCAATCATTTATTATTATTAAGTGTTTCTGTTTTGTGCATGTATTCATTATTTTCCAGGTATATTTATGAAAAAAGTCAAATATAGTCATCACTTTAGTTATAATCACATCTACATCAGCAGCAGAGGAAACAGTTACGGATTGCATGGTCAGGCAGTTGATGTTGAGAGCAGAGCGAGGGAAATATTTTAGGAACAAGATTAACTATACTACTGCATGCAGCAAAATAGGGGAGCTCATCTGTACCGCCATTTATTCAGGAATATGCTTGATCAAATAGTTACTTCTCGGGTAGACGGCTTTTTCTGTGGATGCAAATCTGTGGCTGCCTCTCCAACTTGAACAACTCTTACACATTAATTTTAGTTTCTTCCCCAACCGTTTTGCAGGCCATCTCTAAGCCTTCATGAAGCAATGCCAACATACTTAGTGAACAAATGCAGTGCACTGTTGATTTAGTATGAGTTATTTGTACTAGCACTGCATGCACTGCAGAATGGATGGTTGCAAGACAGCGCAAGCGCAGGTGCAGGAAGAATTTTGCATTACAGTGAAACCTTAGTTAGAACGGCATGGCCCACAGGTGGCTGTCTTTGACAGGTTTCACTGTATTATTCTCCCAGCGGACGAATCAAGGTGTACGGTCTGTTGGACATTGTTAATGTCATTCATAGTACACCATGAATTACATTATTCTCCCTTTCAGCCCCCAGATTCTTACAGGCTGCAAATAAGCGCCCTTGCTGAGTGTATACACGGAGTGGTAGTCGTGTCGATGGAGAAGGTACAACTGTACATCTACGACCTGTCCATGGGGATGGCAGCCCAGCTATCGCCCATGTTCCTTGGTAAGCCACTCTGTTATCATGGCTGCTAGTAGACAGAGTGGCCGTTTGGCTAAAATACTACTGGGAAGTAATCTAGTGTGACTCGGCCCATCTGACACTCTTTCTCTGCATACTATGTTTCATTCTGTGTGCAGGGAAGCAAATTGAAGGGATTTGGTGAGTAAAGAGATATTCACTAGTCATCCATGTAGACTGTAGCCATGAATTTGTGGAGTAAGTATTCATCTTAGCTTGTGCATGCCAATGCCCAGTGACTGAAACCACTTGGGGTATGCTATGAAACAACATCTAGCTGAGAGGTTTGGAGGTTTAGTTGGTGTGAGTGTTAACATGCATGTGAATGATCTACTGTGCTGCATGACTGTAATATGGCTGCCATGTATTGTATTGTTAGAACAGTGCTTTTGTCCTCTCTTCCAACCCGGTAGTATGCCTTAGCACCTTGCTGCACAGCACTCTAGACAGGTAGCTTCCAAGTAATTAAGTTCAGATTGCTTTTCCCACCAATGTGATACTGGATATCAAACAATCAATCCACTCTACTGGATTGTCATTAGGTGCAACATTGGATGTAGTGTGGCCAATTTGCCGGTTTACCTTGCATGTTTACATGCTGTCACAGATTTTATGTGCACAAATATCATTCATGTCAAATGCCTCGCTACTGTGGTATAAGGTACTCTTCCCCTTACATGCTGCAAGTCAGTACAGGTTTATACATGTGCATGTGTATATATGAGCATCTTGCAGCATCACTTCTTGGGAGGGGTAAGTATTGTACTGGTGTTGTATTGGTGCATAAAGTTGTCCCCTTCAGCATGAGACTGATATAAATGGGAGACCGCCCTCCTCTGCTTCCCTTCCTTGTGTATGACTGTGTTCACGTGTGCAGGCACACTGGAGTGGTGGTGTATGGACAGGAGTTCTTCTACGGCGGGATGGGCATTGAGAGCTGTCCTCCTGTGAGCAGCAATTACTATTCCAGTGTAATGTGTAATTTAGGGATGTTTGCTGGAGTTGTGCATCTTTATCAAGACTGGGTCTAATACACTGCCATGTGCATGAATAGTGGGTGCTGTCTAGCCTGCTAGACCATCCTGCACTGAATTCTGCCCCTTTCACACATCAGGTTTAATTAGGGGTATTTTCTGATCATCTTTGTCATACCACTCCAGTCATATTCCTATTTTGCCTCCCTCACCGTTTTCCTCACTCTGTCCTCTCCATCACCTCCCCTTCTCCCACCTTTCCCTCTCACATTGTATTTCCATTAGACTATTCCCTTGCCACTGTCATTGTTCCCCTGTACTTCCTTGTCTCATCCCCCCCCCCCCCCTCCACCACACACCACTACAGGGTGGGACAGTGATGGGACCTCCTCATAAGATTGAGGATTTGGGAACCACAGAAGTGCCTTTTGAACTTTTTGCAGAATACCTTCACAGTATTTCTCCTGAGTTCAAGTGAGCTATATACAGCAATTCTACTTTTACACACACACACACACACACACACACACACACACACACACACACACAGGCAACGCTGATAGCACTGTTAATGGCTTTGGGGAAGCAGGCACAGAATGTAGCTCCCCAGCTGTAACATGCCTCTTCTTGCTTCATTGCAGGCCAGACAAGTATGACTTGTTAGAGAACAACTGCAACAGCTTCTCCAATGAGGCTGCCCAGTTCCTCACTGGGAAGGAAGTGCCTTCTTATATTATTGACCTTCCAAAGGAGGTTATGTCAACGTGAGTTGATGGGCGGTAATGTGCATTTGTTGGAGCTTGGCTGCACATTTAGTTGCCTGCATCAATATCTTACATGTGTTCTTGTTCAAGAATGCTTGCTATGTATGTACACACACACACACACACCACATGCACCAGCCCACTCTCATGCCTTCCCTTTCCTCCATCCCTCTGCATGCACTCCCACTTACAGACCATTTGGTCAGCAGCTCAAGCCCTTCCTACAGATGATGTCTGGTGCACAAGGTGGTGGCAACAGCCAATACTGGAATGAGTAATATATTTTATACCCAATCATAGCCTCCCCACAGACTCAAGCACTGCTTAGTACGTTCCTATGCACTATTTTATGCTGTATCATCAATTGAATGACTTCTCTTGTGATGGTGGTACGTGTATTAATACTTATACTGTAAAGTTTAATTATCTCAACTATGACATGCACTACAATACAGATTACATACCCATATATCTGTATACAATTAATATGATGCATATGCTGACATTCAAACTAACTAATGCATGCAGCTAGTCTTTGGACAATCTGAAACACCAAGTATAACTAAATTAATCTTTCAATCAATCATTGCAATGCTTCACCTATCGCAGGCTTCATCAGCAAAACATTGCAATAATTGAAAGCTTTTTGATTTACTTGGTGTGATGCTAGATTGCCCAAAGAAGAAGCTATATTCATCGTTCAGCATGCTAAACAATTCCATTATAGTGCACCAATCCCTACATACTGTAAAAACATCCCTACCTACCACTCAGGGCTTAACAAGATACATGAATACATCTATAGTTTATAACACAGTAAATTGAACAATAATAATTATTAATGTAATGATAGTATTGCATGTATGTGAAGTGGATCACAATAGCTAGCACACTGATGGTTTAATTTAAAAGTGTTGATATTATTACGTCTGTGTCACTCCTACTTATGAGCACTTCTGCAGCACAATGTGCCTGTCCTTTCCTTCTCCCGTGCTGACATGGCTTAGTCCCAGCGACTCTGCAGCCTCGTGGACCTGCCAGCGCTCATAGCTGGTCAGTGAGCTGGGGAGGTGGAGTTCCAAAGCCACACCTCCAGGTTCTGCACTGCTAGATGCTGCAAAGCTCCTGACCTGCTCTAGAACATTGGAGCCAGGTGTTGACAAGTGATGTACATCAGTCTGTCCTATAAAGAGGCCTATATCTACTTCAGGGTGCTTCCTGTACACAGCAACTTCATTCCAGAGTGGCTTCAACGTGGACTGCACTGTCTCAACAGTCGATGGATCATCCTTCACAGCAAAGGCAATGTAGCCTGCTTCCATGTCATTACCACTGGGATGAACACTGACTCCCTTCGTGATAAGCTGATGGATGTATGTGGGCATGCGAGCTTCCAAGATGGTGGACAGCTCCCACTCCAACTTCTTGTCCAGACTCCCAAATTTCAAAGCTACTGGGGTGAATCCAAGTGGTGGGTGAGCAGGTCTTTGAAGTAGATCGCAGAGTGCTTCCACTTGAAGAGTGGACTGGGTGGACTCACTGCCAGTGCCAAGGATTGAGTGAGCACGCTTAAAGGTAGCTTGCAGGGCTGGGATGTACTGCAGTGGTACTCTATTCATTTTCTCAGTGGTCCCCCTTTCTCCTATTTCCTGACTACCTTTATCCCCAAGAAGATGCAACCACTTGTCCTCTTCCAAGCTAGCTACTTTGGTGATGAACCTACTAAACAGGTAGTCTGCCTTTGAGGGGAGCTCCTCCCACTCACTGTCTTTCACCTTACTTGCCACGTCTGCAAGCAACTGGACCACGTGGAAGGTCCTGATGCAGGAGCAGGCATTCCCCTTCAACCGCTGAGACTTCAGATACCACACTACCATTTCCACTGCCATTGCAAACTCAGCTTTCACTATTCTGCCCTCAATCCTGCTCTGCACTTGCTGAAGAAAGAGAGGCCCCATCAGGGCTGTCTTGCTTGGTGCATCTCCTGGTGCCAACTCAGACTTGATGGAGGCACAGGTTGGCTTCACACCAGGAAGTGTCTTGTAGTAGAAGTCTTCACTTGCTGTGACAATGAAGATGATGTCAAAATTGATGTCTGGGACACTGCTGTACTGCAGCATGACCTTCAAACGAGGACAGCGAGAGGCATAGCCTCGATGGACAAACACTGTCCCTGCATCCTGAAGCCGGAAAGCCAGGAGATCAAGGCACTCAAAATGGGAGAGTTGTGGAGGAGCTAGGAGACACAAGTCCACATCTCCCCTCCTTCCAAGACAGTAGGAACCAAAGGTCATCACAAGATGGTCAGATGGACCAGAGAAGTGTACTGCCGCTGCCCATTGGGAGGCTATCAGAGCCACACCTGCTGCTGCTGCACCCTGATACGAAGGCATGGGGAGGAGACCACATTGATGTAGGAGAGATGCAATTGCACCTTCCTTGCTGGTTGTGTTCAGCACAGCCTTCTGCAGCTTTCCAGTGGAAGAGGTTCCCATCCCCTTTGCATCTATGACTTCAAACCTAATCCTGTCCTGATAGTTGCGGGCTAGTTTGTTCATTGCTGTTAGAACATCATCAAGGTCATCAAACACCTTGACATGATTCACATCTGGGTATTCCCTCAGGAGCTGCTGTATGATACGAACCTTGTAGGCAGGAGTGCTCTCCTTCTCCATAGGGCTGTCTTTGAAGAAGTACTTCTCAGGGTAGACAAGGTGGTGGTGAAGTACCTCCTTCACTGCATTGCTTGTGGGAGGAATCCGTCCAGTGACTAGCACAGTAAGGCTACCACTTTGGTGGAAGCATTCATGGAAGTGGGGGAGTGCCGGGCCAGGCTGGCTCCTGAGAGGAGGGAGGAGAGACTCCGCCCATCTCATCCAGCCATGAGGATGTGGCCAGCTGTGACCCGTCAGTCTCTTATACTCTGCTCTGCCTTCCACTGGATCAGGGGTGTGGAACAAAGTGCCATCAAAGTCAAAGAGGAACAGCTTAGTGATCTTCTGCTTTCCAGACACAATGCCAACATCATCTGGCGACACCACCGAGTCATTTGTCCATGCCGGCAGTTGGACACCTGAAACACTCGCAGCCTCTGTATCTCTAACTGGTGTGTGATCCACCAAAAAGGGAAGAATAGACTGGAAGTCCTCCTTACTGAAAATATGGAAAGTCTTCTGAGGCTGCCGTTTGTCCAGAGATTGACCTACCTCGATCACCATCCCCACCCGCCCCTTCAGCTGCAGTGCTCCTGGTGGCACCATAGCTAGGGTTGGGTTGCTCTCCAGCAGGTCATTTGAGTACTTTGCAGACACCCCACGCTCTGTACTGATGGTTATGTGCGGGCACTTGTTAGCAACTTTGATGGACTCGGGAACTTTAACGGCCAATGCCTGAACATCATTATTGGTGGCCCAGCCCACGGGCACCACCTGAACCTCCTCGCCCAGGGAAAGTGTGGCCACTTGGCTCAGTGTTGGGTGGTAAACGATGGTGACATGGTTGGCATAGACCATTGGATGAATGGGATGAATTGTTTCAACCAAAGACCACTGTGATTCACAGTCAAGGTAAATGCCAGTGTACATTACTGAGACAGGGTACCCGTTTTCTCTTACCTCTGCCAACAGCTGCTGTTCACCTTGGCCTAGGCTGCATAAGGAGAAGTTTCCAGGAATAGTATGCTGGTACGGGCTCACAACTGAAGGAGGAAGAACAATGGCTAATTCATCCTTCTCCCATTGTGCATACCGTTTCAGAGCAGTTTCTGTTGGGACCTTGTGTTGGTTTCTGGAAGCAAAGAGTTCAGCCATTCTTTCATCAAGGCACTGTATCTCAAGCACACAGCTCTTCAGGCCTACCAGCTGTGCCAGATACCTGTAAATCTGGTACTCCCAGAGTTGAGCATTGGTATTGTCCACAATGACAAGCTGCTTGCCACTCTGCAGTGCTTGAATAAACTGCATCAGGCAAGATTGGTGAGCCTGTGGAAGGGCATCCAAATCAAAGTGGTATTCTCCACTTTTGTGGTCGAGAAAGTGATCGTCTGCACTGCAAATAGCCACAGATGATGGTGCCTTTAGAGTCTCCTCACAGTTATGGGCTAGCCATGACTTACCACTTCCAGGTAGCCCCCGCAAAATGACAACAAGGGTTGGATTCAGCACCTTTGCTATCTCTTCCGGTGAAAGTCTCTTGCACTTCCCATCCAGAACCTTCTTCTGCTGTTTCCTGATGTTTTCAGTGGCTCGCTCAGCTTTAGAGCAAACTTCTTCTTCTCCAGCTTGGTATTTACCAATGACTTTGTTCACTTCTGAGAGTGATTCTGATGTCACCATGCCAAGCTCATGAAGACGCTGCGCTGACTGACAGACAAGTGGTGGCAGTGCAGGTGAGAGACATAGTGCACTGTTGGAGATACGGAACCTGTGCCTGATGTAGATGTCAGACATTTCTCCTATGCGCAGTTCTTGGATGGCCTGCTCACCGAAAGCAGCACTCTTGAAGGGCTGGTACATCCAGCTCTCAATCATCTGCATGTTCATTTCCCTCATCATTGGCCGGCGCAGACGTAGCACAGTGATATGCGGCACAAATGGTATATGGTTCCCAGGTGTACTCAGGCCTGCTGACTGCAGGCTGTTCAGTAAGAGGGTCACAAAGCGTTGCAGTGCTGGACAGCCTCTCACTTTGGCATAGATCAGCTGTCCCCTGAATGTTTCCATTCCTTCAGAGTGCAGCACCATGCTTGGAGGTAAGATGGTGGCAAAGTAGGGCTGCAGCTTCTTCAAGACTTCTGTGGCACGCTCACATTCCTCCTGCTTCTCCAATCTGACATAGCCCACACTCACATGGAGGTTCTCCAGTGGAAGGCGGCCATCATCAAAACAAGGGTGAATTTCTACCATGTGGTCCTGGACCTCCTTTGCTTTAGCGACAATCTCCTTTGACTGGAACACAGGGATGTAAATGAAATGGGTGGGCCTATTCTTGTCAGCCTTCTGCTTCAAAACTCCCATCTTTGACTGTCTTTCCATCTCTTCTACATCTTCTGGATCAAGCTCATCCTCATCCACGGCTTCCTCTTCTTCTCTCACCTCCCCAGCAGCCTCTCCATCCATTTCCCTCATTACATCTGTGATGGTCTTCCCAGTGCCCCTGGACCCGAATACATTGTCCACCTGGTTGGCCTTGTCCCACACAATCACACCCTTGTACTTGAAGTACTGAATGCGGTGCTTAGGGATAGCCAGTACTTTGTGGCTCACAGCGGAAAGGTCCTCCCAGCTGAAGGATTTAAACGGTTTCTCAATAATCCCAACAAACCTGTCCAAGTAACCAACTAAAAAGTGTTCTGAGGGAAGATGGCTGTCCCAGAGGATCCGGTGGATGACATTGGTGGCTGTCTTCATAGATACCTTCTTCCCACCAGGTTCACTTACAGTAAAATCACTTGAAGTTTCCACGTCTTCGGTGAAAGTTTCATCTTCATTTGTAGTGTCCACTGAAGACATTGGTGGGCTGGAGGCGCCTGTCTTCGCTAACATCTCATCATACAGGGAGGTCTCACATTTCCTAGCAGCTGGTTGTGTCCCTGGCTTCTGATGAAGATTGTGGCACTTGTCTCCAAACTTGCACTTTCCTTTCAAAAAGAAGGAACACACCTTTGGTTGTGGTGGTGTAGCCTCAGCTAAGGGTGCTGACTGGTTGACCTTCATCCTCCCCTGCCCCGTCACTCCAGCCGACCTTCCCCCCTTCCCCATGTTACCAGTAGGGCCTTTCACTGCCAACTGCACAGCATCCGCCTTGTGATGTACACTCACACTGGAAGAGTCAGTTTGATCCTCCTTTGTGGCAGATCTTTGGCAAGCTTCTGTTTCAAGCGATGCTTTCTGTGCAACATGCTGGATCAGCCAATCCTGAGTGCTCTGGACCAGCTGATAAATCATTGGTGTCCCCAGGCAATCCTTGGCCTCTGCTTCCAGGTGTTTCCTAAGGAGTGGCAGGTCCATGCCAGGAAGAGAACAGGCAACAGAGGGTGCCACATCAGGGTAGTCAGCTGTGGAGAGGGAGGAAGGAGGTTGTCAGATACAAGCACCTTCTTCTGCCTTTGTGCTATGTAAACTTTTATACATGCATCATTGGACACAGGACTCCTCAATGTACTGTGTGAATGTGGGATTACAGGTCAAATATGGCCGGCCACCGTTCAGTACATTCACATGTAGAGTCTGTAGGTGAGGCATGCACACAGCCACTTGTAAAAGTGTTTGTCACCTTCACTACACATGTAGCAAGTTCTTGGCTACCTACGTAACAAGAGCCCAACGCATACACCAATTACATCATCACTGGTTTTAGTGATAGACGTGAGTGCTTAGGAATGAGCAGAATATGGAGTCACAATACTATAGCAAGAATAGGGTTAGATGAATATGGGCATCTCTTTACCACATTGTTTCAATTTCTGTTTATCAAGGTAAACCTATAAAGTGATCGATCGGTTGATTAAGAAATCCCTAATTGATCAATTCCACAAGTGTAGTTGTGACGTAATGCATGTTTATTGGAAGTGCAAAACCGTTGTGAAAGGCTGTTCTTTGCTTCCAAATGGACGAGCACAAATGGGCCTGGTTTGAAGAGCATATTTACCTATCCTAAAGAACTGTAGCAGCAATGCATGATACTTCTTCAGATTCCGTCTGGAGAATGAAATCATCCACAGATCGCAGCCACGTAAGTTGGTAGCAGAGCCTGTTATTCGTATCATACACTTAGCGAACTAGGTTTTCACTTCTGCCTAGCGCACATCTGTTCATATAAGTCATATGCGCTGTAGTGAGGTGTGAAATAGGCATTGCTATTAGTGCTCGCATGCAATAGTCTGGCGTTCTTTTTAATAGCACCTGTCTTTTATCAGTGAATGCTTCCATGGTATGCTTCTTCATTGAGAAGTTGCAATTAATTTGCATCAACATAAACTCATAGCATTCATTCTGTGGGATTCATCATGATGTGCAAGGGACATTGCTACGTATGTCTATCGCAATAGCCAATTAATCGATTAATCGCGATACCTTATAAGGAATAATTGGCAATAATCATGATACCGCTAATTTGATAATTGCACACCCGTAATGTAAACTAAGCAGACATGAATATGGCATCACATTATTCATGTGATAATTTAAGTAATATGCTTAGCATGGCCACGAGGACTATAAATAAGCTAAGCACCCTCGTGGTCATGTCAAAACTGGCTTGTTGCAATTCAAGCAGTAATTTTCAAAGTGCCAATTCCTTCACTGTTGAATCGATTTATTGAAAGAACAAACAAACTGTCTTCAATGTTGCCATTGATACTATCCAATAGGCTGATTTATCCAAGGTGAAATTGAGAATGTTCAGTAAACATAATGCAGTACTTGAAATTGAAATTCGTTAACAAGCCTACAGCTTTTCAAGGTATTTGAATAATTGAGTTTGGTTCAATAGTTTGGCTTCTTCTGCTTACAGCACTGCTGTGTCTTCTATTCTTGGAACTAGTTTCATGAGGTCAAGGCAACTGAAAAAGGTGTTGCCTTCTGGAGAGAACTCATGTTATGTCACAGTGTGGATTGGGAACTGCCAGAGGAAGGAAAGAAAGCAAATTCTCTGGCAGTCGTCCAACTGTGCCCTCGGTGCCATCACCATGGATGCATAATGAAAAGTTATATCTGTCATATACACTAAATTTCATTGTCTTCCCTTGCCAGTAATTATACTCCTGTGGAAGGAGCAGTCCAGTGATTGTGCTGAAAACCATACGAGGTGATCATTCACTAATAGGTGAAATTATTGTATTCCTATACACCCTGCAAATACAGTGGAACCTGTCTAAGATGGTCACTGTATAAGGCAGCCACCTCTCTAGAACAGCCAGCCTCGCTGACCCCATGCAACTGGCACAAACAACACAAAAATGTTGCAGTCTACCTCCGTAATGCAGCCACCTCTCTATAAAGGCCAATTATAACTGGCACATAGGTGGCTGTCTTAGATAGGTTTCAATGTATAATCTAATCATCATAATGCTGGAAATATCAAATTATGATGTATAATTAGATCACAAGATACCAAACTAGTACAATTTATGTCTTCATTACAGCAGCAGCTTTAATGAGCTTCTTTGTCACATGCATACAGCCAGGCCTTCTACCAACACCCACATACAACTTCCGCAGCAAGATCTGCCATAAAATGGCGCATGTACAATGAAGTAAAAGGCAGAAATAGCCTGATACTTGGCACCAGTTAACATTCCCCATGCTCACCCGGTAGAATGTAGACGACCTGTAGTCCGTCCAGCAGGTCTGTGTATCGCACTGAGACGGTCCGACACAAGCTGTCATAGGAAACATTCTCCTCGCCGACAATTGCCCGTAGAGTTTCTACTTCTTCTTCAACCTCCATCTGACTGACACTGCAGCAATCTAAAGAGCATGGAAGGAAAGAGGACAACACGATTCGACAACACATCGACAGTCGAGCGGCACGCGGCAGGGCAGAGCGAACACGACTACTCTAGCAGGTAGACAGCACAACTAACGTCTAAACGGTGCTCCTTGGTGGTGTTTCGGACTCTCCTTTCAGGGCCCTCTCACTGGGAACTGGTTGAGGGCTTCTCGTGTGCGGTACTGCAAGTCATCGTATATAAGTACTTGCACCATTGATTGCACAATACTTGCTCAATGCCTGCCTACTATTTTGGTGACTGACGTCATCGCTAGAGCGCGCAACCCCCGCAGACAAACTGCAGAGCATAGTTTCGAGTGCACAAAGCCGGATGTGCAAAGGGCATACACACCTCCTGCCCAAACACTAAGCGGTAAGGACTATATCCCGTAGCAGCTGATATTGAAGAATTCATAGCAAGCATCTCCTTGAGCAGAAAAGATTACCATTCATTAAACGTCCCTTTTGTGAAAGCAGCCAAATGCTGCTTTACAACCCTATTGCCTTGCTCCACGCAACCCTGGGATTGTGGATGGCGAGGTCTTCCATGCACAAATTCTGTCTCCATACCTTTAGCTATAGTCGTAACCACTCTGCACCAATCCTTCGCCATGTCAGTCAAAATGTTATTAACAACGAAGTGGCTATTGCTCCGGCAGCCAACTCAGTAAAATGGTATAAAACAACACCGTAGGTTGCGATATTATACCCTGTATAAATTATTTAGTATTAGGGTTAGGGTTAGGGTTAGGGTTAGGGGTTGATTTTATATAATTTTGCTGAGCTGGGTACCGGACCAATAGCCACGGCCTATTAACAAATTTCCCTCCATTATCCGATTGAAGAATGACAGGAGGTCCAAAATAAGCCAGAAAACTGATAGCAAACTGATCTGCGACTTCTTTGGCTTCCTTACTTTTCAAAGGGAAAAGAACATGCAGTTTCATAGCATGATCCACAACATGTGCAAAATACTGGTAGTCATGTTCACTAAGTCAATTTGAACTCTGTGCAAGAAATTCTTGGTCACAATAGGGTTTAACGGGGCTTTAGATATCTGTGCCTTGCGTTGAATTTGGCAAACATGACATACATTTGTGAATGCTTGCACAGCAATTCTAGGTATACCAGAATATTGCTTTTTCACCTGATCGTATATCTTCTGGTAACCGCTGTGGCTACCACCCAGTCCGCTTCTGTGGAATCTGCTTAGAACATTGTGGAAATACTCGACAGGGACTACTTGCAGAAATCTGCCCTGCAAATTACGTCTTTTTACAATGCCGTTCTTCCTCTTTTTATAATGCCTTGCAAGGTGAAATGAGGATCTTTCTTCCTTAATAGATCCAGCCATTTGATCTTTCCGTTGTTACGCTTTTCCCTTTCTCCTCAAGGCTTTTCCGGTGTCACAGTTTATAGTATCCCCCGTATAAAGTATCCCCCCCGGGTAGTTTAAACTATCCGGTGGGTTGAAATTTCCTAGGATATAGTAGCCCACCTTGGGATAGACTATCCCCTTATAACGCATTGACTGTTGAGCACCAATAGAGAAGAACCAGGCGTTTCCACTCCTGTGAAAGTGGTATACGAAGGTAAGAAGTGCCCCGACTGAGTGTACATAGCGTAGCCGACCGAAGATTGCTGGCTAAATACACCCTAACCCTAACCCTAAAGTGAGGGATACGATAAAGATGTAAGGATCATGTTCGTCCAATCAGAAAGTGCTATAGCACTGTCGTGCTGGTATAAATAAGCAACTATGCAGTCTGTAGCATCAGATCTCAGATGGCTACGTCGACCGTGTTAACAGAGGATAGTGCAGAAGTTCTTGTGGGCCAGTGCAATACATCCGTAGCGCTAAGGCTGGAAAGCCCGCGTATCCCTCTGGATTCTCCAAGGATGCCAAGAGGGCCCTCCGACAGCAAGTGGAGGCGTTTGAAGAGCGTGATGGCGGATATTTTTTGACTGCCTGCGAACAGCTTCTTGTAATGGTTGCATTGCTCCTGCACCTTGTCTTTCTTAAGCAGGCCCGTAGCCTCCCGAACAGGCCCGAACCCCCCCCCCCCCCCCACAGCCTACGGGTCTGTTAAGCTTTACGAATTCCTTATCAAATGCTAACAATTCACTCCAGCCTTCACTGATTTCTTCCAAAAGGTCAGGTTCAAAAGAAGCCGAAGAGCCTGAACCCCCTTAACTTCTTCGGCAGCCATCATTAATTGCTGTTAATTAAACTGATTTCGGCTGCACAGTGGATAGCTAGCTTTTGAACCGTCTTCGGCTTCCGATATTGCGTAAGAGCAGCCGAAGATGGTTTGCGCCGAACATGGGGCGGCACATATGTGCTGCACCATGTTCGGAGCAAACCATGTTCGGATCGGATACTAATTATTCCACAGGAAGTTAGCATTATTTAACTTTACAGGAAGTTAGCATACACTAAGTTAGCATTAAATTAAGTACAGGATTTATAGTGTACACCGATGTTTTTGTAACTGCTGTTCTTCCTCTTATTTGACTTTAGCAGTATCAAATACCCATTGTGGCCCTTGAAAGTCTCCTGTTTTATCTTGCTTTGTGTAGAAATGAGATGCTTCAGTGGAACCTTCCAAATCGATATTGTAGGAAATTCTTCTACTTCCTTCATTGACCTGTCTACCTAGAGGAAATTCTAAGAAGACTCAATGCTAGATTTGCGCGTAAGGGAAGCAGTCTTAGAAGCAATCTGTGTTGATGGTTCTCCCTCAGATTTTTTGGGGCTTTTCACTTTTAGGTTTTCGTATGGCTTCATGTTTGTATATACGTATGTATAATTATATGTATAGTTATAACAGTATGGGTGTGTACAGGTAAGTGAAGTACCTACAGCAAAAATACTATAGCCTAACTATTCAACAGGACATGTACACAGAAAAGAGTCACTATACAATTACATACTATAGAAAAACCTATGTGGCACTAGAGCCCAGAATAGAAACGGAATTAAATCTTTGCATGCATACACTAATACGTTGACAAATCTGGTGAAAGGATTGTGAGTCTTGAGTCTTAGATCTAAGGCGGTACCCTAATTCCTTGAAAAAAGCTAAAGCTTCATCGCCAAAAACGCCGGATGTCTCAATGGCAATAGGGATGAAATGGTGAGTAGGCTCTATTTCTTGATACAGATGTTTCTTCCTAGTCTCGGCTAGGTTTGCTACCCTACCGGCACCCGAGGAGGCCAGGGATAGATAGGTAGGGGCAAAGATGTCGCTACACGTGACATTCCAAGCCAAGGCACAGCCAGATTTCCAGGGGACTATTGTCACACCATCCACGTGCTTCCCATCAGACCAAAAAAGGCCTGGGGGTTCCAGGATGGTTGGTATGTCGATGGATGCGAGGGATGTTTTCACCAGATGGCTGAGGGCAATATGTCTGAGGTGTCGGCCCGCACTTCTTCTGCAATGCAACCCATGGGTACCAGATGCATCCATCTGGCCCCCACATAGGGTACACTGGTGTGGTGTACATAACGGGGATCCTGGTCGCAAACCAACAACAATCCTCACAGTGTCATCGTCCATCTGGAGGCCGAGGGATGATACAGGAGGCGCAGAAAGCCAAGCACCAGACTCCTTTCTCATTGACGCCAGCAGGCGGCCCTTGGAAGCATCATCTGCCAAGGAGAGGAGAGAGGTCACGGCTGACTCGATGAGTGGGGCATCCCAAGCCCGTTGCTTCGTGGCATTGCAACCAGACGGGCTCTTCTGTGTGGTCCTGAGACCACAAGGAAAGAGCTTCTGCTCTGAAGGGGCAAACTGTATCTGCAAATGTTGGTGGCAAAATCCTCCCCGTCAAGGAAGCAGAACTAGCAGCTGATGCGAGAAATGCAGAGGTAGCCAGCATGGTAAACTTCCTAATGCTGAGACCCCCTGCCTGGGTAGGCAGGGAGGCTTGAGACCAGGCCACATCGCTCAAGGTAACATTGCAGATAGCCTCCAAAAAAGATCTCTGAAGCCTGTCCAGCTTGGCCAAGATGGAACAAGAGAAGCATGGGGCAGAGCGAAGGACATACAAAATCTTGGGGAGAGCTAACGCATTCTTCAAAAGGCATAGGGCATCATGGGAATGGAGGAGCTTCAGCCGCTCTCCCATTAGCTCCAATGACTGTTTCTAGGAGGACAGCACTTTGGTGATGCTCTGCGGGCCCCCCAATGGGTGACCCACGAAGGCAAGCATCTGCTTGGTCTGTGCATTGAAGGTGGGGTGATACAGCCAAGATAGATTGTCGAGTGTGTTCATCCGCACAGATCACCTCAGACTTGGAGTGGTTGAGAACAAGGCCTAACGCCCCACCCATTTGCTCCATCGTCTTGAGGTCACCTGTGACATCTTCAAGTTTCCCCCCCATAGTGCCGTCATCAAGATAGAAAATCCTGAGCTCAGACTTCAACGTCTTCAGAATGGGGTGAACAGTGAGACTAAAAAGGAGGGGGCCCAGCAGATCTCCCTGCTGCACCCCTTCAGCAGATTCAACAATGTTATCCCCAAAAACAGTAGGGACGGCTCTTACCTGTACCTGTACACACCCATACTATTTTAACTGTCAATTTATGCATAAAATTATATTATATTATTTTTTAAAAAAAGTAAAGGATGAAGAGTTTTCTTAAATTGCTTGCTGCGATGATTATTAAGCCATGCAGCAACCAACGTTTGAGTAAGGAAGCACAAGATGTCTTGCCATATCTGCCTTGACCTTTTCGCAGGGGTAAGGATTCACTGCAAAGCACCCTTCCATATACTTTTTTGTTCTCTTGTGAATGTTAACCTCACTCCTGTATCCTTTCTTGCTCAATCATTATAAAACCAAAACTTCACTTGCTTTTCGCTCTTTTGCAAATGACGGGCAATTTCTTTTATTTTCCCAGGAGAAAGGCAAACTTTATCTTCCAATTCTTTTCTCTTAAGTTTGAGATAAACTTTATCATCCTCTGAAAAACTCTTGGGTATTTCTTTCCTTTGTAAACTGGGGACACCATTGCACGTGTTATCACAGTTATGCCAATTTAGGGAAGGTAAATCCATATATAGCAGAAGCTTTAAGCAAAAGCTGTATCTATTGATAGCAGTTGCCAGTAGAAACTGTTACTAGGCCACATTCTGCTGAATTGAATCATCCCTACAATTATAATTATATTATATTGAATCTAAGACTGTGTTAGCTGAGCAAGCAGATATTTTAGATCGTAAATAGCTGTATTAATAGCTGTATAGCTAGGCATGCAGATATTAAGACTGTAATAGCTGCCGCATCATAGTTGCAATGAATAGTTGCAATGATTACATATGTCATGATGAGATAGTAAGTTTAAAGAAATAAAGGAGTTCTGTTAAACAATCTTATTCCTCTTGTTAATCTTCAGCCATAGTTTTCTCTGTTGATCTTCCCTTAGCCACCTCCCATGCATGAGATCAAACCTTCATCGACTTTTAATCATCCCATGTATTGAGCAGGTGGGCCAAGAGAGGCCCTGAAGAAGCACCTGCAAGAAAAGCTAAGAAAACAGCACCTTAACAACTAGCCCTCACTGGAGCAATGGGTGACATTAACAACAATCTGTATGCAGCATGCAGCAATGAAGTGGAGTGTTGAGCTGTTTCGTAGCCGATGGTGGCCAAGTTAAGCTTTTTGTTGTCGTGCATGAGTGCCTGCGGAGAACACTGGGCAATATTGTGCAATCTAGATGCCTTGGGTTGACTGGGACCGATATACATATATACATACATATCTACATACAGACGGGGGACAACTACGCATCATGATTACTTGCCTCGCCTTTCAGCTTAGCAATAAGTGCTTGCACCATAGACTGCACATGTACAATACTTGCTCAATGCCTGCCTACTATTTTGGTGACTGACGTCATCGCTAGAGCGCACAACCCCTGCAGACAAACTGCAGAGCATACTTTCGAGTGCACAAAGCTTATAAGCCAGATGGGCAAAGGGCATACACACCTTTACCATTTCATACCCTTGTGCAAGTTGCCTTTTGTTGCTACATTGCTCTCCAGCCCAAATCCAGACTTTCTGCAACCCACTAACTTTGCAATTTCTTGGGGTAGCTAGCTAGCTAGCTAGAAACTTGTGCATTTATTGGTTTAGACACAACTGCACAGTATTTCAATTCCTGTCTTTGGTAGCATGTGGCGTGCATGTTACAGCTAGAGACCACTGGGAGACAGATTCCTTGGAGAAGATACATAGCCATAGCTAATCAGACATTGTGATAGTCGCTGGGACATGCACTAGCTGAAGGTAAATGTACATGGGAATGAAATGAGGTGGTAGTACCACTAGCTGCATACGTACCTAGTCAGCTACTACCTTTTGACAACCATCACTGTGGCTGTGCATGTACCGGCCAACTACTGCCTCAGACATTAGAATATATATGGGCTATTGTATAGGATTGTATACCTATTCATGATCATAATGTGCATGTGCACCACTATTATACTTCAACTTGTGGAATAGAATGAAGACAGTCATGCAGTCCATAATACTATACCTCATGCATGTATTAAATTGACATATTGAGCCAAGATTATGTCTCTAGAGTGATTGTGGCCTTCAATTCACTAGCTGACAATTTCTATGTGTACATGGGCATAAATCAACACATACATTTTTGGTGGCTATACATACATAAATATATATTGCTATTTATACAATGATCAGAATTCCCCATGCAGTGTGGCTGAAAACTCTAGATCTAAATAAATGTACAGCAATTAAACTCTAATCCATGTACAAATGTCCCATTCCTAGTTAACTAGTTACCACATAACCAGTGAAAAATTAATTCTGAATTACTTTACATGCAGTGTTCAAAGTGGCCGCAGAACTTCTGGACAATTCACTGATCACCATGGGTATCACCAAATTGTTGCTTCAGGCTACGTTACTGGAAGAGGCATAATGCTCCAATTCACTTGCAAGCCATCTCTCTTGACCTGCCTCACCTTCTTCCACTCTCTCAATAGCCTCCCCATCATCTTGACCAAGTTCAAACTCATCCCCGTCTTCCTCTTCTTCACCCACCTCCCCAACAGCCTCTCCATCCATTTCCCTCATTACATCTGTGATGGTCTTACCAGTGCCCCTGGACCCAAACACATTGTCCACCTGGTTGGCCTTGTCCCACACAATCACACCCTTGTACTTGAAGTACTGGATGCGGTGCTTGGGGATAGCCAGTACCTTGTGGCTCAAGAGTGATGGGTTATCGAGTCCATTAAATGATTCAAATGGCAATTCCACAACCCCAATAAAGCGATCTAGGTATCCAACTACAAACATTTCTGACTGAAGATGACTGTCCCAGAGTATTCTGTGGAGGACATTAGTGGCTGTCTTCATTGCTGGCCATGGCTTCTTTGCACTGCAGCCAGTTAACAGTTGAAGGAGACTTCTGTTTGGATGGACAAGAGTCAGAAAGTGGATGGAGATTGTGGCATCTGATTCCAAACTTGCACTTGCCTTGTAGGAAAAACTGGCACACCTTTGGCTGTGGTGTAGTTGTAGTGGTGTGGTGCAAGTAATTACTGTTAGTCTCTGAGGTTGGGATAGCCACAGTCTCTCCATCCCATGCGTAGCCTGTTGGCCCCTTCTCGACGGACTGTAGCTGTAGGATGTCTGTCTTGGAATCCACACTCATTGTGAAGAGTCAGTCAGTGCCACTGCTTGCTGAGGCGACTATCTGTCAATTGATGCTTGCAGCGCAGTCTGCTTCTTCACGGTTGTTTGCGAGATATTAAGGATAATAATTATTATGCTATACGCAAAGTTTGACGCTGAAATGCAGTGATGCAGATCCTAGACCTGATAGACTGCACGAGTCCCCACACACGCTTGTGCAACGAACGGAGCAGTCAGTAAGCGGAACTGAGATATCAATGCAGCGCGCCGCTAACGATGTTGCTCAACGCTCTTTTCCTCTTGCTCAGACTCTCGGTCTAGTCTTCAACAAGAAACAGAGGTGCAGTTCCCCTCTGCCTAAACTGGACACAGCTGTGCTTGTCCCAATCCTGCTTGCTTCGGCTCTAAAGACTGTCAATACTACGGCACTTGGCAACCTTTAGATCGGCGTCTGAATTGCACCAGAAGTTAGCAACATGCCCATAATTCTATTTTTAAGCATTACATCATCGTTTACGCCCACAACAGCAATCATCTAATATATAAAGCCGAAATTGTCTGTGTGTGTGTGTGTGTGTTCGCGATAACCACGCGCGTTTCTCGCTCCACCGCCCTCAAACTCGCTGTGGTTGCTGGGGGCACTGGGGGACGGGTTATAGCGGGGTTGACATCGCCCATCTTGCGGTTCGCAGAGAGTTATCCGTCCATTTCCGCTTTTTCCTTCGCGGACGACGGCCATTTTCTAATTATTGTTCTCATTGACTTGTGGTTTTTACTGGACTTGATTCACTAATAATCACCATTTTAAACTGTAGCAATAACATGGGCGTAGGAACCATTATAACCAGGGTGGGCCTGAACCCCCTTGGATTGAAATGGGGGGGGGGGGGGGGGCAGCCCCCCTTAGAAAATTAGCTGTACAGCCTATATTTGACTCTATTATTGCAGAGCCTAGGCTAACCACCTAGCAGATGCATTTTGATATCAATGGGTAATGATAAGATTGATTGAACTGGGCTACCCAAGGGCTTGATCGTTGGACCTTGAAGTTGATTCGTAACTTGAACCATCTCCCTATACTAACATGGTTGCTGAGAGCATTGGGGGACAGGCATCGGGCGCCGTAGCTCGTCGAAGAATCCTCGCAGAGCTCGCCTTGTCAAGACACACTAGCAGGCAATAGCATGTGCATATTCCCATTACTAATGTTTAAATTTGGCGCCTTGTGCTGCGCATAAAATTAAGACTATAATCTGTAACAAGTAACAATTTATTCTTATATCATGTGTCATTAATAGCAAGCACATAGTCAATACATGGGATATATGCATGATTTGAAAGGTGAAAATGCCTAAGAAGTTGAATGTGTATGCAGCTGTGCAAGAAGCTAAGAAAAAGGGAGCAAGTGTGTCAGTACAGTCAATTGCTAGGAAATACAGTGTTCCTTCTTTAACCCTGCACAATCATGTCCAAAAGAAAGCCAAACGCTGAGGTGCAGGCTGACCAACTATTCTGGCAGAGGAACAAGAGATTGAGATTTCATGTCAGGTGTGCAGGAGATGGGGTTTGGGTTGACAAGGGAGACAGTAGGTGCAATTGTCATTGACTATCTCACTACAATTGGTCATGACAACCCCTTTCGTGGCCTACCAGGTCCTCATTGGTGGAGAGGCTTTCAATCACGGTATCCAAAGCTTGTTAGCCGGAACCCCAGCACTTGCCAAAACATCGGGCAATAGATGGCAACCAGGCAACATTTGATGGCTTCTTCACCAAGGTGAAGGACTTGCTGTGGTCACAGAAGATAGGCTGTGGAATTGCAATGAAAGTGATATCTGCACATCAGTGGCATCCAGCACTTTTCTGGCAGGAGAGGTAGCAAGTGGGTTCACGAAACAACAGGTGGGTCAGGCCGAGAAGTGACCATCATCCATGCCGAAGGATCAGCCTCAGGAAGACTCTCATCATCATCATCATCATCATCATCATCATCATCATCATCATCATCATCATCATCATCATCATCATTTTATTTTACTACAGGAGGTGCTGCATCTGTGTAGCCGCAGGTTTTCATGCAGGTCCTGATTTACCTTAACACAAAGACAAAACATGAGGGGAGTGAGGGACATGTAATATGGCCGGGACAGAGGATAATAAGATGCAATTATTGTCAAGGGAAATAATGAGGTGGTCAGAAATCATTGTCAATCAATCAATATTCAGTCTGTTTTGTTGCCGAGATGGATGCATGTGAACGCTCAGTGGCTGCATGAGTAGAGCCTTATAGAAGGCAGAATCTGAGCTCATGGACTTTACTTCATTCGGAAGGTCATTGGATAACTTGGCTCCAAAGTACTCGAATGAAGATTCATACCAATTAGTACGTGGTGCTTTCAAATGCAGATCTTTCGCCCCACGGGTGGAAAGATAGGTGGTGAGGATGGAGTCTCTTGTCACAAATTTGCTACAGAGATAGTTGGGGACACGTCTGCTTAGACACCTGCGGACTTGCAGTATCGTGCTGATATCCCTTCTGCATGAGAGAGGGGGCAGGGGCAGTTGACTGTGCATCTCTTCAGTGCTGCTTCTGAGGGGCTTGTTCAGGGTTATGTGTAGAGCATAGTTCTGCACACGTTCCATTCTCTTGGTGAGGGTTGCCCCACAGTTGTGCCAGACCACTGAACAGTACTCAAGGTGGGGGAGGACAAGAGAGAGGTAGAGTGTTCTTCTGATCTGGCTTGGGAGATAGTAACTAGCTCTTCTGATGGCTGCAATTTTCCCTAGGCACGTTTTCTGCATGTTGTCAACATGGTCATGCCAACGCAAATGTTTGTCGACTGTGACTCTTAGGTACTTAACAGACTTCTGCTTCTGTAGTACTGATCTCCCAATCTTCACTTCTACCTGGTCTTCCTGGTGCTTTTTTGGTGGCTGCACATTACCATCAGCTATGTCTTCTCCACATTTATCTTTAGTCCATTGCACTCAAGCCATTCACAAATACACACTAGGTCTTCTTCAAGCAGCTTACCTACTGTGGTAGGGTCCAGGTTGCTAACATAGATTGAAGTGTCATCAGCATAAAGGCTGATTGAACAGTGCTGGACAACAGCTGGTAGATTGTTAACAAAGATCAGGAAGAGGAGAGGCCCCAGGATGGATCCTTGTGGTACACCGGTCGTGACATGTCTCCATTCTGAACAGGCACTGTGGGTGAGGATCCTTTGTCTCCGACCAGTTAGATAGCTAGTGAACCAGATAAGAGCAGTGTCACATACTCCAATGGCTTCCAGCTTCCTGAAGAGGAGAGAGTGGCAAATAGAGTCAAAGCCTCCGACAAATCTATCATGACTGTACCTACGACTTTGCCTTTGTCAAGGGCAGTCTTCCAGTCATCGGTACACTTTAGCAGAACATCCTGGGTACAATGTTTTGACCGGAAGCCAGACTGTGCATCACTCAAGAGCTTATTGGAATCCAGGTAGTCAATTAGCTGGCCAGCAACCACGGATTCTAGCACCTTGGCCAGCGCTGGCAGGACAGAAATTGGTCTGAGGTTGTTGAAGTCCCTCTTTCCTCCCGGTTTGGGCACAGGAGTGATATTTTCCTCCTTCCATTTCGATGGAAATTGGCCGGTGGTGAGGCTTGCATCGAATGGAGAGGTAATACTTTGGGCAATGGACGGGCTACCATGCGCAAAAGTCTGGCTGAGATTCTGTCAGGACCTGTTGCCTTCCCTACATCCAAATTGGATAATTTCTTCAGAACCTCAGTTTCTAAGACCTCAGATAAGTGGAAGATTGAAGAGCAGGAGGCTGGGGAAATAGAATGAGTTGTACTTTTCATCTATGTCATCTGCTGCTTCCAACCATTTGTTGTGTACAAAGGAAAGCATCCTGGAAGAAATGCAGGCCAGATAGTGCTAGGTTCTCAGTATCCGAGAGTGGCTGGATAGAGAAAGCCAATTTTCACAGCTGGTTCAAGAAGATTTTCATCCCAGCAGTTCAAGAATTGCTATGCACAGGAGCAGTTGTACTATTCTTAGATGGACACCACTCACACTTGAGCTTGAAGTTACTGGATGAAGCTAAGATGCGGAACATCCACCTAGTCTGTTTGCCAGCACATACATCCCACATACTGCAGCCAATGGATGTTGGTGTCTATGGCCCGATGAAGGCAACATGGAGAAAGGTACTGAAACAGTACAATACCAGCACTCGGGCAGCCAACGTTACAAAGGAGGAATTTCCCTCCCTTTTAAGCCAACTCTGGACACAGTCTGTTTATCTGGAGCATATCTCAGCAGGATTCAGGGCATGTGGCTTACACCCACTCAATTCTGGGGCCATTCCTCAGTACAAGATTGCACCATCCGTTGCCATTACCAACACTGATGGGAGTCAGAAGGTCGCAAGCAGCTGCAGTTATGCAAAAGAAACTCCCCTTTGCACTGAGCTGAGGCATTTCTTTGCTGCATGACTGCAGCCACTGCCCAATGCTCCTAGGGGAAAGAAGAAGAGGGTTAAGCTGCACATAGAAGGAGAAGCACTAGCAAGCACAGAAATGATGGAGTACCTGAGGCAGCAAGAAGAAGAGAAGAAAGCAGTGAAGAAGGGTGGAAAGAAGACTCTAGAGGAGCCGAGTGTGCAGGAAAATCCCATCATTCAGGATGAGCTCGAGGTGACCACTCAAATGGAGCCATTGCAGACACCAAGTTTGAAAGTGAAGAAGATGAAGACACCAACCACTGCTTTAAGTATAGTGGTGCATACACTGACGGAGAAGAGAGAGAATGGATAGGATCGGGCCATGATATCACAGGAAGTTGGGTGATGTTATCAGGTGAAGTCCATTTGATGTAATATTATCATCTTTGGACAAAGGGATAGCAGCAGTCCGGCTGAACCAACTTCTAGGTCACATCTTGGCCATTTCAGCGATGGTGAGTTCTTAGACAGAAATGTGCACTTTGACTGTTTTTCTTTTAAGATAGATCCTGTTGCCATGGTAACGGGCATCTAAATACTGAAATTAAAATCACAAACATGTAGCCAATATGACGAGCGCTTGCATCTCGCCAGACCGGCGCCAGTGCATCTAAATCCCAGAGATGCACTGTGCGCAGTGCATCTAAATGCCAAACATGCACTGTTCTGTTCTGTTGCATGGCACTCTTTCATGACCTTGAACCACTGCTTACTGTGGTTCCAGTATGTATAGGTTATTGAATGAGGAAGAGGTTGAGAGGCAATAAATCGCATCTCAACTGACACCGAATTCAATAACCATCTTACACAACGTGGGCGTGGGTGTTTACTTTGAATGGAATGCGCTCGCTCACAAGGCCATGACGGACTGGCTACTGGAAGAACTGCTTTGCACTGCTGCTTCAGACACCCCTGTAGAATTTGGGAGCAACATTTTGACCTCCTCTCACAACCACTGTCAATCTGGGGGACGTAGATGATCACAGTAAGCTTTTGCATTCCTGCCGTTCCTAGGGAATGCGTTGGTCTGAACACTGAATCGCCAACCAATGATCTGCTGCTGCAGGCATCACAGTTATTCGTGAAGGAAGAGGAGGAGGAGGAAGACGCTCTGTTATTAGCTAGCTTCACAGCATTATGAGAAGAGATGCGGTCCGCTAATGTCTAGATAACACATCCAGTCGGCAGTCCTCTCCCAAGTCCCTTTAAATATGAAAAGGAGTACAAAGAAGTGTCACTTCAGCAGTTCAAGGCTCTGGCAGAAGTAATTCAAAGCCAGCAAGAAGATGAAGCAAGGAGAGGAGCCTCAAGACTCAAAGCCTGAAACTACATATTGGCAAGACATGCAAAAGTCGTTTAGCTTCAATGGAAGCATACAGAGTCTTATTATTAACTTTCAGGGAAGAGTTAGGGTTAGAACCATTTCATGAAGCTGACATTTATTAATATGACCACTTGACTGACATTACAACCAACTTGAACGCTGTGTTCTTTGTGATTTTAATCATCTTAAACAATAAGAGTCCACAAATGTGATAAGAGCTCCAGGTTGATAAAAACTTATCAACCTGTGGTTGGGTTGATATGTTATTTATCGACCTGACCACATCAAAGGAAATGCCCACGCACAGTTGTGTAAGGATCAATATTTTGTGTGTATGCTCCATTGGTACTGTTTACAAATGCCACAGAATGATTGAGTGTGTCATAATTAGCCATGTTTGGCAGCGATTGCACTTGCAATATGCCGCCCACTGGTCCAAGTGGACGGTCATGCCTGGTTGCAGGTGTGTTTGAATAATAGGCAGTAGAATAGCAGCTGTGCGGTCAAGCACTGTCTGCATATAACCTAATGCTGGCGTGTGAGAAGTATCGACCATGCCGAATACCAAGATTTCATTTTGTGGAGCCCTTCCACAATGATACTGTAGAAGTAGAGAAATTATATTGGATGTCATAATTTATTGTTGCTAAGTAATGCAATCATCTATGCATTTGCGTAGCAGTGTTACTGCATGCTGCCTTGGCTTGTGCTGATATAGGGATTCATCTATCTGGACATTTACACCTGGTCCACCAAGTTGAATTGGCTGTGAGAGTATATAGGCACGTGGACCACACGTCCCGAAACCATTGGTATACCTGGATTGCACTTCACTCTGATACTTGCGCCTCTTGAAAGGCATCCGTCACTGGATACTGACGTGCCCACCAGTACAGGAGAATTAACCATTTCTGTAAAGTTAGCCGAGACTTTGCAAACAAGTATTTTGAGTTAAAAAAAACTTGTGGGGCTACCGCCCTAACTCGAAATACTTGCTCCCTCCAGTCGCTGCAGTGTCATCAATATAAAGTAGCTATTGCAACTAAGTTTGTGTAATTCATCAACAAACTTGTGAAGACACGTCATAGGCAAGAATAAACGCAAATGATTGAAATGGACATGAATGGAGTCAAAGATAATTTGACACACACGTGCACAACAGCACAGTACATTAACTTACGTACCTTATACACAGCTTGCACATTCTTAGAGTTGCCAAAAACACAATCAAGTACATGCATGCACACACAAACACACACACACACACACACACACACACACACCACACATGTAGCCTAACACACACATGCAAACATACGTACTTGATCTCTAAAAGACATGGATGAGAGGAGAGAGAGATATGGATGGAAGGCACACAGATAGCTGCAAGTGCTTTACAGCACACCCACAGTCATTGCAGCAGCTAGGGTTCTATTGTGGCAGAAGGCAGTTCGCTCAACTGCTGTACGCGCACCATTTGGAGAAATCTCAAGGGTAGGCCTAACTGTGTGTGCTTAAGCTTTAAACGCTATAGGCGTTTGCGTACAGAATTGGTGGGGCTCGCCAAGTTTTACATTGCTCCTGTCACTTCTCTGAGACAGGGAACTGAAGTCCTTCAATGAGGCGGCCATGATTGAAAGTGTCGTGTGAACCAAGTCACCGAACTGTTTGGTGCTATCCCGCTGCTTTCTGTACATCTTCAGGCCAGAGGTGGTATGGTTGCCTGTTCTACCACTTTCGAAGGCAGAAAATGCCTATGCTCCATGCAGAGCAACATTTGGAAGCCGGTTTCAAAGTCCTTCCTTTGTTTTTTCGGTGTGAGAGAAATGGCCGACAATATAAATTACCTATCTTCAATACTACCATCAATACATTATTATATACCGTATCCGCTCTAAAAATTCGTCATTCTAATTTTCGTCAGGGGAAAAAAATATGCTCAAGTGTACTCTAATCGTGACGAATTACCTGTCTCTCTAATTTCCGCCATTGGCCTCAAATTTTTGTCATGAACAGGAAGCATTCTAAATATTCGTCGGAAATGCCTGCAATATGGCTGCGACGGCCAAGGAACAAAACCTAGGAACTAAGCCAACAACGCTCGCTGTTGTCTTCGTCATTCTGGCATTGTTCCGTTCGTCTATAAGCCTTATCTACGCTGTGTACGTCGTTCATTTTCCTTTTGGTGCGACAATGGAGTTCAGCGATCGCAAATTGTCTCCAGATCCTTTCATTCGGACGGTAGCCTCGCACTGCTGTTCGCACGGTGATTGTGAAAGCGGCCATTTCAGCAAGGAACGCCCATATTGAAAAGCTTTCTAATGTTTCGCCTTCGCTCTAATGTTTCGTCCGGAAACTCTAAATATTCGTCACCTTCGACAGTCTTCTCCATTCCCGCTCTAATTGCCTCAAAAGACGAAATTTTCGCTGCACTAGGGGTGACAAATTTTTAGAGCGGATACGGTAAATGCAAGCACAGTTATACTACCGCAGTTTACGTATTATATAAACATACATACATACCAACATACCGATATACCACCATAGGCGTAACATGAAGCCATACAGCAAAATGTCAAAATGAAAACAATGAAGGGGCTGCCACAGACAGCCCCTAAAAACTCCCCTCATGAAAACTGGTCGTCTGGTAGCATTGGAGTCATCTCCATCCGTAATTATAACAAAGATAATGTTGATGTGTTTTATCACTGTGTATGGCCAAATTGTAAGATTTATGTAAACAATGATGTTTTATGTAACCAATGTCATCATTGGACCATGTATATGATTATTTGTTTGTACTTCCCATCAACATGTAAAATACTATATTAATTTGTATGTTTTACTTGTAATGCATTATTTAATATTGCATTAAACTTATTTTAAATAATCGTGTAATCTTAATGAGACCAACCTGCAGCTATCGCTGATATCAGCTCATGGACTTAGCAGTGTTGCATGCAGAACACGTCTGCCTAGATGCTAGTAGGTGCTTGCTTTGCATCAATGTGATGATACCATCAACAGGCTGAAACATGACCGAGCCAAGATCCAAAATAGACATTTTGCTGCAATGTCAAAGAAGTCCACCAAAGAGCATGCTAATAACTCGTCAACTTTATTAGCATGTGATCTGTACATATGAAAAGGTGCAACAGCAGAATGGACAATACCCTTTATTAATATGACTACAGTAGCATCACAGTGTTAAGTATACACAAAGTTCCAAACATCTCATGCAGTGCATTTCAAGGGGACCGCAGAAAGAAAGAAAGAGAAAATGCGACAGTGATGTGTGCCGTGGAGATGTCAAATATAACCACTATGAAAATGGCGATTACCGTATCTAGAATCTGAATTACAGTAATCGCTGTTTCAAAAAGGGTTACTCATAGCTTCGTCCCCAGGCCCTTCATGTTAATTGCGGGGGAGGAGAAAAAGGGCCTGGGAGCCACTGTTCTGTGATGTCATACTTCCATACTGAAATGGTGTCGATGGCAGATTGCATAAGGTTGAATAATCAATGGACGGCAATGTGCGCAGCGCGGTCTTCGTAAGGCTCTGCAAATGCAGAGTTTGCTCGTCAGACATTTCCTTGTTGGTCAGCTGACATGGGCTGAAGAAAGACCTTCCTGGGTGCCTTAGTAGGCTGCTAGTGGTGGCAATCGAGAATGACGACCGTTTGCCATCATACGTGTGCAGGAATTGCCTGGCAACAGCTCAGTGCATCAAAAGCAAGCTCCAGAGGTTCTGTGAGGTGGCTCAGGAAAGCTTGAAAGTTACAGGTGCAAGAAAGCAAGCGCCCCAAGGACTCTACTGGGGTAGGAGCTTCACTGTGACCCTACAGTCAGAAACATTTGCGGAGGCTTCGAACTTGGTACATCATCAAGGATATTAGGGGAGACAATACGCTGCCAGACTCACTTCCAGCAAAGTCAAAAAGAAACGGCAGCACCTCGTAGCAGATTGACTTCCCAGAACTAGTTGGTAACCACAAAAATACGTCCTTCCGATCGTAGAGGTAACGAATAGCAGTCAACTGTTCTCGCTTAATCGCAATACCAGGAAGTCCTACACGAGAAAAAGCGTAAGATAGAGCACCAGTGAATCACATTTTGTCAGTCCCTGCAGATAGTAGCCATTTGCCGTAGTTGAGTTTTACGGATAATATACAGTGTCAGTTTCTGTTCTCCAATACTTTTGAAGGATAATTTGTGCATGCACAAACAGTGTGCACCAGGCCATCCTTCCCACCCACTCTAATTATCATGGATGGCCTGGGGACGAGGCTAGGTTACTCACCACTGAAGGTGTGTGACATCACTGGATGATGTCACCCAACTTCCTGTGACATCACCATGGCTACCACGAGTCCTATTTATTAAAGTCGGTTGATCCAGCAAAGATCTCCATCTGTTTCCACTGAGAACAGTTTGCCATTGTCCAGCGCCAACATCCAACAACATTCTCCTGAGACTTCATGCACTAAAATGGCGATGTCTCATTTCCTATTTCACATTTCGCAGATACTTTACCCACATGGTGTGAGAATAAATAGGGATGTGGGTGTTTCATGTACTGCAGTGGCGGGTCTAGAGGGGGATCCAGGGGTGCGAAGGAACCCTCCTTTTGCTAGTCTTATGTAGGATTTGGGCAGTTTTATACTGGAAACAGGCATGATAGCCATATCTCAGGGGCACTGTGTGTGCACCTAACTACTTTAGAACCCCGTTTTGGAAATTCTAGATCCGCCACTGTACTGGCTAGTACTCTGATTGGTTTATGTCAACTGTGTCTAATGTCTCCCACAACAGCTGCAGGTCATGTGATTGCGTAGGGTGAGGAGGAAGTTGGGATTGGCTCCTATATACGTACCTGCAAATGTAATTTGGGCCCAAACGTGGATTTGTGGAGAGGTCAGCTTACATGAGAGTAGCACATGCCACTTATGTTGGGGTAAGGTAAACAGCACTTCTCCAGTCAGAAAGCTGTAGTCCTCTTGTAAAAGCTTTCCCAAGTTGGGATTGTCAGGTGTTGCAATTGCCAATCAACATTTGAGGGTATAACAGGCAAAGACAGACACCAATAACAGCTCCCCACGCATCCTGCTGGAGAGTGTCTGTTAACGGGTCAGGAGTTGCAGCGAGGGTATTCATGGTTTGAACAGTGGCACACACCACACAAACACACACATTTTGGACACACTAATCTTATTACTCCACAAGAGTACAAGAACCAAATGAATCAATAGTCAGACATGTCTACACGGCTGTTGATGCCATGGCACATGGGGAAAAAAACTGATTTAAGACTCAAACTCCAACACAACTGCAGTAACACTGTCCTGCATCATTCCTCATTGGAATAAAAGCAGTGAAAGGAAGAAGGTGTGCATGTGTGTGTGTTGCTACCTGCTGGCTTGCCCCATTCATTGGGTCCATGTAGCCAATTCTCTTGGCGGTTATAATCCAAGTGTGTGTGTGTGTGTGTGTGTGTGTGTGTGTGTGTGTGTGTGTGTGTGTGTGTGTGTGTGTGTGTGTGTGTGTGTGTGTGTGTGTGTGTGTGTGTGTGTGTGTGTGTGTGTGTGTGTGTGTGTGTGTGTGTGTGTGTGTGTGTGTGTGTGTGTGTGTGTGTGCGCGCTGCATGTGCAATCAATGTATCTACAAATTTGTCCCATTAAATCTTACCAAGTTCAGTCAGCAGTGTGGCAGACACCAAGGGAGCCATGTGGTCCCATCCACATACACTGGCTGGCTGTGCATAGTGATATTGGCATTCTGCTATCAAGTGCATCTGTGTAGTGTGTGTCCATTTTCATAGTGCAAATGTTGTTCTGCTGACTGAAGCTATAGTGAAGATCAAAGCTCAGCCCCTATGTTTTACCATGTTTGTGTGTGCGTGCAATAAGTGGATGGGTAAGAATAGGACTCTACTCTGTAGCTACTTGAACTGTACTTGACTAATGGCATACCATGCGCAATGAAAGAGGAGCAACGAAGGGTTTTAGTTTGTTTATTTTAGATCACCAAAGGAAGACGGTGATCATCAGAGGCATCCTCATCTTCAAGCAGCATTTTGTGGCCCTGCACTTGCACAAGGAGTAGAGGTCGCCTAGGCAGGTATGTTCTTAATTTGGTGACTTTGATCTGTTGCAATTTTTGCATATTGTTGGTATTCCTTTTATCTTAAATATAATTGCATATTTCAGGGTCTGTTTTAATTCTGAGCCACGTACATGCTAGCTGTTTGACCCTCGTTCTATGTTTTTGTGCGTGTGCGTGTGTGTGCATGTGTGTGTGTGTGTGTGTGTGTACCCACTAGCATGATCCTTCAACATCTCTGCATCACAAATGTCCTACCATCCTTGTAGAATTAAAGGAAAGCCCAGAACTTCTCCATGCAAGCCATAATGGTCCGACTTTGACTGGCCAACGCCAGTTCTGCCACCAGACTTTCAAACGACAGGGCCTCCACAACCATGAGTGTTCTGCAATCAACAAACCACCTCAAAATCCAACACAACCACAGTGACACTGGCCTGCATCGTTCCTCATTGGAAGAAAAGCAGTAAAATGAAGGAAGGTGTGTGTGTGTGCGTTGCTATCTGCTTTCTCACCCCATATTCATAGGGTCCTCTTTCAGGCTCTCTGAATCGCCAGTGAGCTGTTGTTGCCTGACAACACCTGAACACTGTTATCTCTAATAGCTTTTTAATCTCAATGCAGGCAAATTCACAAGCACGTGGATATGATTAATGCTAATCGAGTGTTTATTGCCAGTTTCACCAACTTGACATTTTTGGAAGCCAATATATAGCTAGGGCTCTACCTGCCAACCATACAAGGAGATCATGCAGCTTTGATTCTTCTGATTTACAGATACACTATTTACCTACATGGGGTGGGAATGAATAAGGATGTGGATGTCTCATGTACTGGCTAGCACTCTGATTGACTCATGTCAATTGTTGGTCTTCCACACCAGCTGCAGATCATGTGGTTGTGTAGGGTGAGGAGGAAGTTTGGATTGACTCATATATACTTACCTGTATGCAGTTTACATGCATGAGAGTAGCACATGCCAATTATGATGGGAGGTAAAGTAAACAGCAATTCTCCAGTCAGAAAACTGCAGTCTTCTTGTAAAAGCTTTCCCAAGTTGGGATTGTCGGGTGTTGTTCCACATTTGAGTGTATAACAGGCAAAGACAGACACCAATAACAGCTCCCCACGCATCCTGCTGGAGAGTGTCTGTCAACCGGTCAGGAGTTGCAGCGAGGGTATTCATGGTTTGTACAGTGGCACACACCACACAAACACACACACATTTTGGACACACTAATCTTATTACTCCACATGAGTACAAGAACCAAATGAATCAATAGTCAGACATGTCTACATGGCTGTCGATGTCATGGCACATGGGAAGAAACTGACTTGTGACTCAAACTCCAACACAACTGCAGTGACACTGTCCTGCATCGTTCCTCATTGGAATATAAACAGTGAAAGGAAGGAAGACGTGCATGTGTGTTTGTGTACCTGCTGGCTTGCCCCATTAATAGGGTCTATGTAGCCAAGTCTTGGCGGTTATAATACAAGTGTGTGTGTGTGTGTGTGTGTATGTGTGTGTGTGTGCTGCAAGTGCTGCATGTGCTGCATGTGCAGTCAATGTATCTACAAATTTGTCCCATTAAATCTTACCAAGTTCAGTCAGCAGTGTGGCAGACACCAAGGGAGCCATGTGGTCCCATCCACATACACTGGCTGGCTGTGCATAGTGATATTGGCATTCTGCTATCAAGTGCATCTGTGTAGTGTGTGTCCATTTTCATAGTGCAAATGTTGTTCTGCTGACTGAAGCTATAGTGAAGATCAAAGCTCAGCCCCTATGTTTTACCATGTTTGTGTGTGCGTGCAATAAGTGGATGGGTAAGAATAGGACTCTACTCTGTAGCTACTTGAACTGTACTTGACTAATGGCATACCATGCGCGATGAAAGAGGAGCAACGAAGGGTTTTAGTTTGTTTATTTTAGATCACCAAAGGAAGACGGTGATCATCAGAGGCATCCTCATCTTCAAGCAGCATTTTGTGGCCCTGCACTTGCACAAGGAGTAGAGGTCGCCTAGGCAGGTATGTTCTTAATTTGGTGACTTTGATCTGTTGCAATTTTTGCATATTGTTGGTATTCCTTTTATCTTAAATATAATTGCATATTTCAGGGTCTGTTTTAATTCTGAGCCACGTACATGCTAGCTGTTTGACCCTCATTCTATGTTTGTGTTTGTGTGTGTGTGCGTGTGTGTGCATGTGTGTGTGTGTACCCACTAGCATGATCCTTCAACATCTCTGCATCACAAATGTCCTACCATCCTTGTAGAATTAAAGGAAAGCCCAGAACTTCTCCATGCAAGCCATAATGGTCCGTCTTTGACTGGCCAACGCCAGTTCTGCCACCAGACTTTCAAACGACAGGGCCTCCACAACCATGAGTGTTCTGCAATCAACAAACCACCTCAAACTCCAACACAACCACAGTGACACTGGCCTGCATCATTCCTCATTGGAAGAAAAGCAGTGAAAGGAAGGAAGGTGTGTGTGTGTGTGCATTGCTATCTGCTTTCTCACCCCATATTCATAGGGTCCTCTTTCAGGCTCTCTGAATCGCCAGTGAGCTGTTGTTGCCTGACAACACCTGAACACTGTTATCTCAAAGTGGAGAGCTATGGTGTGAGTGCTGATGTCAGAAAGTTAGTTAAATTTTATGAGCCTCATTTTAATCTCAATGCAGGCAAATTCACAGCACGTGGGCATGATTAATGCTAATCGAGTGTTTATTGCCAGTTTCACCAACATGACATTTTTGGAAGCCAATATATAGCTAGGGCTCTACCTGCCAACCATACAAGGAGATCATGCAGCTTTGATTCTTCTGATTTACAGATACACTATTTACCTACATGGGGTGGGAATGAATAAGGATGTGGATGTCTCATGTACTGGCTAGCACTCTGATTGACTCATGTCAATTGTTGGTCTTCCACACCAGCTGCAGATCATGTGGTTGTGTAGGGTGAGGAGGAAGTTTGGATTGACTCATATATACTTACCTGTATGCAGTTTACATGCATGAGAGTAGCACATGCCAATTATGATGGGAGGTAAAGTAAACAGCAATTCTCCAGTCAGAAAACTGCAGTCTTCTTGTAAAAGCTTTCCCAAGTTGGGATTGTCGGGTGTTGTTCCACATTTGAGTGTATAACAGGCAAAGACAGACACCAATAACAGCTCCCCACGCATCCTGCTGGAGAGTGTCTGTCAACCGGTCAGGAGTTGCAGCGAGGGTATTCATGGTTTGTACAGTGGCACACACCACACAAACACACACACATTTTGGACACACTAATCTTATTACTCCACATGAGTACAAGAACCAAATGAATCAATAGTCAGACATGTCTACATGGCTGTCGATGTCATGGCACATGGGAAGAAACTGACTTGTGACTCAAACTCCAACACAACTGCAGTGACACTGTCCTGCATCGTTCCTCATTGGAATATAAACAGTGAAAGGAAGGAAGACGTGCATGTGTGTTTGTTGCTACCTGCTGGCTTGCCCCATTCATAGGGTCTATGTAGCCAAGTCTTGGTGGTTATAATGCAAGTGTGTGTGTCTCTGTGTGTGTGTGTGTGTGTGTGTGTGTGTGTGTGTGTGTGTGTGTGTGTGTGTGTGTGTGTGTGTGTGTGTGTGTGTGTGTGTGTGTGTGTGTGTGTGTGTGTGTGTGTGTGTGTGTGTGTGTGTGTGTGTATGTGTGTGTGTGCGTGTGTGTGTGTGTGTGCGTGCGTGCGTACGACGTCACCAAAATGGCAGGTGGTATGCCCCAAAGTGGCTGGGGAAGACATCAAACCCGGACTTATGCATTGAAGTGGCACCATCTCGTCTCAATGGAAGGAACTTCCAGTTATTCAAGGTACCTGGAGTGCCAGCGTTGCTGTTCCTCATCACAGTGGCAAGTCCTATTCCCAGCATGTCTCAAGTTCGAGGACAACCCAAGCCTAACGACCAGCACAACATGGCTTCCTATCGCCAGGACCAACTAGCCACCGCAACCACTGGGCCCTTATTTGCAACAGTCTTCCAAAGACGGTCTTTAGTGGCCATGGTGTCTGTGGGCGACCAACAACGGCTACAAATAACCATGGCACCTAGCAGCCACCCAGCCCAGTGTGTCCAGTGTGGGTCTAGCCAACCCACCCTTCGAATGGACTGGCTTCCAAAACAGGACCCCAGGCCTTTGGCCTGGGACCTTCCCTACGTCCTTTAGGGACAAGGAGAATGGAGGAGGAGAAGGTGTGTGTGTGTGCGTGTGTGTGTTCTGTGCAGTCAATGTGCTGTATCAAATTTGTCCCATTAATTCTTACCAAGTTCAGTCAGCAGTGTGGTGGACACCAAGGGAGCCATGTGGTCCTGTTCACATACACCGCGGTTGGCTGTGCATGGTGATGTGGGCAGTATCTGCTATCAAGTGCATCTGTGTAGTGTATATGTATGTTTGAGTGTATGTGTGTCAGTTAAATAGTGCAAATGGTGTTTGACTGATCATGACTGAAGCTAGCTATAGTGCAGATCATGCTTCCTGTACATGGGTGTAATGCTCGCACCAGAACGGATCAGTGTGGAGTTCACACTGATAAATGGTGTGCCCCCTATAGTGGGCAATTCACCCAAAATAGCAGTGTATAAATCACACCAATTTCTAACAGTGTACATGTGCACCAGTGAATTGCATTGGCCGCACTATTGATGCATGCATGCAGTAGACACCGGAAATGTTCAACAGGTAAGTAAGAGCATAGTTATCGTTTAGAGCTGAATTTTAAGTTGATTGGCCAATTTGTGCCAACCATTAATTTTTTGAGAACACAGTGCCTCCAAGGTAAAAACTAAATGTGCATAAAGAGGCTCAAAATGTGCTTTTGCTAACAGTAACTAGACGTGATAAAACTTTCTATAAAAATTGTAAGGATGTAAGGATGTAGGGATGGCATAAATAGGACAGAAACCAGTAAAGGCTGTTACACAGTGGAGCATTAACCATGGTTCCTACATGCAAGTATGTCGCACCTTATAGCTGGAGCAAAACAATGGAAGAAGGAGCCTTCGGAAGCTGTGTATACTCAGCTGCTCACAATCGCACCAGTCATGCCGCTGGTTTCATTCGGTTGAATTACGTAATTTGAAAATGGCATCCACCCCACTTGGCCAAGCAACACGGCGAGAGTCGTGGCAAGTGCCGTCTTCCGCACTAAATTGCGCCGCTTTCTAACCTACAAAGGAATGTAGCCAGCCAAAATAGGACAATATGGTGTGAGAAGTATTCTCCTGCTCCCTCTGGTTTGTGCACTACAGCTGTCAAAGACTTAAGAATAAGAAAAAGACGAAACGTGAGAAATGTCAAGGGCACTATCTACATGTAGGCGCATCTTCGCTGGGAAGTAAGCTTAATTATGTGCACTGTTCAGTCCCCGCTTCCTTATGGGAAGCTTTGTTTGCCGGTTTTCGGTCGTGTTCAGGAGTGGCACAACTTTTCGTTTGTATTACAGCATACAAACAACCACTGCCATCCCTACATAGACAGCACCACTGCTGTCTGATAGTCTGATATTGCTAATGTTATTCATATATTGTTATGAATAATCTCATGCACTAATGAGCCTACTGTTATAAAAAGCGGGGACCAAAGATCTTTTAACCAGCTAGCTTAATTCTTCAATTGTCATATCTGCGAATGGAACTGCTACGAATCAAACAATGAGTGCTAGAGCTTATTTCATACTCATAGCTGTGGCCATATGTGTGCCTCAAGTTGTTATTGGTGCATATCTTCCAGGGAATGGGAAGGAACAGCTGCCGGAGCCTGAAACAGAAGTGCCACTTTTCAGCTGCACCTCAATACTGCGAAAATATCCAGTATTTGATTATTTATTCAGGCACTGCTCCTCCAAGTGTGAAGCACGCTTTTCAGACTGGAGTGAATGGTCTCCTACTAGACATCAATTGGAAACGACAGCATGCCCTACTGGCAGAGCAAGGCAGTACAATCGCACTCGATCTTATCAATTGGCAAATTGTGCTCAGAAGACGGAGACAGTGTCCAGATACATGTGTAAGAAGCATGCATTTGTGTTGAATTGCATTATCCCTTATGTCATTTCACATAAAAAGACTGTCTATGCATGTGTGTCTATGGTAGGGATGGTGGAGGTTGGTTGTATATATACTGCAATGCATATAATATATGCAATGGGAAAATAGCACTGCATGTTCCAATATAGGGCTGACCACCAGTGGATTAAGGTTAGGTACCCACAGGAAGAGACAGTTGTATGCCTTGTGGGGGCTAACCTTGTAGTTCCAAGCAAAAACTCATACTTATCAAGCCTTTCCATCCTGTGTAAGAAGAGAGTATGGTACATAGTGAAGTGCAAAACCCTCAGCGTGTTTGCAAACAAACATTGCTGGCTAAATTGCAGATTGTTGTATTCACTAAGAATCTAGTGTAGAAGCTCAACATATGCATGCAATGGCTGTAAGAATGCGATTGTAGCTATAGGTCTTTGTTGTAGCTAGCCATGCAACAAAGGCATTGTATAAGCAACGCAATTCACAATACTGAGCGAGAGTGTGCATGGGTGCCACAAAACAGCTGTATACAGCAACTAATATGACATCTGATTCTGTGGCACTAGATAAGCAACTGAACACTTGTGCAATAACATGACATCATTGGAAAAGATGAAATGAACGCCATTTCCATAGAGGTGTGGATCCTCTTGAACTGCAGAAAAGTGGCTCTCTACTCTACGCAAACTACGTACAACATTCTACCTTGTGGTACGCGTTGCAAATTGGTTCTGGTGATCTACCACCAGACGCCACACCAAGGGCTCGCACCGCCAGAGTAGAACGCTGAACTCGACACCTCTCGATTACATCCCGCCATTGAACGCGATTTAGATGTTCTCAGAAAGAGTATAAGCCGCATATTGGCCTTTTCGCTGTTTTCATGCCATATCTCTAGTCTCGTCCCAGAACCATCTCCGCCATTCTGCCATTTTGGAGGACACTCCTCCCCAAATGGTGAAACGGCAGAGATAGGGCTAGGTACAAGACTACCATATCTCTCGAACACAGCCCTTTTGAGACAATCACCTTTTTTAACTTCCTACTGTGTCGTTCTGAATCCACTGGTATCGCTCATAAGGCGCCGCCTGCAGTGCCAGATTAGGCATGGACACACACACACACACACAGACAAACCAAGTACAGTAACCCCTTGCTGTGCTATGCACCGCTGAGGGTTAATTACATTGTCATGTATGCAGTTCATGTGCAAAATTCAAACTCTGGTGGTAATGATCAATGTGATAATGAGCAATCATGTAGCAGGTCGACAGATGAAATAATTGCAAAAATGTACGACGTTTCGACTGCACAGGTCTTCGTCAGGTACAAAACTAAAATACCACAGGTAAAGACTGGTCTTATATACAGCAAAGTCAAGGTGCTTAAGGTGGCAGTGAGACAATGAACTTGGACAGTGGTCTCCAGCTGCCTTCAGTGTGGAACCCAATTCTAAACCACTAGTTCACCACCCCTTCATCTCCACAGCAGTATTTCCCTATCTTCATTCTATATATTTTTTAATTACATACATTAATAATTCACAACCTGTCATCCCATCACAATAATTCCCGTCTTAACACCTTGACCTTGCTGTATATAAGATCAGTCTTTACCTGTGATATTTCAGTTTTGCACCTGACAAAGAGGTTCACGGTCAAAATGTCGTACATTTTTGCAATTATTCCACCTGTCAACCTGCTACGTGATGGCTCATTATCACTACCGATCATTGTAGAATACAATGATGAACATCCGCAGTCACTTCGCCAACAACAACTAATTATTCAAGCAGCAGTACAACAAAGAGCATTGTCTAAGATGATACTAAGTATAGTCACAATCAACACTTAACATGACTAAGATAGTAACACTGCTATGACTAGTAACAGTCGGTAATTAACACTACATAGTTAGTGTTCAGCTTATGCCACATCTCCCTTCCTCCACTACATAAGTCTGGAAGGCGGTCTGGTGTGAGTTCCAGTACGGGATCAGGTGGCAATAGTCCGGGTTGGTGGAGGGTCGCTCTCCGGTGTGTCTTCCTGAGATTCTTCAGGTATTGGGATGAGGTAGCTGCGGTTCCTACGGAGTTGTCCTGTGGATGTTTCAACAATGTAGGGCCTTGGGGTTGCAGCTGGCTGAACAACTCTTCCTGTAGTTGGTTTGTCTTGGGTGTTTACCCACACTGACTGGTCATCAGAAAGGGGAGCCAGGTTTTTGACTCGATGTCATTTGACATAGGTGGACTTCTGCTTCCACTTTTTGTCCTTCTCTCAAAACCCTCTCAAATGGAGCCATTCTGGTATGAATGCTGTCTTTGGCTGAGGGATGTCTGTTTTCAGACCTCTGCCCATCTAAAGTTCAGCTGGGCATATTAGATTGCACCAAGGCAGTAGAGTAGCTCTGTAGCTGAGGACTGCCATGTACAGGTCGCTAGCCTTGTCAAGTATGCTCTTCACTGTCTTGACTGATCTCTCAGCCAACTCGTTGCTTTGAGGGAAGTGTGGGCTGCTGGTGATGTACGTGCTTGAATCCATAGGACTCAGCGAACTCTTGCATTTCCCGAGAAGCATATTGTGGGCTACTGTCATTCACAAATGTCACAGGGACTCTGTGTCTTGAGAAGATGGCTTTCAGTGCTAGAATAACACTTTTGGAGTCGGTAGAAGAAAGCTTCTGGATTTCAATGTAGCAAGAGAAATAGTCCACAACCAGTAGGTAAGTGGTTCCATGAAGCTCAAAAAGATCTGATCCAACTCTTTCCCATGGATGATTGGGAAGTGCTGAGTACATCATTGGCTCCTTGTGTGGAGTGGAGGCTTTCACACAGGTTGGGCATGACTTGATAAGCTGTTCTATTTCCTTGGACACTCCAGGCCACCATACTGATTGAGATTGCCAGTGGCGGATCTAGAGGAGAATCCAGGGGATGTAAAGGACCCACCCTTTTTCTAGTCTTAGGATTTTAGGCAGTTTTTAGACCAGAAAGAGGCATGGTGGCCATATATTGGGGGTTCTGCATGTGTGCCTAACTACTTTAGAACCCCCCTTTCGGAAATCCTAGATCTGCCACTGTTCTCAGATGACATCTCTGGATGCCTTGGTGTCCAGTATGGATCTTCTGCAGTGTCATGGCTTGCAGGCTCTTGGGAACAACGATTCAGCTGTTGTACAGGAGCTCCTTGTGAAGGGTGAGCTCGCCTCACACCTGCCAATAAGGAGATAGATCTCCCTTGATCTTGCGTCTGTCTGGCCAACCCTTGGCTGGCTGGCAAATTGGAAACAATCGCACTTGCGAAGAACTCTGTACCTCCTCCTGGATCTGAAGGCCATCCGTAGATGCCACTGGGGCACGTGAAAGGGCGTCTGCCATGTAAAGAAATTTCCCTGGGACATGGCTGATTGTGTAGCAGAACCTTGTAAGGTGCAACCTGAATTTCAGAACTTGTGGTGGCAGGGAGTCAAGATTGGTCCTGCTGAGTAGTGGGACAAGGGGTTTGTGGTTCGTTTCCAGGTGAATGGTCTTTACCAAGACATAGTTGGCAAACTTCTCACAAGCCCATGCAAGTGCTAAAGCCTCTTTCTCGGTTTGGGAATGTCTTCTTTCTGTGTCGCTGAGGGCTTTGGATGCATAGGCAACAGGCTTCCAGTCTGAGTTGGAGTGCTGCTGTAGAGGAACTGCACCGAGTCTGTAGGCTGAAGCATCAGCACAAATCTTTGTGTCAACTTGTGGATCATACAGTGCCAGGACTGTAGGTCTCGCCAATTCCAGCTTGACCTTGTGAAATGCTTTCTCTTGTGCTGGACCCCACAGCCAGAACTTCTTTGTGCTCATGAGTTCACGTAGGGGCTTGGAAACTTCCACGACGTTTGGGCTGAACTTGCTGAGCTGGTTGACCATTCCCAGGAACCAGCGTAACTCTGGGAGTGACTGGGGTTTCTCCATCTCTAGAATTGCCGATGTCTTCTCTGGGTCTGCTGAGATGCCATTCTTGTCATTCTTGTCATGTGACCAAGAAATGTGAGTCGCTCCTTGTTGAATTCGCATTTCTCTTTGTTGAGGGTCAACCCAGCTGCCTGAATCTTTGCTAGGGCAGCATGAAGTCGAATGTCATGTTCCTGCTGGGTAGGTGCAAAGATGAGAACATCATCAACGAGGCACAAAATGCCCTCCTGGCCTTCAAGGATCTGGCTCATTCTTCTCTGAGAGTGTTCTGGTGCACTGGTGATCCCAAATGGAAGCTTGTTGAAACAATACCTCCCATATGGTGTAAGGAAGGTGATGAGATGTCGGTAACTTTCAGCTAGAGGAATCTGCCAAAATCCACAATTAGCCTCAAGTTTACTGAAAACTTTGGCACCAGTGAGCTGAGCTAAGGTCTCATCAACCTTGGGCAGGGGGTGTACTTCTTGCAGAACATGCTCATTCAAGGGTCTGAAGTCCACACATATACGAACTGAACCAGACTTCTTTGGTACCACGACCATGCCGGCACATCATGGTGTAGGATCTTCCACTCGTGAGATGACTCCGAGGTATTCCATCCTGGAGAGTTCATCTTGAACTTTCTTGGAATGGGGACATTGCGAGGAGTGAACTAGGATAGGGCTTGGCATCTGGCTTCAGCTTGATTTCAAAGCTATCCTGGATAGTGCCAAGGCCAGTGAATAAGGCTGGGAACTGCTGGAGAACAGGTGTCGTCTGTAGGGTATCAACCTGAGAGAGCAGATTTAGTGCTTGAATGGCAGGCAATCCTAGCAAATTTTGCTGGAGCTCCTTGACCACGTAGACTGGCTGAGAACACGGCTTGCCCTTGTAGGACAGTGTCACCGGTAGCTCACCAAGGACATCCAGTAGCTTCTTATCTGGGCCACACAGTCTCTTGGTTGCCTTGTGCAACTTGGGAGAACTCAGAGAGGTAAGGACATCCTCCAAAATGACGGTGACTTCTGCACCCGTGTCCAACTTGAATTGAGTCTCCCTTCCATTAATTGCTACAGTGCTGCTCCAGGATGTGACGTGTCCTGCTCCAATGGTATTCAGGAATGCAGTGTCATAGTATTCATTTCCAGGTTCTGTGGTGAAACTGGAAGAAACACTGCATTGCGAACTGAAGTGGCCCTTACGCTTGCAGGTATTACATTTGCGGGTTGTTCCTGTGGCAGCTGCTGCTGGCCTGTGCTGCTTGTTACCTTTGGGCTGCCGACGTGGGGCACCATTGCTCCTAGGTGGGTTTCTCTGTCTCACAGAATCGATCAGTTTCTCTTCCTTGGGACCAGTTTTCAGGATTTCTTGCTGCTCTTGAACAGCTTCACGTTGGCGCACTATTTTCTTGGCCTTCTCCAGGGTTAAGTCTGGGTCTAACTGCAGGCGTCTCGAATCCCGACAACGATACGATCTCGGATAAGATCGTCTTGAAGATCACCGTAGTTGCAGTTGTCGGCAAAACTGTAAAGACTAGTGATGTATTGTTCAGCGGACTCACCCTCTTCCTGGCCGCGTCAATTGAATCGCGCGCGTTCAAAGATGATGTTCTTTCGGACTTGGAAAACGGCGTCAAACTTGTCGATCAACTTCAGGTACTTCTTACGATCAGCAACGGAGATGACCGTAGATGCGAGCGTATCTTCCGCATGTTCGCCCGTGCAATATAAAATTTTACTGACCTGTCTAGTGTCGTCTTCTGAGGACAGCCCGGACGCTAGGCGAAACTGTTCAAATCGCCTTTTCCTGCGGGCTCGTCTGGATTCCGGAACTCAAAGGGGGAGGGAGGCTGCAACCGACCACTAGCCATGCAACCTGTCACTTCTGACACCATGTAGAATACTTTGGTTAACGTCCGCAGTCACTTCGCCAACAACAACTTACTTATTATTCAAGCAGCAGTACAGCAATAAGCATTGTCTAAGATGATACTAAGTACAGTCACAATCAACACTTAACGTGACTAAGATAGTAACACTGCTATGACTAGTAACAGTCAGTAATTCACACTACATAGTGTTCAGCTTATGCCACAATCATTTGAAAACCGTAGCAATGTGGTAATGGTCAAAGCCCTCCACAAGGCTTTTGGGGCAAGTTCACTAAATTCTGTGCTTACCAGTATTTCCTGCTGTAGGGTATGCAAAAGGATTTACTAAATGATTTGGGAAATACATCCAATGGTCAAATGTAAAGTATGAGGCAAGTACACTTGTAATTGGTAGCTCTATGGAAGTTATGCATTGTCCAAAAGACTTGATTCTTTACCAAATGTTTTGCAATTGGCAGCTGATTGCTGCATTCTTCAGTGGGCCTGCACTGAAGGAGAATAGTGACTTCCAAGAAAACTACCAGTGGTGCAGCCTAGATGGACAGCTTCATCAATTCATACACTTGTAATTACCTCATATCGTAATTAGCTATCAAGTTACTACATCTCATCTTATTATAACTAGTGGACTGATCCGCCCTTCAGGCGGGGCTCTCCGTGTGCTCAGGGTGTGCGAGGTGTTCAGACACCGGCTAATAATACCCTTGCTAGCTATGCACCAGCAAGTTCATGGACTGGGCACCAAGTAGATGTCATGTAAGGAGGAATGGAAAGTGCATGACACCATGTGTCATAGGCAAAATTGAGTCTCCAGTGTATGCAAGTAGTGTATTATTGGGTATCCCATGAACACTTAGCTAGCACTTTCGGATGAGTTGATTCTGTTGGCCATGGGCTGGTTCAGGAAAGTGCGGGAGTGAGGGGTGTTGTGTAAACAAACTGCAATTTGAGCTGGCTGAGGTGCTAAGGTGTGCAGTTGGAGGGCGCATAATTAGATTACCAACAGGATGTGCGTCACATCTTAGGGGCGGAACGGTACGGTATACGTATGCGCACTGGCACCGAATGACGTAGATAAAATGGCCGATCGTCCCGCAGAGGAAAGATAGTAGTGCCACAATCTTCTGCAGCAGGGCAGCTTGGGGAGCGCCAACCCCCCCTAAGAACATGGTCCAGGCTGCCCTCAACCGGCATGGAGAATTTCGTGGCGGCCCCCGGAGCGGGACAGATTTTTACGGTGACAAACGAACAAAGAATCGGTGCATCGGACGCACGAGATGATCTTAGTGCACCGGTCTCTGCTTGTTTGTTTGTAGGGGAAAGAGCAGCAGCAAAGTGATCCCCACTTCTTACCTGGGGCATCCCGAGGTGGGGTAGTCTTGTACCCAGACCCACGCGCGTAGCAGCCCAAAAGTGGGCTTTAGGGGTGCGCAAGTGAGTCTGGGTACGAGACTAGAGGTGGGGTAGATGGGAACAACAATTGATAGGTGCATATCTGTAGGCACGGAGTTTTACGGAGCGAGTCTACGGTATGCTCCAATTAAATGGATAGTTTTCATTGGTTCAGCGCTCAAATTTCGAATGATAATTATGCTGGGAACCCACCCAAAGGGCGGGTATTCAGCTAGTAAGTAGAATACAACTGCACTTCTATACACAAACTATACCTATTTACATGCAGGTGAACCCGATGCTGAGGAAGTATTCAAGGAAATGGCTGAAAACTTGGGCTTATCAAAGAAAACCCTGATTGCCCCTACTCCTACTACAAGACCCTCTCATAGCAACTCAACCTCAAGTAGGGGACGCCGTGAGGTCACTTGTCCTAGTGCTTTTGAGCAGAACAATAACCAATTGAACAATTGTCCTCTCAGCACTGACTGTGGTGAGTAGCAATACTACATGGGTTAGTTCACTTTACTCAACTCTGCCATAGCTACTCACTTATTTGGTCAACAAGCAGAAGTGATTACCATGTATATACGTACACATATCAACTAGTCTGTCCTCTTACTCCCATTCAATTATAAAGGGTGTGTAAAAATGTTTCCTCCAAAAACAAGGGCAGATGTAGGGATGGTGCAGTGTGTCTCAAGGGTATAGCAAACCACCTGGCGGAAAAACCGTAGGAACAAGGAGGAGGGCTGGTCCATGCAAAGAGGGGGGCCACCCGGTCCATGCAAAACCGAGGTCATTAACATTCGCTAACTTTGAATACATTTGCACCATCCCTACATCTGGCAACATTTTGCTGCACTTGCAGTCTTGATACCATCCTCTACTTCTCCACCTGCATATTGATGTGCAATTGTGAGTGTGCAATAACAAGGCCTGCCACACGCGGCTAAAATTGCATTTCCATCCCAGCTATGCATCTTCCCATGTACATATCACTAAGCTGCATGCCTACACCCATGTACATGACTAAAGCACTGATGAGGACGGCTGTACAGCTATATAGCAATTGCAGGGTCTGGTGTAAACCGTGGCGCATGCATGTACAGGTGCATTCTGATATGCTGTTAGACACTAGCTACCTGGATGTACGTATATGGAGTATGAACTTCACAAGCATTGGCAGTGAACAGTGTGGGCATGAAAGTGGGTGTGCTGGTTTGCAGGCAGCGATGTAGTGTACAGCTATGGTAAGTATTGACATTGCAGTTGAGCTTAGTGTTTTGCCGGGGTCTCATGGCAGAGCGAGATAGCTGCATAAGAACCCAAAGAGTAAGGAGCCTGCAACTGACACTTTCATGGAAACACGTAATGATTTGGAAGAGTCCTAGAATCTAGGAGGTACGTAATGATTTGGAAGAGTCCTAGAACCTAGGAGGTCCTAGATTCTAGAGCACATGCAGCAAAGGTGATTGAGTAGCAAGCAATTTGCAGGGCTAAACCTGGTGGAAATTTTAAGGGAAGACGGAGCACAGCAAAGCAGAGAGATGGACGAATTGTAAGGTTGTACCTGAAGGTGTAAAGAGGAAGCTGAATAGCCAGAATGGGTGTGCAGTAGTAGGTGGCGTAGCAAAATGTTGCCAGATGTAGGGAGGGTGCAAATATATTCAAAGTTAGCGAATGTTAATGACCTCGGTTTTGCATGTACTGGGTGGCCCCCCTCTTTGCATGGACCGGCCCTCCTCCTTGTTCCTACGGTTTTTCCGCCAGGTGGTTTGCTATGCCCTTGAGACACACTGCACCATCCCTACATCTGCCCTTGTTTTTGGAGAAAACATTTTTACACGCCCTTGTTTCTTGACTTTTTATGCATGGAATGCAAATTGCACATGCACAATGGCTGGTCTACTTGAAAGGCTTCCAAACAATAGTGCCAACAAATGAATGTGCCTCGAATGCATGGCAGGATGTGTAGCACATTGTGGGATGTGGCTGGGTGGGCAGCCTAGGGTAGGCTGTGGTGGGTGGGTGCAAGACATATTACTTCTGTTTTGATAGGCTATCATTCACTGTGATATGGGCTAGGTGGCAGAACACTCACGTCAGGGAGGCTAGGGGGCTGTAGCCCCTTCCCCCCCCAAATACTTGGTCCAAGAAATTGTAGCTGTAGGCAAGATTGACTTGGTCATGAAGCAACTCCCTCTATCCTAATCATATTTCGCTGCCACTCTGACTCCCTGTTAAGAGGGCTCTACATATATGCCCACACCACAGACGATCTAGATGTACGGCCCCTACCTGCATGCAAGAGAGTTGCACCACACCTACACCGTTGAATGCAGGGTGATTGTGGAGTCGAATCGGAAGTGATAGCTACTCTGCACCACCAAACGAACACGGAAATGACAGCCGGAAGCAATCACACAGTAATTGAAAATGGCTGCTAAATGGCACGACCACAAATAACCTCCGAAACAACGCGCGGCGAATGTTGGTCGAAGCATGTCCAGTCTGAACAGTCAGCTGACCGCGTTGATGAACTATTGAATAGCAACTGCAAGAGGATTAGGTCGAAAACCGTGTCTAAAACGTGTAGTTACGTCAGCGTAAGATGGCGTCTTTCTCTCAGGGCCACCTCCCCAAGGTCTGGAAACCTCCATTTGTGGACTTGTTCGCGGAGTCATCAAACCTACAAAGGAACTTACATGTCAAAAGCGCTGTAGAACTGTGGGTAAATTATTCTCTTACTCCCTACAGTTAGTGAGTTACAGCTGACGGAGAAGAAGAAGACAAAACACGGAAAAAGGCTTCGACGCTTTCTACACGACGGCACGCTTGCGCGTCAAAGTAAGGCTAGCTCTGTATACTGTACAGCCTCCCTTCCTTGTAGGCGGTTTATTGTACCGGTTCTTTCTACTGTTCAGGAGTAGCGCTGCTTTCCGTTTGTATTACAGCACACAAACAACCACCACCATCCCTACATAGACAGCACTACCGTGCTGTCTGATTACCTAGTCCAGGGTGAGTCTTTGGTCCATATACAACTTCTCTTTGCCTCTAGAGCTCAAGGTGCATGCTCTATGTAATAGTTAAATGCTAAACAAGAGGTGTCTCTGAAAGTTAGAGCACGAGGAAAGAGGGTGCGAAGCACCTGAGTGCCGAGTGGTCTATATCTTCAGAGACATCAATTGGTCAGCATTTAAGTGTAATAGATCCCAAATGATTGGGTAAGGAGCCGGCAGCAAATCAGTTTACCTACTCGTCCTTGCATCATCACACGTCTTCAGGAAGCAGTTTGCTACTCCTGACAGTGGCGGAGAAAACATCGTGTGATTCGGGTCTCAAGTTGGGTTGTTCATCTCGCAGTGGTGGCCGTTGTGACAGCTCGCAGCGCATTGTTTACATTTTGGCATTTCCATTCACATGAATGTGTGGAGTACATACGCACATTCATGAGCCTGTGGCCCAGTGACTCTGAAACTAATTAATGAGTGCCAGTTTTACTCCATTCAGGGCTGCATTGCCAGTGCACTCGACAAGGTAATCTAAGTTCAGCCTCTTGCTACCACTGGCAGTGAATCATGTGATGTATGTGAACTGTGGGACATGGTTAATGTTTTCTTCACAAATTCTGCTGTGTACATGGGTGCTGTTGGTACATTAGTATAGATGGCATGTCATGGTCATCCACTTGATCCTTTTAATTGCATGTCTATAGTTCAGTTCTAGTAGACTTATAGTTTCAGCTGCCCCATCATGGTAGAAGTTAGCTGTATTTGAGGGTTATCTTATTGTGTAGCATGCATGATTATGGAACAGCTATAAATATCTGTATCATCACATATGTAGATAAAAAGAAGAGGCGTCGCTCAGCTCTTGGTGGCATTAATGAAGAAATGCATGGAAGGGCAACATTTGAAACCCTGGACCCTCAAATTTCAGTAGAACCATTTGTTCCAAATATTATCAGTCACAACAGAGGGAAGCGCAGTAGTCATTGTCCTGGAGAAGAGCGTTACATGCTGTTTATTTGGGATCTTTCTGGAAGTATCTCAAAAGCCAAATTTATTGAAATGAAGGGCATTCTCAAGAACATTGTTTATGCTTTGTGTGGCCACATCAAAGTTGCAATGCTTACATACAGTAATGTAGTCAACGTGGAGTTCTGCTTCAATTGCTATAACAATGACAGAAATCAAATAGCACGTGCAATTGATCGAGTGGCTTACATTGGTGATTTGACCCATACAGCTCATGCAACCAAATGTGCATGTGATTACATGCTGTCTACTACCTGTGGTTGGAACAGTAGCCTACTGGACACTGATGTGATGTATGTAACAGATGGAAAACATAACGGTCCTTGTTCTGATCGCTTGACAGACACCATTCAGTGCCTGCACAATACTGCTAAACCTAATGTTGCTACTTACGCAGTTGCATATGGTGAAAAACAAGACTTATTGCAACTGAATGAAACAGGCCTGGATATATTAGTTAAGGGTGCGAGGGATTCACATATATTCTATGTGGATCGACAAAGCCTACTGCAACTGCAGGAGCGAGCTAATGAAGCTTATTTACTCACTAAGTATAGTCAATCTGATTGTCTGACAGAGACTCGAGTACCTCAGTCCCGTTGCTCCTGATGAAGATGCCAACTGCCCACAGCTGCGCAACATAAAGTTATATAGGCCTTAGAATTGTAGTTGAAGCTGTAACAGTATAATATTATACTGTACATTGTCCTGTAGTTGGATAATTAATATTCCTTTCATAGCTACGTAGGAACTAAGTGCACATGATACATATAGATTTATGTACTGTGCATTGCATACATGTATTTCTGTAATCTGAGTATATCCTGTAGAAGTGCTCAATTATGTCTACTAGTTGAATACCCACCTTTCGGGAGGGTTCCCAGCATAATCTCAATTGCGATTGTAATACCTAGACAAATGCAAGCATTGTGGGGCAAGCCTGAGCGAGCATCATGTACACATGCAGTGATTGCAGCCCAGAGAGAGGGCCATGACAGGAATGGCGCGCATATGGCATAGATGAATGAAACAGGTTAGGAAGTGTGGATGGGTCTACTGAGGACAGGATGGAATGTGCATAGCTACATGGCTTTCAGTACAATGTGTTTTATTTCATTTCATTATTATATACTGGAACTCCACTTAGTCATAATAGACTACTTTCCAGGGACCCCAGTAGAAGAAAAGAAACATACACTAAATTATCCTTAATACATACAGTGCAAGTAACAATATACACCACTAATCTAACTAACTAAATAATATAATGTAATATAATTCACAGAGGCTACAGAGGATGCTGCGGACAAGTACTCAGTATACATACAAACTATGAAGAGTTTAATGGATTTTAAATTGAACAGATTTTTTAATTAGGCTTTCGGCCTTGTGCAAATTGCAGTCGAACAGGAAATATAAATTTGCTTAGGAAAATACATAATGTATAGCTTATTTATACAGATACATAGTGTAGTATTAGTTGAAAAATAAATGTAAGCAGATTATCACGGAATTTGGTGGACATGGGCAGGTGGTCCACCAGTCTATGTCATTAGCAGTATTTCTTAATTAGTGCCAGAATGCTGAATATACAGGGCAAAAATCAAATGATGACACCCAATTAGCAGGAATGTATCACCTTTGCATTAGGCAAGGCCCACACAGTCTAGTGTGGTTGCTTAACAATCCAAAGTTCTAGGTTCAAATCCTACTACAGCCACTTTTTAACTTTTCTTTTTCTTAGCTGTTTGTTTGCCTACCAGTCTTTAGCATTATCACATGCTTTTTTTCTTGACCAATAGCATGACACACACACACACACACACATGCGATCCATTGACATCCCATAATCTCTGGCTCTTGAACCTTGTACCTTGCACTCCAACCCACCAGCACCCAAAACCCCACCCAATTAGTTGGTGGTGGAAAAGACTACCAGTGCAAGTTACAAAGGGTCAGGACAAGCACGAGCACCATTGGAGTGCCCGATGCAGCAAGCATATTGTTACTTGCACAAGGGCAGCAGCATTTGGTACTTCTTGTATTATAGACATTACTAGCTGCAAGGCCCCTGCCTTCGGCAGGCCCTGTAGGAGGGTAAATTGTGGTCGAGTGCTTCCTGTAGGGGGATCTAGTGCGTCCTGTGGAGGGGTCCTGTACGTTTATCGCAGATCCAAGATGGCCGACGGTCGGTTCATCCTGGGTTTTCGCCGCCCGCTCCTCGGTAGCAGCTTATTTTAGCACGTCTACCACCTTATATTGATGTGAGGTACAGCGTGCCACGGCTGGGAACGTTTGGTCGCTTTTCGTCGACGCTCGCGGGAGGAGTTCACGAACAACGGTCGGGGCTCCTCTTTTGTATTGGCAGCATAGAAGCGTGCGCGGAAAACCGTATATTTCCTCCGTAAATCCAAGATGGCGGACGGTCGTTTGGAGGTTTTTCGCCGCGCACTCCTCGGCAGGGGCTTCTTCGCGCACGTCGCCCCCCTTAGATCGAGACCGGGTGTGGCGTCCGTAATCTGGGAAAGTTTGGTGTCCATGCGCCGTTGCTCGCGGGAGCACTTCGCGGACAACCGTTCTGCTCAATCCTTCTTTATATATAAGGGTATGTAAAAATGTTTCCTCCAAAAACAAGGACAGATGTAGGGATGGTGCAGTGTGTACCTGCAAGGTATGGCAAAACCACCTGGCGGAAAAACCGTAGAAACAAGGAGGAGTGCCGGTCCATGCAAAGAGGGGGGGGCTAGTCGGTCCATGCAACAAGGAGGGCCGGTCCATGCAAAATCCAGGTCATTAACATGCGCTGACTTTGAATACGTTTTCACCATCCCTACATCTGCCAACATTTTGCTGTGCTTGCGGTCTTGCTACCATCCCCTGTTTCTCCGCCTGCATATTATAGTGCAATTGTACATGTGAGTGTGCAATAACAAGGGCTGCCACAGGAGACTATCCTATTGCATGCATATGCCCACTGCAGCTACATGTTCCCATGTACATATACCACCATGCTGCATGTATACATCCATGTACATGACTGAAGCACTAATGAGGAAAGCCTGAATAGCCAGAAACTGCAGTCTGCTGTGCAGCATGGTGCATGCACAGCTGCACTCTGTACGCTGTATAAGCCATTCACATCCTGGATATAGGGAGTTTGAACTTCGCAAGTGTTGACAGTGAAGTGTACAATGTTTGTACTGGTGTACACTGTAAAACAGTGCTGGATTCAGACCGTCATTGGTGTTTCTCAGGGACTAAAGGTGTTAAAGTTGTTTGAAACCACTGCTTGTCCCTGAGAACCACCACTGTTTTTACAGTGAGAGTCAAACAGAGAGGGCCTGAAACTGGGTGCACCGGTTTGCAGGCAGCAATGTAGTGAAGAGCAATGATAAGCAATAACATGTACAGAGCTGGGTGGTTTTTCCAGGGTCTCAACGTGTAGCAAGATGCATAGCTACATAAGTGATGAAGCCAAAGAATGTGGGTCATGCAGCTAGCTGTTACATCAAAACATGTAATGGATTGCATGGAAGAGCAGGAGGGCCTTGATTCTAAAGCACAGCTAAGTAGATTGAGTAGCAAGCAATTTGCAAGGATAAACCTAATAACTATAGCATACAGAGCACATGCAACAAAGCAGAAAGATGGGAAAATTGTAAGCTGAAGAACTAGAATGGGCATGTAGTAGTATATATGCTGCATAGGAGGCGCAGCAAAATGTTGGCAGATGTAGGGATGGTGAAAACGTATTCAAAGTCAGCGCATGTTAATGACCTGGGTTTTGCATGGACCGGCCTTCCTTGTTGCATGGACCGACTGGCCCCCCCCTCTTTGCATGGACTGGCACTCCTTGTTTCTACGGTTTTTCCGCCAGGTGGTTTTGCCATACCTTGCAGGTACACACTGCACCATCCCTACATCTGTCCTTGTTTTTGGAGGAAACATTTTTACATACCCTTGTTTCTCCGCTTTTTATGGAATGCAAATTACACATGGGCCAGTCAACTTTTAAAGGTCCACTGTCACGGTTACACAAGTTGCTCTTATATGATAGATTATCGTCTAAAACCACCGAAAATCGCTGTTAGAGCGCTTCGAAATTCCCTGGTAGAGGGATAATGGCTCACTTCCGGAAAATCGGCCGAAGAAATCCGCCATTTTGCTGTGACGTCACAGTAGGCTTGCCGTACACTTGTGTCTATGCTTGAACGTGTCACACGCCGTGTGGGAAGACAATCGCCGACTGGCTATTCACGTCCCTCTTGCTGATGAACTCGCCCCGATGCATCACAAATGTGTTGCTGGAGGATGTAGTAGGGCCAGTGGAGGCATAGATCTATGGTGGAGGCAACGGTCGCTGCTTCATTTCACGAAGAGCGATAGTCTGAAGAAGCGGTGGCCAGCAGCTGTTGGCAGGGTCTTTCTGTGCTTGGTAAGACACTCCCGTAAGTTAGAGCGCCTTTCGGATTGCGACTGATGCCCTACCTGCCATTTCGCTGTTTCTTGGTGTAAATATTCTAGCAACAACCACTTTGCTCACTCTAGTACATCCATCAGAATCCGAATGGCGCTTTAACTTACAGGAGAGTCTTTCCTAGCACAGAGAAAGCCAATCGAGAAGACGACAAATCGCTACAAAGGACGAAAGGGTGAGTAGTAGCTTTAGGATGACGAAAAAGGCGTCCCAGCCATTTCGATGCCTCCACCTCCTGGTGTTCTGCGCAGCCGTTCTCAGTAGAGAGCAGGGGACGGTTTTTCCTCTGAAGTCAGAACCTTTTGCTGTGACCAGAGCTTGTGTGTGCCCTGCTACCTAGCAAGTAGGAGTAGAGAGATGCTTACGTCTCGCGATGTGCGAGCCAGTGACCTAGAATACGTGCCGAGTGCTCCGAAATATGTCTTCGGCACACTTCGTATTTCAGCTGTTACGCCTTGTAGGAGGTGACAAATCATCTCTAGACTAGTGTACCATCTCTGTTTCGTATGCTCTTGTAACAGTCCAAGAATGGTGCGAATCGGCGTTTGTAGGGCTGAGAACGGGCGTCACCCTATTATTGGTCGTGTCGCAAAATTGATGTCGTGCCGTACGGCTGCGCAACCCGCATGCCCAGCTCTACTTCAGAAGCAGCAGGGGTATCTCCTTCATTGTCTCAAGAAGTTTCGCCTTCATCGTAAGATAAAGACTCGCAGGAGATAACGATTTCTTGTTCAGTCCGTTGACTGGCCTATTCTCCTCCATACTTGCGCAAACATTCCGGAGCCTACTGTGACGTCACGACGTTTTAGCATTGTTAGGACCGGAACACCGGAAACGCCCACGCATAATTGGTCTTTTTTGCAACTTTGCACCCTCGTAACTCCCCCATCGTGAGGCAGAGCACACTGAAATGGGTATCATTGAAGATGTTTCACATAGCACTATCAATATGAAAATTAAAAAAAAATGCGACAGTGGACCTTTAAGGCTTCCAAACAACAGTGGCAACAAAGGGGCATTCTCTGAATCATGGCAGGGTCTGCATGCCAACGTCTCGATTGCAGACACACGTAGGGGGAGACGCGTCCTCGACCAGGAGAGCCCACCACCACACCACATGGGTCTGTCAGGCGACCCTAAGGCCTGACTCGGAGCTGGCAGGACCCCGACAGGCGGAAGAGGGACGCGTCTCCCCAACGGCTGATGGGCGGAAGAGGGAAGTATCGTCCCCAACGGCCTCCTGCAGACCACAGACGAGGAAGTGTGTGAAGACGAGAACAGGGCGACGTTCGATGTCGCCACTCGGTTCATCCCTCATGTGTTCACCCGCGGAGAACTTGCAGGTCTCCCGGGCGAGACTTCATTCTGCACGTAGAGGAGTGAGACGAAGACGGCCATTTTGGTACTTTGGTACGTGGAACGTACGATCGTTACTGGACAGCGAGGGCTCTGTGGAGACTGCACGCCAGGGTCTGGACTGTCGCCAGGTAACTGAGGACCGACGAATCGATCTAGTGGTTAGAGAACTAAACAGGTACAAGATCCCAGTTGCTGCACTTCAAGAAACGAAATGGTTTGGGCAAGCTGTGTACTGTGTGGGGAAGAGTGTAGTAATAACAGCTGGTAGACCCACCCCACAGCCAGGTCAGAGCAAGCAGAGAGGAGAAGGTGTTGCAGTTGTATTGAGTGGCCCAGCTATATCCACATGGAAGAAGGGAGGAGAGCAGTGGAAGACCTGGGGATCAAGGCTAATCAAGGTCACCCTTGCTACTGGAAAGAAAAGTTCCGATCGCTTACATGTGCTTTCATGTTATGCACCAACATTTGCAGCAAGCAGAGATGTAAAGGAAGCCTTTTTTGATGACCTCCAGAATGCTTTGGATGAGATACCACCAGAAGAGTCATACGTCATGCTGGGAGACTTTAATGCCCGTGTCGGATCTAGGAGCGGGGACAGAGATTTGTGGGGCGATGTGAGGGGCCCATTTGGGCTTGGTGAAATGAATGAGGCAGGGAAAGAATTCCTAAACTTTTTGCTACTCAATGAAGCAACCATATGCAACACCCAGTTTGCAAAGAAGCACATACACATGCAGACATGGCAGCATCCAAAATCCAAAAGATGGCACTGCATAGACTTTGCAGTGATGAGGCAGAAGGACAGGAGGAGGTGCTTGGATGCAGCAGTCAGGAGAGGAGCAGAATGCCACACGGACCATCAACTGTTGCGCATCAAGGTGGCGATGACCAGCAAGGGGTTTCACACAGGGAAGGGGAAGCAGAGACCTGTGAAGTATGATGTGGCAAAGTTACAAAGTGGTGGCAGTGAGAGCACGGGAGAGTGTTGTTTCGGCAAACAGTGAGTGTAAAGGCAAAAGAGACATGGAACGTGAATAGCTCAATTGAGGAAAAGTGGTGTACATTACGATCAGCATTGACAGAGGCAGCCAAAGAGGTTCTTGGAAAGGAGCGGCGCAGACATCCTGATTGGTTCAGAGAGAACATTGAAACCTTGGAACCCCTATTCCATAAGAGGAACCAGCTTTATGCCAAGTACTTGAGCAGCAGAAGTGAAACAGACCGGCGAAGTTTTGCTGAAGCACGCAGACTTGCTCGCAAGGCAACAAGAACAGCAAAGAATGCTTGGTTTCAGAGCAAGGCTGAGGAAGCGCAAAAGGAGCGTTTTGGTGGAAAGAAGGTCTGGCAGTGTATCAGAGACATGCAAAGAGGACGGCGTGGGCCTGTTCCTACCAGGTCAGCAACTATTAGGGATGAGAATGGCAATCCATGCACTACAACTGACACACAACATCAACGGTGGAGAAGGCACTTCTCAAATGTACTTAATATCCCAAGTCAGTTCAATGAGGTAGAACTAGCAAGGATTAGACAAAGGCCAATCAAATCACAAGTGGCAGACCTAACAATGATGGAATAGTTGATCAAGGCAGTTGGCAAGTTGAAGACTGGAAAGGCTGGAGGTAGTTCTGGCATCCTACCAGAAATGGTGAAGGCTGCCTGTAGTGACAGTGACTTCCTTGAACTACTTCTCAGCTTAGTACATCAAGCATGGAAGGAGAGACAAGTACCCAAGGAGTGGACAGATGCCATCCTCGTGCCCATCCCCAAGAAAGGAGACATCACCAAATGTGACAACTGGCGGGGCATTGCTTTGCTAGATGTTGTGGGAAAGGTGGTTGCGAGAGTGGTACAGGGTAGGCTTAAGATCTTGCTGAAGAGGTGCTACCTGAGTCGCAGTGTGGTTTCCGAAGTGGACGTGGTTGCTCGGACATGATCTTCACAGTTAGACAGGTGGTGGAGAAGTCCTGGGAGCACAAGGCCAAGGCTTTTCTTGTCTTCATTGATCTCAGGAAGGCATGTGACTCTGTGCCACGGGAAGCACTGTGGGTGGCTTTGAGGAAGCTAGGAGTCCCAGACCAACTTATTGACATCATTAGGTCCTTCCATCAAGACATGAAAGCCCAGATTCGCTTAGATGACACACTGCTAGAGGAGATTGAAGTAGACAATGGATTAAGGCAGGGTTGTTGCATGGCACCTGCACTGTTCAATTTGTACTCATGTGCAGTGGTGGAAAGATGGACAGCGAGACTGGAGGACACAGATGGTGTTGGGGTTTACCTCAGACACAAAGATGATGGGAAGCTGTTCAGAAGGTACACCCGAAATGCAAGTCAGACAACGGCTACAGAGTGCCAGTTTGCTGATGATGCTGCGCTCCTGGC